>OX424573.1:642500-1075000 GCA_949152435.1 Gastracanthus pulcherrimus | reverse complement strand
CACGCGTATTTACAAAATTCAGTATTTAAGACACATTTTAAGCTCTGAAACTTAAAAAATCGTTTACTGTATCGAAGTAATAAGCGATTGAATTTTGCAAAAAACACGTTTGTTAAAACTTCAAACACGATTATCTCGAAACCTAAGGGTTTTCTGAGAAATTTGATAAGAACATTTTTTGTTCAGAATGAGACAATTTAGCTAAAGAAAGTATTTCCAGAACAAGAAGTTAAAATTTTTCACGCACTTATGATACATAAAAAATATTGTGTGAAACGAGTGAGGTATATAGTTGCCAATAGCAACGGCGTGCGCTATATATGGGCAACTATACCTCATGTGTTACACAATGTACCGAGCGGGCGGTAAAATCCTTATCGACACAGTATGTGTAAAGTTGCACTTTACCTATCTCATAAATTCTTAAAGTTGCAATTTCACACCTACTGTATCAAAAAATAATACTCGCTTTGCTTGTGCGTACTCAACGGTGCCGAAAAGTACTAGTATCGCTGTAGGGCGGTAAAGACTTTTCGGCTCACTACAGCGTACGTGCGTACGTGCGTGTTACTAATTAATAAAATTATCTTATCTTTCATTTACCTGAAAAACTTTAATATACGATAATAATTATTTCACATGTTTCATCAAGATTGAACATTTTGAAGATTGAAAACTTGAAAAAACAGATATTGAGAAAACAGAAATTGATGAAAAATAATGAAAAATGTAGCTTTATTTTATAATACGTTAATAGAAAATTACCGCACTTTATTATATTTATACAAATAGATAAAAAGCTTTTAAAAGAAAGAATAGATCATTTTTAACTTGAAAAACAAACAAATATTTTATTTTATTTGATTTCTACAGCCTTTAAACAATCGAAATTAGGCAAAATATCGGGAAATTTCAATAAGTAGCTTTGACTAAACTATGAAATTTTTTAGCTTAAAATGTAAAATATCATTATATTGCTGTTTCTACTTATTAAGGAAGAGTTGAACCAAGTTTTAAAACCTAAAAAAAATTCCGGAGAGCCAGCTTAAAACCGGTATGTTACAGACACATCGAAAAGTGTTGTTTGTAAGAATGGAGTAAATAAATTGATTAAATGTATTCTTTTGCTACAGAATAACTTAACTTGTTAAGTTATCGTAAATAATGTTTTGACAGTAAAGAAGTTACAGTTATTCTGTAACTTTTTGAAATGTTTTGGGTTCGGTCCCATGTGGACCATATTTTATTAAAATTTGTAAAATTTATTATATGAATTAATTTTGAATTTATGTATAAGTATATAGAATTATCGTTGGAATAAGAGTGGTCGAATAAAAGTCTTGAATACGAGGTTAATATTGTTGTTCGTTTGTTCGTTCGAAGAGCACGTACTGCACGCAGCACGCGCCGAAGCAGGAAAAGGACAACGAGCTGACGACGCTGTCGGTGTACCGGCGCGTGTACGTGAACCGGGACGAGAACAAGCAGGTCGCCGCGGCGATGCAGCCGGGCCAGGATCAGGAGGGGAGCGGGCCGCACGTGCAGCAGCAGGGCCAGGGCGGCAGCCTGCTGCGCGTCGGCAGCCTCATCTTCCTGAGCGTGGGCCAGCTGCTGCCCCACCAGCTGGCCAACTTCCACACGGGGCAGCACATCTACCCGGTCGGCTACCGCATCGTGCGCTTCTACTGGAGCATGCGCCGGGCGAACAAGCGGTGCCGCTACGTCTGCTCGATCCACGACGTCTCGGGGCGGCCCGAGTTCCGCGTCCTCGTGCAGGAGCGCGAGCAGGAGGACGTCGAGCTGCGCGACGCGTCGCCGCGCGCCGTCTGGGCCCGCATCCTCGAGCCCCTGGCCAAGCTGCGCCGGCAGACCGCCAGCGTCCAGCTCTTCCCCCGCTACGTCTCCGGCGAGGACCTCTTCGGCCTGACCGAGCCCGCGATCGTCCGCGTCCTCGAGAGCCTGCCCGGCATCGAGTCCCTCAGCGACTACCGCTTCAAGTACGGGCGCAACCCCCTGCTCGAGCTGCCCCTGGCCATCAACCCCTCGGGGTGCGCGCGCACCGAGGCCCGGGCCCGGGGACAGCTGCCCTGGAAGCGGCCCCACACGCAGCGCACCGCCAGCAGCTCGAGCCACCACCAGCACCGCGGCTACACCCCGGCCGCCGGCCAGGGGCCTGACCTCGCCGAGCCGGGCCCGGCCGCCCTCGCGGCCTGCCCCTACAGCAAGCAGTTTGTCCACTCCAAGAGCTCCCAGTACAAGAAGATGAAGCAGGACTGGCGCAACAACGTCTACCTCGCCAGGTCCAAGATTCAGGGCCTGGGCCTCTACGCGGCCCGCGACCTCGAGCGCCACACCATGGTCATCGAGTACATCGGCGAGATCATCCGCACCGAGCTCGCCGAGACCCGCGAGAAGCAGTACGAGGCTAGGGTATGCTCTACTTACCTACTTACCTACTTACCTACACTTACCTACACTTACCTACACTTACCTACACTTACCTACTTACCTACACTTACCTACTTACCTACACTTACCTACTTACCTACACTTACCTACTTACCTACACTTACCTACTTACCTACACTTACCTACTTACCTACACTTACCTACTTACCTACACTTACCTACTTACCTACACTTACCTACTTACCTACACTTACCTACTTACCTACACTTACCTACTTACCTACACTTACCTACACTTACCTACTTACCTACACTTACCTACTTACCTACACTTACCTACTTACCTACACTTACCTACTTACCTACACTTACCTACTTACCTTATTCCCCACTTACTTACTTATCTCGCTTGCTCGCAGAACCGAGGCATCTACATGTTCCGCCTGGACGAGGAGCGCGTCGTCGACGCCACGCTCTGCGGCGGCCTCGCCCGATACATCAACCACTCCTGCAACCCCAACTGCGTGGCCGAGATTGTCGAGGTCGAGCGCGACCTCAGGATCATCATCTTTGCCAAGCGAAGGATCCTGCGCGGCGAGGAGGTACGCTTTATATCTCTCCTTCTCCCTATCTGGCAACGTATTATCAACATATTGCTTGCTTGCTTGCTTTCAGCTCGCCTACGACTACAAATTCGACATCGAGGACGACCAGCACAAGATAGCCTGCGCCTGTGGAGCGCCCAACTGCCGCAAGTGGATGAACTAAACACTCTGCTCTCCCCGACCATCCACCCTTGTTGTTATTGTTGCTTGCTACGTTATTGCAGAGCTTTTGCAAAAAAACAAAAGTTATATATATATATATATATATATATATACACACACATCTATAAATATATATACATATATAAATAGGCATTATTTAATTTTAAAAGTGCCATCGCGGTTCAATTTAACAATTTTATAGCAAAGTTGGTGCTACGCCATCACGACATTCCTCCAAAGCTGTACAATACTAGGTTTACTTTGTATCAAAATGACAGATGAATTATTTGTATATTATACTATCGTGGAAGGAAACATGAATTTAAAACACGACACAAGTTTATACGCCAAATGAACTGTCGTGCATGTGTATACTAGACAAGTTTGTATCTTTGTATGTTTAATCGAGTCAACACGTGTTGACCTTGTTGTAATATAGTCATTTATCAAGTATTATTACATAAACACAGCACTAAAAATGTATATAAGTAGAAACATACCTTATTTTGAGCCATCGGAAAAATTATGTAAAATAATAACAAGTACTCTAATATAGCATTGTACACGATTATGCGAAAATAAATCCGTAAAGAATTTAATAATTATCTGGCGCTTCTTCTTTTATTGCCCTACTCTAGAAGGAATTCTCAGAGGAGTATAAATAATAACATAAAGCTTGTATTCATTATTTTAATTCATCTTTTACAGTAACTACTATTATATACAAAAAAAAGTACGCTGTACTCGTGTAAATTAAATTACACAAAAAGGATTATTATGCATTAAAGGACAATCGCAGTACGTTTCTGTAAAAAGAAATTAATCTCATCATATACATCTTGTAACAATTATTTACAATGAAAAGGACAATTTTTGAGCCACTTAAGCACTAGGAACATGTCGAATTTTAGTTTGTTCTATAACACTACTAGGTACAACCAAAACAATCTTAATGCTCAAAACGTTTGTCAATTAAACTTAAGGATCGATGTAATTAAGTGTTTTTACCAAGTCTTCTTTTACGTTACGTACTCAATCAAGATACTTAAACAGATAACTAGATACAAAGCATAGATACAAACTTTGTATCTAGTGTGTATATGTAAAAAAGACGGATTTAAATGCGATTCTTTGGCATTGACACATGCTATAATTAACAGTCGATGATTCTTCACGATTCACGCATCTTTGTACAAAGATATAAAGTATTACCATATAGAATTAAACATACTTAAGTACAAGCAGTCGACTATGGTACAGTAACGAGTCTTAAGAGGGTGTCAAACCATTCAAATTTCCCGCCGGAGTTCCTAACCTCAAATCTTTCACCGAGATATGAACAATTCATTACAATTAATAAATAAACCGAATTATGAAAAACCAAGACATCATGGCCCTTCCTTTTGTATAAATGGCATTTGAACGAAATTTTGAATTACCCTTCGCAGATATCTGTTTTATCATGCAATTTCGTTCCAATGCCATTGCACAGTGATAGATAATTACAAAACGAAGGGCAATGACCTCTTAGTTTTTCATTTTACTCTTTTAATTATAGGCAATATTTTAGAATTGTCGGGTCGGTAAGGTAGGGAGGATAAAAATTGACTTTGACATCCCCTTAAGATTTACAAGAATTGGGTGACCCACTGATACACTTTTGAGTTATTATAACTTGTTATCCGTTAGTATAATCCATAGCAATCGTAACAATTATCTTATACATTTTCTCAACATTCAGATTATATTGAAGGCGTATACGAAAAATGAATTTTCATTTACTCGAATAAAATCTGAGTGCACAATCTTTATCCAAACATCAATGAAACCGTAAATCATTGTCTTATATAACTATTAGAAGCTTAATTCTTACGAATGCATTAGTCAAACATTCAAATTGCCGGAAAACATTTGGCGATAATAATGTTTCTAATGTCTCTCGCGTGATCATGCGATACAGCACGTAGAGCGGATGAGGGAGTGTAGTCAAGTCCCCTGTCGTGAGAGGAACAGCTTGAACGTCACTTGCTCAAGTAGTCGCCAAGTCAACCCTGCTGCACGTAACAAATAAACATGTCAAACACTTTCGAATTCATTTTTAAGAGCACGCATGTTATACAGTTTGCTGAGTGTCGATAAATATTTTCTTGCTTATTTTTTTCTTTCCCATGATTTTTCATTTTATACAACAAACACAGCTATAGGGAACCTGCAAGAATCACGCTGATTCCAATTGCGAGTCCTCGTTAAGGGGACACCGGATATCTCTCTCCTTATCTAATTGACTTTTCATTCAGAATTTCAAGAGAAATCATTTTTCTCCAAAAATAATACTTGTCCCCGCTTCGTTTTATACTAATCTAAATATATGTCCAAACTGGCTTCATATGATAGTTTTGTTTTCGAGAAAACTTTGACACACTATGAGGGCCAACTACGTGGAGATTAACCTTTACATACTAAGTTTGTCAAAGTTTTCTCGAAAGCAAAACAATCATATGAAACCAGCTTGCTCATATATTTAGATTACTATAAAACGAAGCTGGGACAACTATTATTTTTTCAAAGAAATGATTTCTCTTAAAATTATGAATGAAAACTCAATTAGACAAGGACAGAGATATCCGGCGTCCCCTAACATGTAGTGTATATCTACATATACAATATATATATATATACTTTACCATGAGAATTCGCAAGAACTTACAATTTTCGCCGTATCACGTGACAACTTGCAGGTTCCCTATGCCATTAGAGAAATGGACCCTCTAATTTACATAAAAACTCTATGGACTTTAATATTACTTATGCTTTAAATTGATATTCTTTACTCAGAACAAAAATCATTTTAATAGGTATCATTTTTGACTGGTCATAAAGGATGATAAAACAGATTGTATTTTCTTCAACTGCATACACATTTCTATGTCAAAACATGCAAATATTTAATTAAGCAGCTCTTCTAAAATTTATCTTCATTAATGCTACAAAATATCGAGATTCAGTTTGCAATCAGAGTATTGATTCTGTGCCAAAACACAATTTTTCAGATCTTAAATATGCTCAAGGCGCCTCGATCAAATAGATATAGGCAACTTGAAATATAAAGTAAACGAGAAAGTTCGTTAACTCATTTGCACGATTAATATAATAGAAATAAGCATTATCACGTAGAAACAAAATTTTAGTAGATATTTTTCGATACGTAGTTTGCGCTAATACAAGATTCACAATCCTTATTCTTCTCCTTTTTCATATGAATTATAAGTAGCTCGGCACGCGGTCTGCGGCCTGCAGCCTGTGAGGCTCGCCGCTCCGGCGCTTCAGGGCGAGCAAGTAGCTCGCTCTGAAACGCTTCTGCACCTTATATCGCGAGCGATGCAAGGCATGCAAAAAGCTATTCGCGTTTTGCATATATGGCAGGACCGCCGACGCTCGCGCTTCGCGCCCGGCTATCATATTTATTAATCCCTCTTGGGAAGTTATTCGTTTTTACGATAAAATTTTACACACAGACAGACAGACACACCTATACATTATACATATCTATGCAATTTTTCTTTTTCATTAACAAATTTATGTGCACCAGACGACTCGAAATTCTACATTCTCATTGGCTTCACATGTACAAAAAAACCTTATACATGAACTAGTTAAAAAAATGCGGTGTGTAACAGGGGGAGAAGGGGCTTTCTAGACTCGGATGATGATTTTGAGCACTCGTGGGATTCTCGGGCGCCAAAGGCTCCATCATCATCCTCGCATAAGAAAACCCGATTTTCTCCCCTTGTTGCACAATGTATAACTATTTATTTAGCGCAACCCATTAAAATCTATTCAATTTTTTTCAAAATCCAATATTGCTTATATATTCTTTCGAATCAATAGTGCAAAAGCGTTGGTTAATTTTCTCGTTTACTATACATAAATTGTTATCTATATACTATATAGATAATAGATATTACTATCAAAATGTCCTAATTAGCGAGGTTTTTTATTTTTAAAATAAAACAAAAAATATTATTAACACTCGTCTCTTTACCAAGTGTTATTCTGCATAAAGAACTACAGGTATTAGTTTTATGTTAGAAGGACGTGCATGCTTTCTTAACTGCATTGTTATGGAAATAAGCTTTATTCTCTGAAATTATGTTTATTATTTAAAATCATGCATGTAAAAGTATATGTAACGTAAATGCCACTAAAAATAATAAGCAAAAGCAAATATTCCGAGGGTCTCGTACATAAACATAAAATATCTGCATAATTTTAAGTTTGATCTTTATTTCATAATATATTATCCACATATATTACAGTTTTATATACAAGGATTTCACTATAAACTGTAGATTTTAACCACAATCATAGAAAATCTGCTGGGCGTATACAAATTAAATAGTAGTATGTAAATAATAACAAGCAAAGTATGTATCGAAGGCTTAGCCACGCGATAACTTATAATTACAAAAATCATACAACGTAGAAATGCGAAACAGGGCAGCTGTAAGTTATCTTGATTCTTTCTTTCTATGCCATATTTATAGCCCATTATGCTTTGGACTAGTTAATCATAAAGTTCATAAATTATGCTATTCTATCAACCCTTTTAGGCTTATAAATATAAAATTATTATTTAATAATTATAATAAAATTATTCGACGAATTTTTCTATTTTTCATAAAAAGAATTCTTACAACTTTAAAGGAAAGGCTTTCGTACATTTATTAACCATTAATCCTTAAAGAGTTTAATAATTCACTAAAATATTCTTAATATTTTCATGACATTATGTAAAATTCATATTTATAATGATGAAAATAAAAATTAATTATATTATTATTAATTATTAATAATGAAATAAAAATAAAACTTAATATAAAGGCGAAGGTAACAGGAGCGTAGTAGTTCTACTACTCAATTTTTCACATAGTACGAAAGATTAACGATTGCAAAAGTTACCATCAAACTTAAATTTTAGAAATATGGCTTGTAAGTTGCACACCGTAAAAATGTATGGCAATTTATTTTTCGTAGCTTGATTACAGTGTGAACAAATTTACTTTGTCGAATACTTTAAAAACTTTTAATTTCCTATTGGCATAATCAACTGATTGGATTATTTTATAAATATAATTATTTATATAAAACAAGAGATTATAGCATTAGAACAAATTAAGAACACACCAGCTACCCAGGTAAAAATACTCGCCACTTTATCACCATAGGAATAAATCAAATTCTCTTGCATATTGTGTATAATAGCTACTATATTTTAAAACGTATGTCTGTTGGATGTATATTCCATTGAACAAATTTGTCTAAAACTTAACTTTCACGATTCTAAATTTAACAGTTTGGACGCAATTACTATATTAGTAAGTCTAAAGACTTAAAGGAAATATGCAGCAACAAACACTCGTTTTTATAGTTGCTCAAGTACAAGTCCAGTCTTAAATTTTATTATAATTAACTATAAGAAAAACTTTGGCTCACGTCACTTTGCAAAAAGGAGTATACTGGGAACAATGTACATAAGACAAAATTAACTAAGAAATCTTAAAAGCAGATAATGACAGTTTTTCTACATTTAAAGAAAATGCTTTTATGGCATTTTTCGATTAAATTCAATAGATCCAAGTATACAATTATTACTTCTCGAGAATGCAAAATTTCACACAGCCATGTCAACTTAAAAATGTAAAAAATAGCTCGCATCAAAAGCTTATAATATAAATTTTTAGCTAAATATAAATACCCATATAAGATTAAAACTACGTTGATAATAGAAAAAAGTATTTTATAATTGTATTTGGGCACTTTCTTCTTAAAAAAAAAGTAAGTTTACAGAATGGAATAAAAAGTGTTATATACAAATTAGAAAAGATTCATTTTTCCAATCTCTGTTTTCTACATATTTGTTAAACTAATTTTCCATCTGTATCAGCATTAAAAAATTCTCAGGCGGCATTAGATGCTTAGTCGTTACAAGTTTTATTCAAAAAGTTTTTAGAGAAAATGGTTTCATAGAGAAAATTTTATTCATAGCTCAAAGTACTTCGACTAAAGTTTCTATAAACTGGAGCGTGTAAAAAATATTCCTTAGGTTCAGGCTATCGAGTTTGATTATACATTGATCTTTAATTTACCATTAGAAAAAGTTTAATACTGATTTTTAGCAAGCGTAGTTGTTACCAATTTATCGTGAAAGTGACGACTTTTTATACTTTCATAATATTTCATATTTTATAAATTAAAATTGTACAGAATTGTGACAGGGAAAATTGTAAAAAAAAAAATATAAATATATAGCTTCCGAGATATAGAAAGAAATACAAGTATCAGTCAAATATATGATTAAATCAATTCTAGTTATTTCTATTCTAGTTAAATAAGGATGAGAATTTGTATAACTTAATTACAAAGATCTGAGATTACATCTATAAAAGATTAGATTAAGAAAGAAAGCACCACCGTGTTAGGGTTGTTAAGAATATCATGGAAGCCCGTAGTTATGAGATATCCTTACAAAATAATCTAGAGAAAACAGAAATTAACGTTTATAGTTAAAAAGAAAAGAAAAACAAACTGAAATTAAAATTATATTTAATAAATGCAATCGACGAACTTTCTCGCGATAATTGTCTTAAAACAGTCAGGTTTACTTAAACAGTTATTACATAATAATCAGTAAAATCATTTGTACGAAGAATATAATTTAAATGGATTGAGAATTACTAATGACATATGTGTTTTGTAAGTGAGAAAGCCTAAAAGTGTATTGATGATATATTAATTTGTTAAATTTCATTAGTAATCAATGTACAATACTGTAATGTATTAGTTCTAAGCCCTGATCCATTTACCATCTAATCATAGACATGTTGGACTAGGGTTCCACAAATACGCAGATGCAGTTTTCTTTTGTTCGTTTTTGATTCTTGTTGCAAGAACTTGAGGCGTTTAATGTAAAAAATCAGTTCAATTGGAGAAAATAGTTAGTTATAAAGAGCTTGGCAGTCTTGTAACTATTCTAAAATATGTATACCATTAGATCGTAAATGTTTAAAAGGAAAAGTATAATTCGAAAGAAGTGCTTGCTGGTTAAGCATCTGCGTACGTAGAGTAAACTAGACCACACATGCTGAAAATACACCCATTACGCGTCAACCAATGTCCCCACTGTAGTCCTGACCATTTAAAAGATTACGATTATAAATGGCAGCCCTGTAACTATACCTATTTGTGGCTGGTCGATCTGGAACTGGAGGTGGCACTAATGCTACGTCAATATTCATGAAAGTACCGCTGCCTTCGTCCACCTCTCCAATACTGCTTTCTGCCAGAGATGGCTCGATTTCCGTGTATGCCAACCTTGAGCGCAACAGATACGCATACGTTTTGTACCTCTTAAGCTGGAAACATAACAAACACAGCGCTTTTATTTAATGACACAATACGAGTATTTGTTTGTTAATTTGTCTTGTTGTTAAGCATGTTGAAGCATTGGCAAGAGTGCAACGTACCTCATAATGTAAATAAGCGTCTTTTTCTTTGTAATTTTGAATTGTTAGAGCTTTGGCGCCCCTTTCCGGCGGATGTCGCCTGTGCTCATCCAATTCGGCTTCCAGCTTGCTCACTCTTTCCTCGTGATCGCGCAGCTGTTCCCTCTGCATAAAACAAAACATCATTACTAAAATGTGAAGCAATATTGAGCAGCTGACAGTTTGAGTTATTCTAAGGGGCCGATGATAGCGAATTGCGCAACTACTCACTGGACTTAATTTTGTATGACTGCATGGAAGCAAAGGCCGTTGAAACTTTCGTTGAGAACCTACCGCGCCGGCAAGCGGCTGACAGGAGAAACTGGCACAAACGAAGTTAATTGTATCTATCCAGGATTGCAATTCTTTGGAATCACTAGGGATTTAGAAAATAAGTATTCAATATGAACCACGAGTTTGCTATGTAATCGACTAGTTAAAGTTAGTTTACCTAGTTTGAAAGAGGTATTCGGCTTGATCGGCAGTCTGTAACCTGAAGACGTGTTGTTTCTTTGTGTAGTCGGACGCTTTCGTTGCGAGTGCATGATGAATGCGTATGGCATTGTGCAAACTGTCACTACGGAAGCCATGTTCATCTTTGTGCAAATATAATACAAGTTCTCTTAATGTACAGTAATACATTTTCCATCCCCTCTTTCCAAATGGAGCTAAAATAAGAATATAAGATAGCATGCGTATTAAAGTAGATGGAAGAGAGCAAGAAAAGAAAGAGAAGAAAATAAATTACTCTTTTTTCCATTAGTATCGTAACAGCACTTGCGCATGACGTAGCCTTTTTTGAACTCTGTGGCGCCAGTAACGTTTGGCACATCGAGAAATGGATTTCCAGTGGCAGCTATGACTGGGCCGTCCCCCTGCTGCAACGCCTGGGAAGCGACTTGGTCTCCCTCCTCGTCCCTGCAACAACATGCCGATTAGCGAGACTAGCATATAAACTAACTGAGCACTTGACACTTGACTTACAGAGCCCACTCCAGAGGAAAGGATTTGATTGCGTTGTAAAGCTGCTTCAAGACATCGCGCGGAAAATTATCACCATCGTTGAGCTCGGACAGATTTTCGATGAACTCGGAGCATGACATTTTCCTGCCAATATTTTGCCCGTGCAGATCGGTGTTTAGCAGCATTATCGCGCAGGTCAGCGTGTGAACGGCATCTGCAAAGAACCGACAACTAGTTAGAATTCATTAGGACCGACGGCTCAGTCACTGGGAATCAGGCATGACGAACCTTGGGAATTGAAAGATCCGGGATTACAGTCGAGATAGCGCTTGGAGAAGTGAACCAGGACGCGTTCTCGCTCTTGGGTCTCTCCGGTGAGGGAGAACTGTGCGAGGAACTTTCTCAGAGCCACGTCCAGCGTGTCCCGTTCAAAGTTGAAGTAGCGCAGGTACTCTTCGGCGACAGCTCTGCTAAAGTCGTTGCTTAAATAGAAGATTGCCCGTGTATTAGTGTGTCTGTGTGTCTGTGTGTCTGTGTGTCTGTGTCTCTGTGTCTCTGTGTGTCTGTGTGTCTGTCTGTCTGTGTGTTTGAGGGTAGGGAAGGGCGATTCCTCAAAAAAGAATCGATCTCCATGAATCGAATCACGGAAAGTATCGATACCTACAAATCGATTAGTTTTGAATTTTTCATTTTCACCTTTCGCATTCTTAACCCTCTGGCGTACTATCCCGAGATATCTCGTCCTGACATTTTTCCCCATAACCTTTGACTGCTACACTTTTTAACTATTTACATCCATGCAAATTAAAGCTGACAACTTACTCTTCGTGATAAGCTTAGTTTGACTTTCGATTTTTATGCGACCCCGAGAACATAAAGAGAGATGTCATCCAATTCCCGAACATGTAAAAAATAAATATGCATTCGGGAACGGAAAAGTCGGGAAAAACGCTTACGCAGGGGGTTAATAAGAATCTTACTACTCATATAGTGGACTATTACGAGCTCTAAAAAGCAGTATTATTATTTTTCTTCATCATACAAATTAAACAATTTAAAAGTAATAATGGAGTGGTTGATAATTTAATTTTCCTAAATTGTCTCTTTCGAGGTATTTTACAATTCAGTGCATTGAATAGCGTTTCCTATCATTGAGTTTTTATTGTGTGTTGTATTTAATTGGCGATTAGGCGATTTTAGTAGGATCAACAATAATAATAGTATTTATCTAACTTCAATACAATTTATTATACAGAGTTGTGAATTATATATAGAAAAATTCCGATGTTTAGAACTTAATTGGAAACGAAAGGGATAAATGAAAATATTCATCTATCATATGAGCAATTTCATAGAGAATCGGAAGCAACTCGACAAGAAAAAAATAGTTTTTGATGGTTTTTCCAAATGCTTTTGGCATTCTATAAACGGGAAAAATAATGAGCAATACTCTTTCTAGAGCCTTTATTAAGCACAAATTGTTTAACGGTAATGTGATCGTAAATCAAATTTTGCACTAGAAAGGATATTGTTTACTATTTTTTCCGTTTTTAGAACGCTTAAAGCATTCGAAAAAACCGGGTCTGGTAAGTGCACTTAAGAAAGAAATTTTTTTTGGTCGAATTGTTTCCGA
This sequence comes from Gastracanthus pulcherrimus, assembly GCA_949152435.1. NCBI lineage: Eukaryota > Metazoa > Arthropoda > Insecta > Hymenoptera > Pteromalidae > Gastracanthus > Gastracanthus pulcherrimus. The sequence continues at coordinate 1,061,687 of OX424573.1, read as the reverse complement.
TTTTCTGTATAATTGCTCAAATACTTAACACTACATGTTGAATTTGATAAAATTAAAAAATAATGTTTTAAGCCGAAAGCATATAAGGAGTCAAACCCTTTATAATTCTGAGAATGGTTAGCGTATAGCTGACTGAAATGTATATACTGACGCAAAGGGTTTCCAATATTTTAATTAAATCTGTAGCTTCCTGGAAGAACAACTTAACTGACATTTTTTCAAAATTGATTTTAATATTTCTTCATGGCCCTTTTTCGTTTAAGTTATAGAAAGTATCGAAAACTTACATATATGCCAATGCCAGCCAAGTGCATAACCACTTAACTGCTTTTCAGGTTCGAACCCAAATTCAAAACGAACAGAATTTGTTAAAATTTTTAGTTTCATAAGATATCTACTAAAATAATAACATATTAAAATTTCATGAAGATTAGGAAGATTCTTTCGGATAGTTTTGATATGAAATTTCATGCGTTCTTACGGAGAGAAGCATTTTTACGCTGAGAATACGTCTTAATCCATATCTCAACTCAAAACCGAGAAAAGGCTATGCAATTTTGAGACATTCTAGTAAAAGTCTTCAAGAAGACACATGCAAATTTTTAGAACAATTAGGAATCCGGCTTTTGAAAAATAACACAGAATACAAATAGAAACACATCATGCGTTAACCTAACTTTCTTTGTACGTAAGCCGCTTTTCTAATATTACTTATATTTTTCAAATGTTATCTTAATTTATTTCATGTTTTAAGTATTATATATTTCAATATAATCAATATTTTTTGTAAAATGTTGAAAATTTTCTAAAGTCCCATTACTAATTTGCGCGGTATGTTAAAGTTGAGAACAATTTCTTACTTTGCTTTAGTTGAGCACAGAAGTCAAAAGTTTGCAAAAATTAATTTCACACTCGTTTAAGATGCAAATAACAATAATTATGTTTCATCAATTAATTACTTCATTTATTTTTCTATTTAACTTTAACAATAGAAGTTCATAGAACCAAAATTACTAATAAAAATAAGACTTAAAAAAGCAGCCTCAAAAAACTTGTAGTTGGAACTGTATGGCCTGAATCTCCTTAATATTACACATTTTTGACAATATATTGTTTTTGTAAAGGTTTATAGCACTTAAAATATTTTTTAAAAATTATTATAGCATTTACAAAAATGACGCTAGGGTGTTCCCGGAAAAACAACTCAACTACATTCTCGCATGTAACATACACCCACGAAAGCTAATAATAATTTTGGAGCTTGCTTTAAAGTTGTTAAACGTTACTTTTTTATTACTTTCTTTATGACAGCTCCTTTTTGAGTGAACGAAACCTCTTAAAATGCGCGATAATACGTTTACCCAATTTATATCGTGTATATATAATTTCCCGGAATAACCACTAAACTTGAGTATTTTATGCTCTTATGTACATATTCTCGAGCATGTAACGAGTATTTTTTAACCTTAAGGCTGCAATTAACTTGGTATTTGACACCTTATTTAATAGAAATGGTGTCACCTGATAACTCTTGCATTATGATCCAGTGCAAAGATTAAAACCTGAATATCTCGAAAACACGAAAAAGTCAGTTAAGTGGTTATACCCGGAAGCAACATAAATAATCGGAAGGTTGATTAAAGTTAGCATCAATTTTTTAATTACAGAAACGTTCTACCGCATTTTTAAATGAATTTTCATAACTTGGAATGTTATTCGATCACTGGAATAAGAAGAAATAAGAAGGAATATATTATTTCCTTTTATTCCTTATTATCCTCTGATATTCTTTTAGCGCGTAAGAGTCTGTAGGGGAAACTGGGGTAAAGTGAATCATGCTAATTATTTGTTCAATAAATTATTATTTATGCCTAATTTTAATTTTAGTGAAAGATAATTATGCGAGGATGATAATAAAAAAGTTTCACTACATAACAATTAATATTCTTCGTAAGATAAATAATTGTATCTTTCGATTTTAAAAGAAAGTTGGTTTATCGAATTCATTATAACGGTGATAGATGGTTATAATCAGTTTTATTGCTAGATCTTTTTTCGTATTACTTCAAATACGTTTTATTTACTATTGTCAAGAATGCAGAGCTTTAAATGATGTTTTCCTTTTTGTAAACAAGCATTTTTCAGAATGGATGTCTCGGGGCAAAGTGAATCAGGGTACAGTGGTCCGGAAAAAAATGCGATTGCACTAATTTATACGCGGCCAGATAGAAAATTTAACAAAATATTGTTCAAGGTGAGTGTTAGTATAGTATACAAAGCCTTTGTTGCAACGCATTTCGTACTTATGCCAAAATGGGCCAACATAACCTCCACATTTAACTCTTTCGTATTTTACAGTATCTGAAAGGTTTTAAGATGTCATTTAAGTTTTATTATTATCTAAATTAACGCTTTTATCTATTCCTGTACAAAAAGTAGTAAAATATTTTCAAAATATTTAATTCTATCCTCTAGTTCACTTTACCCCGCAGTGAAATGCCGCGGTAAAGTGAACCGGTATTTTTCAAAAATAGCTAACTAATATTAAACTTAATAAATGACATTTTTTAAGTTGCTAGTATGTTTATTAATGTAAGAAGTTTCTTGTGCAATTTACAAAGTAATGTTTTGAGTGTGAAAAATACATTATTTTCGCCTTTTACAGTTAGTATGTTCCAGCAGTCTTATAGAAAAACGAATCGATTGTTTAAGAATCGAACTTGAAAAGAATCGAGTAGAATCGGGCTTCCCTAATTGGGGGACGAGTTAAGTAACGTATTGGAAGCTTACTTTTTGCTGAGGTGTCTGGAGACGTCGGACTTTTTGAAGCCGTCGAGCGAGTAGAGTCTCTTGGCGAGCCTGACGGCCGAGGGTAGATCAACGGCCTTGGGGCTGTAGTGGAAGCTGTGAAGGCTCTCGATGTCGCTCTCCTCGTCGGCCGAGTGGGGCGGGCTGCGCTGCTCCCTTTGGCCCTCCCTTTGAGCCTCGTCGTAGCCGGGCTCTTCGAGTTCCCTGAGCTCCTGGTAGCCGGCGTGCTCCCTGGCAGGGCCCTTGACTTGTATGACGATCCGGTGTTGCTGCTGCTGCTGCTGCTCATCGGCAGACTGGTGCTTCTTGAGGCGCTGGCGCTGGGGCGGCTCGCTCGCCAGAATCGTCGAGTCGCTGTCACTGGGGTCGCTAACCATCATGAGGTCGCGCGCACTTAGAATGTCCATCGTCTCCTCGTCGTTGTAGTCCGGGCTGGACATGTTGCTGATGGCTTCGGACTGGCTGAGATCGCCGTTGGTCGCGAGGAAGCCGGCTCGTTGCTGCTGCTGGTGCTGCTGGTGCTGCTGCTGGTGCTGCTGCTGGCCAGCTGGGGCTAGCGCTGGGCCTGGCGCTGGGCCTGGCGCCGAGGCAGCAGAGGAAAGCGCGCCGACCGGGTACCTGCGGGAGCCAGAGTTGTTGGAGGACATGACGGAGGAGGAGACGGAGGTCGGAGAGGCGGGTGAGAGCGAGCGCTGTGGGCTGGTGGCCTCGCTCGAGGAGCTCTGCCCGTCGCGGCACGAGGACGTGGAGCTGGACGAGGAGGAGGAGGAGCAGCGCGAGCCGCTCACCGGGGCGTTGTACGTCCAGACGATGCGCTCGCTCGAGAGCCCGGGTCCGCAGCTCTCGGCTCGCGTATCCAGCAGTGTGTTCAGCGAGGAGGTCACGTCGTCGTCGATGTCGATGTCGACCGTCGACATGGAAGGGTCCTTCTGGAACTGCAGGTGGTCCTCCGATCGGGAGGTGCGCACGAAGCTCGGTGCGCCTGTTTGCTGCTGCTGATTTTGCTGCTGCTGCTGCTGCTGCTGCTGCTGCTGCTGCTGTTGTTGCTGCTGCTGTTGCTGCTGCTGCTGCTGTTGTTGCTGCTGCTGCTGCTGCTGCTGCTGCTGCTGCTGCTGCTGCTGCTGCTGCTGGGGTGCAACCGGACTACTGCTGCTCGCTGAGCTAGAGCTGCCGGCTTCGCTGGCGCCGGTTCGACGCTGTCCCAGCGTTTCGTTGGGACTGCTGGGTACCGAATTATGATGCTCATGCTGGTGACGGTGGTGGTGGTGGTGGTGGTGGTGGTGGTTATTGTGAGTGTTATGCTGGTGATGGTGGCTGTAGTGATTGTTGTACCTCAGCGAGTCCACCTTCTTCTGGTATTTGGGTAGCAAGCCGCTGCTCTGCTGCGTGCGCGATAAATTCAGCATCAGGTCGCCCGTCATCATGTAGGCCTCAAACCTGTTGGCAGAAGCACACAACCATAAACTAACTTTACATTCACGCTGTTTCTTCTAAAAATTTCCATTTTCATCAATAGGGAAGTTGCATGGGTGCCTATTATATATTTCAAAACTTTTTATTTAAAAGTTACGCATTAATTTTAGTGCAATTGAAACGACTAACGTGACTACTCGAGTGACTACGGCTTTATACTTGCATTCACCTCTATCGGTGGATTCGATAATATTTAAATTAGATCTGAGTACCTACTGTGGGACTTGGGCCCGTTAAATTAGCGCTAAACTCATGCGTAAATGTCACGGCCAATTGTGTAGTCAGTTTAAATTGTACTTAAAACAATTAATGTATTAATGTAATTAAACAATCATCGCAAAAAAAAGAAAACTGTTTTGGGAACATTCATGTGTTGAATTATTATGAAGTATTTGAATATTATGGAAGAATTAAAATTTAAATTGGAATTCATGCAAGTCCCCTATTCTGATCCACACAATTCACCTTGGCGAAGACAGAACTAGCGTCAAAGACAATGTTAAATTCCCATAAGGTGGCGAAAATTGAAAGTATAATAATGTTATTAGTATACAAATTAAATGTGTTTAATATTTTCCTATCCACGAAAAAAGGGGTTAAGATAAATATATTGGATAAATACTTTAAATATCCGGAAGAGCGATAAAATTTTCGTTTTTCCTAACCTCGCTACACACTGTACCATCATTATTGTAGTTCCGACTTTCGTCACTTTATGGGAATTTAACATTGCTTTTGGCGCTAGTGCTAAACCTTCGACAAAACGAATTGAAGGAACACTTTCTGAATATAGCCTAAAAGAAGGATGTGTAAATAGTGCCAGATTTTGCCCCATATAGATATTCCATTTTATCGTAATTTCTCATTATATTCATCTAGTAATATTACGTTGCGTAAATTAAATGTCATATAAATTATGGGAAAATATTCGGATTAGTTGAATAATCTGTTTAACAACTTTTTTTACACTATGAAAATTTATATTAAATTATAATTCAAGCAATAAAAATGGCTAAAATTGTAAAAAAATTGGGTACATACTTTAATTCTTAATTGTTTTTTAATTTTCCCTGGATGTACGATTTTATGTTCTCTCGGGGCAAAAATACGTAGTTTTTACACATCCTTCTTTCAAATCAATCCAATAAAAATTGTTCTCAAAATCACGTGGTAAAATATTCAGCTTTGAAAAAACGTAAAAATAATTTCTTTCTAAACTTGCACCATTTTGATATTTTTAGGAATGATGCTTCCCATTTGCATGGTAAAAAATGCCTATGTAAAATAACGTGCCAATGCAAAATTACATAAATCATGTAAAAAATATATTACTCGATATACTTCTGAAAACGAAAAGTTATTAAGATAGTTATTTCCCAACTACACTAATCATTATAACAATATTTTTGAGAAAAAATTAGTAGCCAATACTAGACTATCTAGTAAATCTAATACGATGTAGGACCATTTTACTCATTACTATGAAGTTTAGGTACTGAATACTAGACGTCTTGTTTTGAGTGCCAATTGTATCTTATTTTGGTTGTACGAGACTCAGTACTAGACATGCTTGTAATATTTACTATCCTGCTGAGGAATAGATACCATATTATAACTTATATATAAAGGTACACTGAGAAAAAGGATTGGATATCACATCAATACTTTTATATTTATATCACAACTATACCGGTATTGCTCGAGTAATCATACACATTGCTGTCGTAGCTATATTATGGTTGTCGGTGATATTGTATGGTTGGCACAGAAAAATAATATAACTGTGACAGCAATAACAAAGTATTGTTGCAGCCGCAATGATTAATTTAAGGTTATGCTAAACCCTCTGTCACCGTCAAATACGGGGAACCACTTATTTCATTCAATTTTCAATTTTGAGCAAATATCTCTCTGGAAAGTTGTCTTTGAATAAGACAATAACGTTTCATAAAGATATTTACTAAAAATTGAAAATTAAATGAGAAAAGTGGTTCCTAATATTGGTCGGTGACAGGTGGCTTTAGAATCACCTTATTGAATTAAAATAATTGCACTCACAGTGAGAGTGCACACTCTGTGGGAGACGATTTTTTATTAAACTTCAGGAGGTCGTTTCTGGTACCTAAAAATGAAGCCTAGCACCCGTAATCTTTTCCAATGGGCCCCCGTTCTCGAGATATGAGGTATTTTGCTTCAAATACGCGTTATTTTAATAAAAAATGTACCTCTTCTTTTAACAATAACTCTGCAAGCTTTTATGCTAGAAATATTGCCCAAAAGATAATCAAAGTAGGCGGATAGAGCTGTAATTTAAGCTTCATTTGGTATAAAAATATTATTCTGATGCAAAGTTATTAACAGTTGAAGGTGATGATTAAAAATGTATGAATATTCGATGAATTTTAACTCTTAATTGTAAAAGCTTGCAGAGTTATTGTCAAAAGTTACAATTATTAGCAAAATACTTCATATCTCGAGAACAGGGGCCCATTGGAAAAGATTATGGGTGCTAGGCTTCATTTTTAGGTACCAGAAACAACCTCCTTAAGTTTGATAAAAAGTCGTTTCCCACAGGGTGTGCACTCTCCTTATCAGTCCTAGTTTGTCTGTGAATCATTATTATCCGTACCACATTATATTATTCTCCTAGCCAGTCTAGTAATCGTTCCTTCCCCCCTGGTAGTAGCCATTATTACTTATTTTTCTCAGTGTACCAGTTGAGGTTAAAATTTAGTCAGTGGGAAATCGAAAACAAAAAAAAATTCTTTTTAATTTCAGAAAAAATGTTCCTGTTAGTATGTAGAATGCATGTAATTTTTTTCATATTTATTAAGCCCATATGTTTAAATTGTTCAGAGCTAAATATGACCATATTTCCATATATACATGTATGGATATTTCTCTGGGAAATCGACAACAAAAAGAAGAGAAAAATTTATTTTGGCAAAAATGTTCCTTTTAGTATGTAAAATAGCCGTGAGCCTTTAGAGATTTTTTAAATCTCATACATTTAAAGTTGTTTGAAGCTAAATATGAATTTATTGCTAAAATGTGCATTTTAATACCTTTTTTAACAATATTTAATGTTATTTTGATTTTTTTAATATAAATATTGCACTTCTGCCACTTTTCGACTGCGGCAGTCACTTTTGTACTGAAAAAAGCTATCTTCATGATTTTTGGTGTAATGGTTCGAGTGAATAAACCCACTGTTTTCAGGATTTTAAGTTTTAAAATGAATTTAATTAATCGAAAGGGACATTAAAAGGTTTTGGAACCGTGGTTTATGAAAAATTCAGAAAATTTTCTAAAATATCTCTTGATGCTAATTTTTTAAAAGATTTAATTATGATGAATAAATGTAGGGGAGAACAGGGTAATGCCGGTCACAATGTTATTTATATGACGCTCCCGCAAGTGAGGCTAAGAAAACGTTCCGCTGCGCTCTCAGGTAAGGTAACTTTGCTTAAGTGTTTTTGATTGAACAGTGGTTATGTTATTATATGTTTCACTATGTAAGTGCGAATAATAATGCGACGGAGCATATGAAAGTTCATATAACTGATTTAAAGAAATTTTTTATCTATAAAAGTAACTTTCTAATAGTGATCGGAATTGTACCAAGGCTGACCGGTATTACCCTTTGATGTGGAGTAAATTTGGTCAAAATGCTTTTTTTATTTCAACTTATAGCTTCGATATCTTACATTTTTATATTAAACCAATAATAAATATTTATAGTCAATGGTTTGAACTAACATAATAATTATTTAAAATTCAAATAAACAATTTGAAAGTGGAAATAACAAGCACGTTTTCTTAGGTGACCGGCAATACCCCATCCTCCCCTAGATCGAAATTTTCTACAAAATGTAAAAAATGACTACATGCTCATATTTAGTCTTAATCAACTTTGAACTCAAGGGTTTCAAAAAATCTCAAAAAATTAACATACATTCTACATACCAAGAAGAACATTTTTACCGAAAAAATAAAACAAAATTTTTTTTATCTCGATTTCCCAGAGTATCACCCATTTATATATATATATATTTACATTTAATTTAAACAAAATTAACCCCCTTACGACATTTTTTACCTGAGATATCGATCTTCGAATTTGCGCCCTTTTTTAGTCGGAATTAGGTGTTGCGTTAATTTTGTTGCGGAGTATAATGTCTATACATACACTCCGCAACAAAATTAACGCAACACCTAATTCCGACTAAAAAAGGGCTCAAATTCGAAGATCGATATCTCAGGTAGAAAATGTCGTAAGGGGTTCAATTTTTTTTTAAATTAAAGGTTGAAGTCTCTACTTTAAGATGGTGGAACTCGATTTTCGATTTGACGCAACCCCTACTTACGTGACCTTGAAATTCAAGGTAATTTTTTAAAGCTCAAAAATCGTAAACTTTCGCAGTGCGCCCGCGCGTGGGTGATTTTTTTTCGATAATTCTGATCATTGCATCTTAAAGTACAACTCTTTCCCTTTAAGTCGACGGTAATATGTAGCTTTAAAAAATTACCTTGCATTTCAAGGTCACGTAAGTAGGGGTTGCGTCAAATAAAAAATCGAGTTCCACCATCTTAAATTAGAGACTTCGACCTTTAATTTAAAAAAAAATTGACCCCCTTACGACATTTTTTACCTGAGATATCGATCTTCGAATTTGCACCCTTTTTTAGTCGGAATTAGGTGTTGCGTTAATTTTGTTGCGGAGTGTATACGTACATACGTTTCCACACCCCTAATATAGATATAGACACATTCTAAATTATACTAAAATAATTATAAGTGCATATACATATGTGCATACAAGTATAAAACTTATACATTTATGCGCATATGCTTGTATATTTAATAAGCAACCGAATACTGAAATATTAACCTTGGAGACTTCGAGCGAGGACGAAGCGCGGGCTCAGCACTCCTCTTTCACCAGCTGAGAGACACCGAAACTCGTCCGTCTCCCATTGGATGAGAGAGCTGATATTAAGCTAGCAGACCAAGGTCATAACTTGTATTCCTAATCAAGTCCAACCAATTGCGAATTTTGTCATAATGTTTTACTAAATTGTTGCTAATTTTTTACGTTATTTTCCGATTTTGTTACTAATTCCGTTTCCAAGATACGCGACCATCTTCCGTAACTTTGAAACTATTGGCTCTAAGAAAATAATTCAGGCGGCATATTTTGTTGCTAATTTGTTGCTTGAAGGGAGCTGTACCAGAAATACCGAAATATAAACCCCTATTTAATAAAACCAACCCCGATATCCCCAAATTCGAATTAAGTTGTTATTGCACTTAACGCCTCATATATGGATATGTCAGAAGGCAAAAGACGAAATAGGAGAATGGGTCAGGGAAATTGAAGAATGGGGATTAATAGGAGAGGAAGAAGATGTGAGACAAAATTTGAGGGAAACCAGAAATCAAATTGAGAAAAAGAAGACAGCCGATGAAGGATGACAACTGAGCGTGCACAAATTTTAGGTTAACTCTAATGTAAATGGGTATAAATGTACTTATTTAAGTATTAATGATACTGCTATAACAATTGGAAGAAAATCCATATTTTTAAAAAATAATTCACATAAATTTTACCAACCATTTCATTGTCTAACTTTATATGTTCTACAATTCCATTAGTTTTCTCTAAGATTCGTACAGGGAATTTTTACTCTACGGCAGGCAAATTTTACCCTTCAGTGCGGTAAAATTTATCGTAAATATCAATAAAAACTACCGGAAAGTTGGAGTGTCCCAGCTTTATAGTTATTCACGGTAATTTTTACTGCGAATTTTGTCATAATTTTTATTAGAAACTTCTCTCTGTGCGCACTCGCTTAAAAAGTCATTTAATTCAGTTACTCACGCTCTCACATTCGCACATATTCTCACACTCTTCCTCAGCCGTTCTCGCACTCACTTGCTCACTCACTAATTCTGGCATGCACTTACAGGCACATTCACTCACTTACTTACTCACTCGGTCGCTCATACACGGAGAGAAAAACTCCACCGTATTAGCGTTGTAGTGGTAACGTCAAATCAGCGGTAGGATCACACCGCCAGCGCTGCTGTAGAACAAAACAGTTTTAGCTTGATTCGCTCCCCAAAGGCGAGTATTTGATATTTAAAGCCTAAATCAGAATGAATACTTGTGCTGTTTGTATCTACATTAATGACAATTAAATATTTTAATTATCACTAATAGAAGAAAACGTATGTGTACGTATTATGAGACAGCTATTTTCCGGCTTGTACCGGTGTCTCATAATGCGATGTTCGTATTATGCAACACTAATTTAAATAACAAAAAATTGTACAAATAAACTAATTATCGTCTACGCTTCGTTTTCAAGTTATTGTCTATCTAAGGTCACTACACTGAGAAAACAATATCGTAAAATATTACGATTTTGATATCGTAAAAAATTGCTAATTAATGTTTTTTTTTAAATCATGTATTTGTGCATTAAACGTTTACGTAAAAATTGTTGATTTTACGATATTTAATATCGTAAATGTTACGATATGAATATCGTAAAATTAAAAAATTATATTTCACCGTATTATGCAAAAATACATCATTTGCAAAAAAAAATTTATTATAAAATTTTTACGACATCAATATTGTAATATTTTACGATATAGGTTTTCTCAGTGTATTAAACCTTTTTACATGACTTGATAAGCAACAAAATTTGTTAAAACATATTATTACTAAACGTATGTTCGTTAGCTCGGCAGCTAAGAATGCTGCTTATGAACGCACGAACGAGAAGTTGCTGTATTAAATAATTTTTTTCTCAATAAGTAAAATCATTAAATCATTTGAAACCTTTTGACAATTATTCACATATAAAGCTGCTATTAAAACCAATTTAAGATTGTACGACATATTTTAAGTAATATTGCAAGAAATCGTATTATTTCTCAAAGTGATCGAGAATTGGTAAGTGATCGACAACCAGTTCAACTACGTTAAATTGCGATTGAATTAATTTTGAAAAGATAATGATACAAAACTTTATTATTGATTTAATATACGATCGATGAATCAGAGTAATAAAAAGTAATAAATACTATCTAACAGATTTTGTTAATAGATTGTGTGTTTATATAAACGAGTCGTATGTTGCTATAATAATGATACTTTATTGCTCAAAACTTAATTTTCAAAAGAAGTGGACTAAAGTCGTTTCTTCGGGAACTCACAGATGTAGCTTTAGTGGCTTGTAGGGCCGCGGATTACAAATTCGAGGGCAGAATTGCAAAATTGGTCTAAAAATTAAGAAGAAGTGCAATTATGTAATAATGTGCTATTTTATTTATTCTAATAGATATGTATCTCCCCATGTTCTTCAGACTTCAGTTAGTACAAATTACACCAATAAGCATTTTGTAAAAGTCAGCTATGGGCAAAAATAGTATATTGTGTATCAAGGAAGGAAAGTAGGCAATTACCGCGAGGTTGCTGCAGGCCTAGCCGGGGCAACCCGAGCAACCCGAGGGATGTCAAGGGCTGCCGAGGCAAGGGCTGCAACCAGCACGACCGTTAATAACCTTCCGCCCGTGTTGCACACGATACTTTTTTCCTAACTAGACAGAAAGGGTGATTTTTCGTGCATATATGAAGCGGGCGGAAAGTGAGTTATGTTGCGCCCTAGGCGGAAAAGTGACGCACTTTTTGCCCGAGGGTGTAATTTTACGCCCGAGGACGGAAAAGAACCACTTTCCGCCCGCTTTATATGCACGAAAAAGCATAATTTCGGTGCAGGTAGGACAAAAAGTACCTTTGATTTAACGTTTCAAGAACGAGGAATAGTACATTATGTAACAAGGGCAAAAAGTTGAATATTTTTTCCGCGGGTGAGTTTACTGTCCGTCAGTATCACCCGAGGGAAAAATCGACTTTTTTCTCGAGTTACATATAGTACTTTATGCCCATCTCAACTATGGCCACTTTTTGACTTGGAAAGCGGGACTAATGGACTGTTAAAAGACAATCGAAAATCAGGGTTATTGGTAGAACTTGATGAAACAAAGGAATTTGGAATAATTTCTAGTGAAGTCACTTTTGCAGGCATAAAGTGTAACTTTGGTCTCACTTTTCAGGGAAAAAAGTGTCCATTTTCGTTCAGATAGTCATAAAAGTACTTAAGGGGATGTCGGTGCTAAAAACCCGTTTTTTACTCTACTAATTTCTTTTCAAACATAGAATGCAAAGAAAAACTGGAAGAAGAGTCGTAAAGATATGGATAATATCAACGCTACTGTGCAAGGCAAAGTCATTCTGTTGCGTCATTTTTATAAATAATTGGAAATACTAAAGATTTCAGTGTAACATAACCTAAAAATATTTTGTATTTCCAATTGTTTGTAAAAGCAACGCAACAGAATGCTTTCTCTTTGTACAATAATATTGATATCATTTATATCTAGGCGGCTCTGCTTTCAGTTTTTCTTTAAATTATAAGCAGTGAAAGATACACATAAAAAACGTGCTTAGACTGGGCGAAACCGACTCCACCTCAGCAACGACACCCCATTAAATAAAAGGGTACGAGTGCCTGGCAATATATATATATGTAAAATAGCCATGAATTTTTTCCGATCTTTTTAAGTCCATATATTCAAAGTTGTTTGAAACTAAATATGACTTTATTGTCAAAATGTGCATTATATAATAATTTTTTTAACAATATTTCATGTTATTATGATTTTTTATATAAATATTGCATTTCTGCCATTTTGCGACTGTGGCAGTCACTTTTGTACTGAAAAAAGCTATCTTCATGATTTTTGGTGTAATGGTTCGAGTGATCAAACCCACTTTTTTAAGGATGTTAAGTTTTAAAATAAGTTTAATTAATCGAAAGGGACATTAAAAGGCCTTGGAACCATTTTTTATGAACAATTCAGAAAATTTGCTAAAAAACCTTTGTTGCTACTTTTTTAAGAGATTTAATTATGATGAATAAATGGGGGTTGAAATCCATTTATAAAAGAACCATGGCGATTAATATCGACATGGAGGCCTAAAGTATTGTTAGACGTATTTCTCGGCCTGCTATTGAAGCAGAATCAGAGCTATATTTACGACTAAAGTATTGTTGGATGTACTCGGCCTCCTATTAGCGGACCAACCGAGCTGTATTCGCGACGTTAAAATCTAACAGCTGAGCGAATTTCGATGTTTGGTTATAACCTTACTTATAACCTCGAATAATTCTGCAATGTGATTCCGATTGTCGTATCAACAAACTTAAAGGTTATAGATTGGAAGTAAATAAAACTAATTTGTACATTTTTTATCCATTTGGTATTTGATATTTTTTTAGAGAATTTACTTTTTAGTTCACAGTAATAAGTATATGATTATAGCTAAATGATTATGTAAATTGAGTAATATGCACAGTTTTGAATTTAATTTCTTTTTATCTAACAGAAAAATTTTGTAGTTTTTTTATATTAAAATATTATGCTTGCTAAAAGTTTTATTATTTTTAGAAAATATACTAAGAATAGCGGTTTTGGCAGATAAGTATAAGTATTCAGTTCGTTAATTTTGACCACTGCTAGAATATAATTTTAACAATTCTTGATAAAAAACGTAATTGTTTCAACTCGATATTTAATAAATTAAAAAAGTTACAAATTTGGTTCCCACACAAAGAAAAATTCGCTATGAAATACTGTGTATACGTATCAATTATTAGAATGTTATGTTGAACGATGTTCAAAATTAGTAAGTCGAGTAACATCGACTTATTCTCGGTCGAAATCGGGTTATGTATCGTTTTCATTTTGGGAGCCTCTATCTATCAGAATCTGTTAAAGTTAGCTCCGCATATAAATTTACTTTCAATCAGTAAAATGTATATCATTTTGCATTTTCAAAGCATTAAAAATTCTATAAATGTATACTAGAAGTCTGAAATTGGGAAAGATTATAAAGCCTTCCTACCTATTAAATAGTTTGATATAATAACTTTAATAACATTGCAACATTCCAGAAAGTTTTGAAAAATCCAATAATGATGCCATGCCTTACATTTGCGCTCAACATTTTTGCATATTTCGTTTTAATGTGAGGGTTAGCTCCATTTACGTATATATTTAAATACATCTTAAAAAAAACCTTATTTAATTACTATGGAAGACGGAGGCAAGAGGAAATACGAAACGTAATACAGTTTCTAAATTTATTATGATATATGTACACTCGACGGAACAAATATCTGATCGAATTTGTTTGAATTTTTTTAAATCCTCCAATGAGATTAGTGAAAACGAGCCACGATCCGATGAGTTTGCCATATTTAAAAAAAATTCAAAAATTTCGATCAAATATTTGTTCCGTCGAGTGTACATACAAATTATTTTTAGAGAAAGTCATTAAAATATACAATTTTATAAATTTCTTAACCATTATTATTAACCATCCTACATAGAAAGCTGTTTTAGAGAATAATACTCTCAAAAAATATACCTCATTTCATTGTTGTATATATTTTTTATCGCAGTGGAGGAGGGCCCACAAGAGCTATTTTGGCTCCCAAGGTAATAAGTCAGTTATTGTTATTTTTTCACGACGGTAGAAAACACTTATATTACTCTGATACATGTTACATGGCATACTTGTAGTGAGGAAAAACTAATTTATAATTTTTAATATTTCTTTACAATTTTTTTATAATTAAATTTATAATTTATTGGTTATCTAAAAAATAATTTGTTACCTTTGGGACTGAAAGCAGCACATCTAAAGTGGATTAAACAATTAAAATTTTCTGACTTAAATGTTACTAAATGAACAATAAATAATGAGTTATAATTAAAAACAGAAACTTAATTACGTATAGGTGTGATATTTTTTTTAAATATTTATCTTTAAGATAATGATGAAAATCCAAAATTTGAAGTTAATCAGATAGATAATATTAATATTAATAGAGAAAGTTTTCAAGATCTTTGAAATGTGTTTAGGTGTCAGCATTTCAACAAATAAGCGTTAAAAATTTCGAATAGGAAGGTGCAATGCGTTGATGTTTTGGTTAAATATTATCTCACTCACAAGGAGAGTGCATATAACTTTGAGGGATGGTTTATTGTAACCCAATAATAAAGCCTAGCCCCCATAATAATTTGTTCCAATGGACCCTTGCTTTTGAGATAGGACGTAAAAAAACTTAAGATCATAAAGTGATCACAAAATGACATGTCTCAAAATTGGCACTTTTTGAGACAATTTGAGACGCGAAATATTTGGAAAAGCTTAAGCGATTTTAAGATTATTTTGAGAGCATGTGATTTGACGTTTTTGAGCAGATTTAAGATTTAATTTTTATTAATTTTAAGACGGATTTGAGACTTTTTAAGATGTTTGTAAATTTCAATGAGCGTTTTTAAGATCATTTTAGGATTATTTTGAGAGCATGTGATTTGACGTTTTTAAGCAGATTTAAGATTTAATTTTTTTATTTTTCAGACGGATTTGAGATTTTTTAAGATCTTTCTAAATTTCAATGAGCGTTTATAAAACGATTTTAAGATAGAATTTAAGACGACTTAGAGACGTAGATAACAGAATATTTGCGACTTTTTTAAGGCGCTTTACGAAAGAATTATAATTTTACTTTTTTATTAACAAATAATATTGTAGAAACCAGAATTCCTGATTAACATTTTTTATTTTTTATGAACATTGGTTACTTAATAAAAGTAGATACATTTTTTAATACTTTACTTAAAAATAATGTATAAGAAATGAATTAAATTATAAATGCTTTTTGTCATTACTATATTACAATAATGTTACATGCATGCAAGTAGATTACACTTACCCTAGTGTGAGAAATCTATTAAATCCTATTAATTCCTTTTTCCAAATACGAAAAGATCCTATTTGCTAATAGGATGTATATGCAATTATTGTATTGGCAAATAGGATTTAATAGATTTCTCACACTAAGGTATATACACATTTTCAATAAAGAATGAAGATTTCATTACAGTATGTTGAAGTTTACGCTGCTTGAAGTCGTCGCATTGGCCAAGATTATCGGCAGGATGAAATCGTGGCGCTTTGGACATTGGGTAGCATCATGATTTTCCATTACCGCACCAGTGATGACCGGTAAACTGGCGCGCACTGCAGCACCATATAATAAATATGAGATATTAGATTCATTATCGAATTTGTAAATTAACGAATTTTGGAAATTTGATAGCTCTATTTATTTATTACTATTTTTACTACAGACATATACTATTATCTCTAAAAAAATGATTTAAAAAATGCTATGGGTAATTACAAGGGTATTTTTATAACATACCTATAAAGTAAAGTATAAAATGAACTGGTAGTGGAAATGCAAGGCTGCCTCTGCCGCCCCTTATTCTCCTGCAGTATTGTCTCTGAAACGTGTGACCGAAGATACAGCGATACAGGTTTTGTGCAGGTTAACCTAGAACAATATGTTGAAAACCCACAAAGAAATACATTCATGTATACAAAAATGAAATTACATTTTTATCAAATATAATAATTACTTTAAATTATCAAGATAAATTGTTCATTTTAATTTAAGGAGTTAAAATGAAGGTTATATTACCAATTTGGCTATGTTAACATTTGCTATTAATTTTTCTCTGTTCTTATTTGATTAAGTATTTTTAATCTAAAAAAATTCAAGCGTACACTTATCTATTGTGATGTTGAGTTCATGTAATAATGCTGTTGAAAATCGTCAGTTTCTTCAAAATGTCAAAGATTTGCGGTAAATCGATGTTTATTTGTATTTTATTACTGCTACTGGTCTGAATATTGCATCACAATGAAGTTGCTTTTTTTCAAGAAATAATAAACAACAAGCTTTCAAACCTAAATTCAAATTGCGTATTAGTTTTAAACATTGAAATTTCGACATTGTAAACGAACATTTTTTACAAGATTTTCATCATAGATTGACGATATTCAACGACATTATTACACTAACCGAGCATCACATTAGATAAGTAGAAAATTTTTTGAATTTTTTTAGATTAAAAATACTTAATCAAATAAGAACAGAGAAAAATTAATAGCAAATGTTAACATAGCCAAATTTTTAATATAACCTTCATTTTAACTCCTTAAATTAAAATGAACAATTTATCTTGATAATTTAAAGTAATTATTATATTTGATAAAAATGTAATTTCATTTTTGTATACATGAATGTATTTCTTTGTGGGTTTTCAACATATTGTTCTAGGTTAACCTGCACAAAACCTGTATCGCTGTATCTTCGGTCACACGTTTCAGAGACAATACTGCAGGAGAATAAGGGGCGGCAGAGGCAGCCTTGCATTTCCACTACCAGTTCATTTTATACTTTACTTTATAGGTATGTTATAAAAATACCCTTGTAATTACCCATAGCATTTTTTAAATCATTTTTTTAGAGATAATAGTATATGTCTGTAGTAAAAATAGTAATAAATAAATAGAGCTATCAAATTTCCAAAATTCGTTAATTTACAAATTCGATAATGAATCTAATATCTCATATTTATTATATGGTGTTGCAGTGCGCGCCAGTTTACCGGTCATCACTGGTGCGGTAATGGAAAATCATGATGCTACCCAATGTCCAAAGCGCCACGATTTCATCCTGCCGATAATCTTGGCCAATGCGACGACTTCAAGCAGCGTAAACTTCAACATACTGTAATGAAATCTTCATTCTTTATTGAAAATGTGTATATAAGTGTAATCTACTTGCATGCATGTAACATTATTGTAATATTGTAATGACAAAAAGCATTTATAATTTAATTCATTTCTTATACCTTATTTTTAAGTAAAGTATTAAAAAATGTATCTACTGCTATTAAGTAACCAATGTTCATAAAAAATAAAAAATGTTAATCAGGAATTCTTGTTTCTACAATATTATTTGTTAATAAAAAAGTAAAATTATAATTCTTTCGTAAAGCGCCTTAAAAAAGTCGCAAATATTCTGTTATCTACGTCTCTTAGTCGTCTTAAATTCTATCTTAAAATCGTCTTATAAACGCTCATTGAAATTTAGAAAGATCTTAAAAAATCTCAAATCCGTCTGAAAAATAAAAAAATTAAATCTTAAATCTGCTTAAAAACGTCAAATCACATGCTCTCAAAATGATCTTAAAATGATCTTAAAAACGCTCATTGAAATTTACAAACATCTTAAAAAGTCTCAAATCCGTCTTAAACTTAATACAAATTAAATCTTAAATCTGCTCAAAAACGCCAAATCACATGCTCTCAAAATGATCTTAAAATCGCTTAAGCTTTTCCAAATATTTCGCGTCTTAAATTGTCTCAAAAAGTGCTAATTTTGAGACATGTCATTTTGTGATCACTTTATGATCTTAAGTTTTTTTACGCGGATGCGTTCTTTTAATGAAAAGATATACTCTTCTTCTGACGCTAACAAAAGACAATAAAAGTAGGGGAAAAAAGATTTAATTTAAGTTTAGTTTCGTATGAAAATATTAATCTGAACAAAAGTTACTAATAATTGAAGATGGAGATTGAAATTGCATATCAAGAAAAAAAAACAATCAAATTTAACCGAATTAAAAAATTAAATTTAAAATTTTTATTTTCCCGCATATTCATGTAATTTTAGTCACCATTTTTAATTGTTTATAACTTCTGATCAGATTAATATTTGTATACGAAGCTGAGTTTAAATAAAGCTCTTTTCACCTTTATTTATTATCTTTTCGGTAAAATTTTAATTATTAAAACTTGCAAAGTTATTGTCACAAGAGGTGGTAAATATTTTTATTAAAATAACGCATAATTTGAGTAAAATACCTTATAACTCGACAGCAGGGGCTCATTGGAACAAATAACGGGTGCTAGGCTTCATTTCGCATAACTTTTGTCGGACTAATTTGGAAACGTGTAGAGGAACTCAGACATCACTATATAGCTTACATATAAAAGTAAGAGCACTATTGCGTAGTAAAATTTTCTTAAATTTCCTGATTTTTGTCAGCACACCAAATAAGATCTAAGCAGCGATTTTACTAATGCAGTACATATTTTACAGGTAAACAAATTTTATTTGCATCAAATCGTTGAAATTATTAGAGAAAAAGTCCACAAGGTCTGTTTTGATAGAAATCATGCACTGCACTGATGTGACATATCGTGATGATACACGCATGAACGTATCGGTTGTTTGCTATATGTAATTAGTTGTGATCGATCATAAATTTTTTAGCATTTCGGAAAGAAGTGTTTTTCTAATATACATGTATATAAATTGTAAATATATTAATTCTATCATCAGTAATCAGTGATCACATATATTCATAGGAAAGAGTAGGGCTAAGTTGGATACGCAGCAAAATTAGATAAAGCGAATATCCATGGTCTAAATATACCGACTATACCCTGGTAGAAATCTAAGCTGGTTTCTAGTCAGATATTAGCTAGATTTTCTAAATCTGCTTTAATTCTGGTTAAGAAATTAGCTGGAAATCAGTTAAAAACGACATGCTTTTTAGCTAATTTCTAGCTAGATTCTGCTTAATATTCTACTTAATATAAAATTAATAAAGTAAGTAATTTATGTATTAATTAATAATGGAAATAATAACAGTTTTATAATAATCAAAGCAATACGCAATTCTAACCATACTACATTAAGTATTTTACTAAATTAAAGTTAAAAATGTACCTTAAATGCCTAGTACTAATGGAGGTTAGGTTATTTGTTTACATAACGACGCGTGCATTTAAAACGTATTATTTACACAAAAAGTACCAAAGCCCCGAGTAAAATTTAAGTGTCTTTATTAAAGAAATTTATATTATAAATAATGGAATGCATGTAGTCATAAAATTATTGTTATTTTAAAAATAACAATAAATACAGAATAATGTTAGTTTTGACGATATTTGGAGAATTGGTAAACAAATATTTGTAGTGTTACAATGAACTTTTATTACAAAATTTTATTTTTGACATCAATCACAAAATTTTTGTTGACTAAGTTATGATTGACTAATTTTCGGAAAGGAAATTATTAGTTATCAAATACTTTTAATATTGCATATACATATTTCTATAATCTCGTAAGTTATTATTTATTGATACAAATTTTTATTTTGGCAGCATACTATATTGAACATACAATAAAGTATAATAATGTATATATTTAAAAACTAATAACTTTTCAAAACAAAATATAAATAGGTTAGATTTGCAAACAAAATACGTTCTTGCTTAAAGCATAGTCTTAAGCAGATTCTAGCCAGATATTAGCTATAATTTGACAGCTTATTAATTTGGCTAATAATTAATAAGCTAATCAGCCATATAAAATGAAAATCTTTGGAACTTTTGTAAAATTAGTGTTTAATTAAACGACTTTCATAGACATTTCTTGATTTTTCGACTCCGACCGTAAGGGTTTATAATTTTTATTTTTTCCTTCTATAAAAAATTTTCACTAAAATTAAATGCCAAAAAGTAAGAAATATACGTCGGATTTCATTTAAATAAAATTTCATTATTCAGATTTTATATACCCCACAAGTAATTCAAATCTGCAATCAATTTTCAAATTTTTAACCAAATCCTAAAAATAACAGTCCTTTTTAAAATTTTTAATAAAATCACTGGAGTAAATCCCTCTTAAGTAAATCAAACCTAAACTACAGATCTGACAAGGAGGGTCCATGACCTGCGGGAAACGGTTTTCGATGAGGCTTTGGTGAGTGGTTTCTGGTACCTAAGAATGATGCCTAGCGTCCGTAGATTCATCTTACAGGCCCTTGGGGTCAAGATATGACCTTTTGTATTCAAAATACTCGTTATATCAGTAAAAAATGGTACCTATACTTCGAATCATAACTCTGCAAGTTCTTTTGCTAGAGAAATTATATAATAAGATTATAATATTGACTAAAAGAGCTTTAATTTAAGCTTTGTTTCACATAAAAATATTGTTCTGTTGCATAGTTATGAACAATCAAAGATAATACTATTTTTATACTTGTCTCCAAATTAGCGATGAGCATAAAATTAGGGTCTATAGCTTGAACATTTAAACATAAATTAATTAATTTACAAAGTTACAATGATGCTTAATAGCATATAATTTTTCAATCTTGTAACAATAGGAGAATAAGGAAATCACAAAAGAAAAGTGTTTACCTTAGCCCCAATTTCTCCTACCATCGTCACAGAGAACAATCACATGTCGTGCACATCACTATACACATCACATCCGTGTAGAACTTTTCTTATTTCTTACTGACAGATGGGTCAAGCACACATATTTTATTAACTACATAACGACAAGGATTTGACATCCCTTTTTTTGAACAAAATATCGAAATACGTGTCTCATAATTTTTAGTTATAAACAAACATATAAAAAATATTAAGTATCTTATATTAAACTTAAATTACTTGTCTCTTAAAATCTCTCTTTCTCAGCCAATCTCGACCAATTTACAGTAGGCCAAGAGAATGTCGGCATAGTGCGTTTCTTGCACATAAGAATCGTCCACATTTTAATTGTCCACAATTTAGTATTGGTCAATATATCAATATATAATTTGACCAATGCTTAATTGTGAACAATTAAAATGTGAACGATTCTTATGTGCAAGAAACGCACTATGCCAGAATGTCTAACAATACTTTAGTCGATCAATTTGATAATACGTGCAAAGAAAAGAAATGTACCGATGATTACATGAAGTAAATAATATTGCATTAAAAATTATAAGAATTTATACATATAATATGTATTATAATAAAAATATTCAACCCCCACTATAGCTGAGCAAGAGAAATTTCCACGCGCGCGCGGTGGTCCGTGGGGCAAGGTGAACTGGAGGTTATATCTCAGGATGTAAGTGGCGTCACCTGTCGAAAGCGGTTAAGAACTTCATTATATATGCTCAGAATGTTATAAACATTGTCATTACGTCAATTCGAAAATTATTCCCCTTGTCTGTGCGAGTGTAGTGACAGCTTTTTGCAAGCTTCTGTAAGATTTGCTGTTTGCTTGGACACAAATAGAATTGTTCCAGAAAAGTTTAAGTGAAAACTTTTAGCGCTATCGTAAATATTTATAATTAGTATACCAAATATATAGACTACTTGTTATGTACAATATTTAAAAAGTCAATGTGGGGCAAAGTGGAATATCGCAAAGTAGACTGCCTCGCAAATAAAGTGAAAAAATCTACACTTTCGTAATTAAATATTGGCGATCGCGAGCGGGTTTTTGTGTACTCACGTATCTTGATTTGCGTTCTTAAAATGAGTTCTTAGTGCCAAATATATCAAGAATAGCGTAAGGGAGACCAGGGCAAAATGAGCCTAAAGAAGTTTGAGCACGAATATATAAATATATTTCAACTATCAAGAATTCGAAATATATTAAAAATGTAATATAGACTATATTTAATATAAATTTCAAGCACCAAGACTGCAAAGTAATTGAATGTATTTTAAAATTCACTTACAAGAACAAAAATGAGAAGGCCTATTTTGTCACGTTTGGGGTAAAGTGAGCCTTTGCACGGGGCAGAGTAAGCTTCAATAAATATGTAGATAAAAGTCAAGCGGCGTGGTAGCGTCACGATGGCAAGTATCAGTACTGGGTACGATACGAAGCTTTCGGGTTCGCTCCGTGGTCCATATACTTTGATTTCGTGGTCCTTAACCTCCTCAAAATATCGAGTATATTAATTTTTAATGCTATTTTGTACATTAAACACTACATCGGTATTTATTTGATAGTTATGAATTTTATCGTTGAAATAAAAAATGTTCACATAAATCGATCAATTCTTTCATTAAATACAGCAGATTGAAAATTAATTCTTCAGAAAGCATCTCATTTTCGGCATCCGGATGTTCGATTTTTGATGGTATTAAAATTTAAAGTTGTGTGAAGGACACAGTAAAGTTCAGGTGTTCCTATAATTTGTTATGTAAATGTAAAAAAATTTAAATCTTGCTTCATCATCGTCCCCTTGCCGCTATCTCGCGCACGAATCATGCCATAATCATCAGTTGATATTTTTTTATTTTTTTTTTTTTATTATTATTTAACGTCGCCATGTTTGTGCTTCCATGTGGTGCTAATCGACGACGGGGGTCTGCGGTGTGTTTGTAAACAAAGCACATGTAATTTTTACAGAGGTGCTTGTATCAATCGGCAGAGACTAGGATTCGAACCCGGGTCACCGGCGTGGGAATCCGACACTCTACCGACTGAGCCGCCGCAGGCCCAATCAGTTGATATTGGTTTGAATTATGTTTACATTAGAAGCTATCTGCTGTAGCCGCGTAGCGCAGAAGGTAGTTGTTGAGTGCGCTGTTGTGTAGAGAAAATGTCATCAGCTCAGTGCTAAGTAGTGTGCATCAGGTGAATTAGTGCAGACGGGGAACTGCAAGAAGTGCACAGACACATTGAGGAGAGTCAAGAATATTGAAGATTGGGTTTACGGTTTGAATGTATAGAAACGTAGTAGGTCCTGCCTTCGAGATTGTAGCGAGCCCAACGCGGCGTATACACAGCTGAGCGGGGGCCGCTAATCGTGCACACTTCACCGAAACACCGAGACCTACCTATAGGAATTCAGCTGCAGATTTTGCTGGCTGACTGGTCTGCCGCAGGCAGACTGAACTCATGCATTCTACTAAACATTAAACTTCTCATTTTATTAGCCCAGAATAATATAACAAATATATAATATTAATAAAAAGAATACGGGGCAGTTATAAAAGATAAAAAAATTTAATGCTTAGTTTTGTGATAAATATTGTTTAACATTTGCTCATTTTTACGAGACAAACAAAATTCTTTTTTTCTTAAACTACATAAACATGATAATTCTGTATGAGTAAACATAACATTTAAGTATTTTTTATATATTATGTATCCAGAGACTGAGAATGTCAATCGTGCTCTCATTGCATATAAAGGAAGTCGGGGTTACACATTTCATACGAGCTGCTACATAAGTTAAGACTTTTCCGATGTTAGATAATCATAATTTTTTTACAATAATGTCACAGGGGATACATTTTTTTATAAATGCAATATTTATTTTCTAAAAATTGAATGGATAAGGCTAATTATGTGTCTGTCTAGATAGATCAATGCTGCTAAAACTGGCGGTCTCCTGCTATCGTTTTTGTTACTCCTTCGTGGAAATATTTTTGTCAAGTATAAGTATTTGAAAGAAATGTTAAATTTAAAAAAAGACTTGGTAAAATATCCCCCAATTTTGCAAATATAAATACTAGATTTTTCATTCAGGGGACAAGACACCATTTAACCCTAAAAATTAATTTATCAGTTCATAAACTGTTTCTTTAAAAATCAATCCTTAAAATTTTCTTAACTATAAATACTTGATAATACCTTTATGTTAAGCACTCAAAATCTTCATCGTACGCATCACAATCTATAACCATTGTTAATACCTTATTTATTTAAGGCAGTTTATGGCGTGCATGATTCTACGTGATCGGATGAACGAATTTTTTTCGTTAGTTATTTTACTCCTTTTAATTGTATTAAAACTTTAGCCTGCACTGTTTCGTTAAAATTTTTTTTTATTGCTCTCTCCCGAAAATTAACTAATTGTTTGAAAATTATTAACAAAAATTCTCAAAATATTAAATCGTTTACTGAAAAACAGATAAAAAAAATAAACATAAAAATTCATGGTTAAAGTTTTAGTACATATCAAAAGGAGTCAAATAACCATTGGAATACAAAATTTTATTGTTCGAGTCACGTAAAATTGTACAGTGCAAAGTGCCTCCAATAAATAAAGTGTTGACAATGTCAGTCTATTGTGATGCGTAGAATCAAGATTTTGAGGTTTTACATGTCTTAACGTAAAGGTATTATCAAGTATTTACATTAAAGGTGTCTTGTCCCCTTAATTTAATATAAAAGGATACTTTTTAGTAAATAATAATATTTTTTGAAATGACTAAATTCAACTGAAAATATCTTTTCTTATGGAAGAAATGTTTAATTATCATAAATTAAATTTTTACCATAAAAAATTTTGAATAAAAATCAACTCGTTAAGGTAGGACTATGGTAAACAAAAGTCTTCAGCTTTCATATTATCATAATAAAGTTCGTACGGTATACTTACTATTATTATATGATGTTAAATACAAATTTCTAGTAAGTTTAAACTTATTTTATCCTTACAGTATATCATTATTGCATTTATTTGATGCTATTTTCAAAAAGTGATTGGCGTATACAGTTATTATCGAATGGTCTTAAAAAATATATAAATACTCTAATATAACAAATAAAACTTGACATGATTTTTTATTTAAAAATAAAATTTATTCAGAATCAAATTATATAAAGTTATGTTATTTAAAAGTGTAACCAATTTATTTATGTTGTTTAGTATGTATATAGTGACGCAATCAACTGTGTTACAATATTGTTATGAAAAATGTGAACTTTTATTGCAAAGAACATAAATAACTTATTATCTTAAAAGTTTCAAAAAGATTCATTAAAACTTCTTGCGGCAATCACTTTTTAATTTTACGCCTTAATTTTTACTGTCTGAGAAGTCAAAAATTACTTATAATTATAAAATACTTATATTTAGTCAAAATCTAAACTCGCTTGCGCTTCATTGAGTAATAATAGACCTCTGTACGAAGTAACAGACGTCAAAATAAACGGCACCTTAAAAAATTATTGGAACGAAATGTTGAAAATTTTAGTTCTAATAATTTTTTAGGGTGTCATTAATTTTGACGTCTAAAACAACCTATATGTATATTCATCGAAACATTTTTATTGTAACTTTTAACATAACTAACGTTAGGACATCTGCGACCAGGCAAATTAAAGCTTAATTGAAGGCATCGATTCTAAAACGTCCTTAGCGCTCGGCCCGGCTGCCGTTGTATCAAAATTGACGTCATGGTGACCAAAATTTGCAATTTTACGGAAATGAATTTTAAAAAATAGTATCGTGCAGAGGATCAAAAATGGCAACTTTTTATATATATACTTTGTTTGTACAATGTTTAGTATTAGAAAAAAAAAATAAAAACGGCAAAATTTTAAATCTTATTTGCACCACGTTTTTTAAACTTAGCTCGCTGCAGCTCCGACAAATATGAACGGATCTTGCTTATTTTTTGCATAGACTCGTAAAATAGTCTAGCGCTGCTAATAAACTCATAGATAGTTAAATATTAAATATTTTTCATTCAACAATTTAATTGCAAACCAGTGAGCTACTTTTTATATGGTTAAGTATGTTCAACGAAAAAAAGTATCGAGGGAAGTTTAAGACTCAACTAACTTTCAACGAGACATTTGTTTGTTAACATTTGAAGAAGTTTCTCAGAAAATTTCAGATGAATTGGATGAAAAGTGGCAAAGATAGAGCGATTTTGCCAAACTTGCACGATGCGCGCGAACATTAGCGGGTCTGCGCGATACACGACGCTCAGTGTATGTCAGTCATAGAATAAGAAATAATTTAAGAAACATGATAAAAGTTATCCTGAAATAAACAAAACAAAGTCGAACTCGTTTCGCATTGAAATCACACTGATTTTCTTGTTCGTTTACAAGCTGCATTTATTTGAATTTGAAATTCTTTTCATTTTTATCTTACAAATTGCAATTAGAAATCCAACATTTATTTCCTGTTAGAGGGCATTC
Organism: Gastracanthus pulcherrimus; assembly: GCA_949152435.1. Taxonomy (NCBI): domain Eukaryota; kingdom Metazoa; phylum Arthropoda; class Insecta; order Hymenoptera; family Pteromalidae; genus Gastracanthus; species Gastracanthus pulcherrimus. The sequence goes on along the minus strand of OX424573.1, from coordinate 1,034,650 downwards.
CTACTGCCAGTGTGACCGAAATTTCGGTTTGTATGGTAGTAAGAAAAAAAAGCAAGAAAGAATTGAAACAGAAAATGATTATGTGCAACTAATAAAAAATTCTAGAAATCCTCCATTCGAAATGGTTGCTATTTCACAGTGCGAAGTAAAAGATTATGAAAAACTGTTTGCGAAAGACGAAGACTTGCAGAAAAATGTAATTAAAATAAGCAAAGTTGTTAGAATTGTATATTTTCCTAACGGACAAATTGATTTGTATTACGATTATGATGGCAATCCAATTACAATTAAACTAAGAAACAGCAGTGAAGTAGATTTGTCGAAAGTATCATTAGCTAAAAAGGTAGGAATAACGAAAGAAAAAGAAAAGGATTTTAAACATTTATTGCAATTTTGTACTACTAATGGGCAACATTTTGGTGAAAAATTTTTAAAAACAACTTCTATTAAAACTGTTGTCAGTAAAACAAAGAATGTCAAAGAAGAACATGGTAACAAAAAAGTTCGAAAAACGGAAGTTGTCTCAACAAAAAGAAGAAAAGTAAGCGACGAACAAAAGCAAAAATTAGAATTAAAAATTAATAAAAAAGAAAAAAAAAACAAAAACAATAAAAGGAAACAAAACGTAATATGTTTTTGAAACGCGTTGTATGTATTGCGACTAAATTGTAAATAAATCTTAATGTAGAAATATAAATAAATATAAGTATTAGTTATTTGAAGTTTCTAATTTACTGAACAATGTCAAAAATCTGTGAAATTTATATGTTTCCCAGAAATTTATATTTTTAAAGATTGTAATTTACTATTCAATTCATTTACGCTGCAATATTCTTTTTAATGTGTGTGAATTTCATTTTAACGCTTTATTATAACCATTTATTATCTAGTGTATATAACATTTAGAATTAACAATAATTTCTAAAACTTTCGTACAAAGATTTAAAAATTCAACAACTTTATGAATAACTGCCGTTTGATTTTGCCTTTGCTTTGTTTATTTAATTTCTTATTGTTTCATCAGATACTTATTTTTCTTAACTTCTACACTATAAATCGACAGTATTAAATAGTATGATTTGATTAAGTATGTATTTTTAAAAAAAAAGGACAGCAAATCTTCAAGTAAACGGCATTATATGACTGACATACGCTGCGAGCGTCATGTATCGCGCAGACCCGCTAATGTTCGCGCGGACCGTGCAAGTTTGGCAAAATCGCTCTATCTTTGCCACTTTTCATCCAATTGATCTGTAATTTTCTGAGAAACTTCTTCAAATGTTAACAAACAAATGTCTCGTTGAAAGTTCACTGAGTCTTAAACTTCCCTCGATACTTTTTTTCGTTGAATATACTTAACCATATAAAAGGTAACTCACTGGTTTGCAATTAAATTGTTGAAAGAAAAATATTTAATATTTAACTATCTATGAGTTTATCATATTTGTCGGAGCTGCAGCGAGTTAAGTTTAAAAAACGTGGTGCAAATAAGATTTAAAATTTTGCCGTTTTTATTTTTTTTTCAAATACTAAACATTGTACAAACAAAGTATATATATATATATAAAATGTTGCCATTTTTTATCCTCTATACGATGCTATTTTTAAAAATTCATTTCCGCAAATTTAAAAATTGATCACCATGACGTCAATTTGTATATAGCAGCAACCCGAGCCGAGCGCTAAGGACGTTTTAGAATCGATGCCTTCAATTATCCTTTATACAATAAATCAAGTTTGAAATTTGATTAAACATGCATGCGCTATAAAAAGAAATGGTAAAATGTTTATTATAAAATTTTAAATTCTACATATGGAATTGCTCATCCTATCATAAGCAACTAAACGTTGCTAAAACCAGTTTGATATACTACTTCAGATAAATTTTTAATAAGAAAAACAGTAATAATGGTAATAAAATTATTCACAATAAATAAGTTGTGAAATCTCCCTAAAACTTACTTTTAACAAAAATATAAGCTAGACATGTATGATTTTTCTGCCTTCTTATTAGTTCATGAAGGGCATATGTAAAGTATTCTAAAAAATGAATTTAGTAATTATAAAACATCAGTGTGAAATATTAAATATATTCATGAAACTATACGTGACTTATGATTTGATTTTTGATCAAACATTATTAATAATTAATTTTTGTATTTACTATTTATATGCTTTGGAATGGTAAATAAGCGACACAATTTTATGCTAAAGAAAGTATGTAAATCAACTAACAAATACTTGTATATATTATAGTACTTTTATACTTGTAATTTCTGTTTTACCATCATTTTGTAATTTCCTTTTGAAATTTCGTACAATCTCTCCAATTGTAGAGAATAACTATAAACATTCAGGCTCGTCGTCCGATAGTTCAATGGTGGACTGTTATAAGCTTACATATTACTAAGTATTGGCCTCGATTTTACGTTATGTTAAAAAAATATTTAAACTATTTTTCTTTGTCAAAAGAATAGAATGCGTCAAAATGTTAACCTGACGTTATCAACGTATTTCGAATACCTCACCCAGGCATTTTTACTAAGCAATTTACGTAAACACAACAATTTTAAGAAATCTATCCACAAACAGATACCTATCAAATTTTCTTATTTATTCTGGAAAAAATACAAAAATTGTCGACTGATCGAATAATAATAAATAATCTATAGTTAATATATCAATCAGTTTTATTCGTATTTGACTAAGAAAACTTAGCGTACTTAATTTTAATTACTATCTACTTATATTTCACATTTAACTTCTATATTGCACTTATCTTTTACTAGACAAACTGTAGAAAAATTACATTTTATTAATGAAAAAATATTCTTCTTCTAATGCACCTTGAACTATAGGGCGACGGACCCGTATGTTTATAGTTATCCTCTACAATTGAAGAAATTGTACGGAATTTTAAAAGGAAATTACAAAACGGTTGTACAGCAGAAATTACAAGTATAAAAGTACTATAATATATAACATACAAGTATTTGTTAGTTGATTTCCCTACTTTCTTTAGCATAAAATTGTGTCCCTTGTTTACCATTCCAAAGCATATAAATAGTAAATACAAACATTAATTATTAATACCGTTTGATCAAAATTCAAATAATACGTCACATATAGTTTCAGGAATATATTTAATATTTTACACAGATGTTTTATAATTACTAAATTCATTTTTTAGAATAGTTTATATAACTTTTCATGAACTAATATGAAGGCAGAAAAAATCATACTTGCCTAGCGTATACTTTTGTAAAAAGAAAGTTTTTTTTAAATTACGATAAATTCATGTTTTATTTAACTTTTAAACGTTACTTACTCGATTTGTTAACAGACAAATAAGTTTCAAGCTTTACAAAATGTATTTATGAGACATAACCGTAGAGCCAGTTTGAGGTTACACTTTCTTTTTTACATTATTTATATAAGCTCGCATTTACCAGTGTCAGTTTGCCCCAAATGCACATGCGACGTAAGAATGCTTTTTAAGAGATTTACGTATTGTCTTATTGTATTAAAAAAATATTTATTTTATTACAGAAATTTTTTGTCTCATACTTAGTACGCTAAAATTTAAATAGATATTTTTTTAATACAATAAGACAATACGTAATTCTCTTAAAAAGCATTCTTACGTCGCATGTGCATTTGGGGCAAACTGACACTGGTAAATGCGAGCTTATATAAATAATGTAAAAAAGAAAGTGTAACCTCAAACTGGCTCTACGGTTATGTCTCATAAATACATTTTGTAAAGCTTGAAACTTATTTGTCTGTTAACAAATCGAGTAAATAACGTTTAAAAGTTGTTATATATATAAAATATAAAATATATAAAAGTGTATATATATATATATATATATATATATATATATATATATATATATATATATATATATATAAAAGTGTGTGTATATATATATATATATATATATATATATATATATATATATATATATATATATATATATATATATATATATATATATATATATATATATATATATATCACGAAGCATTTAAAAATCATTGTTTACTTAGATTATTTTGTTATATAAGTGAAATTAATATAAATGCTTTATTTGTGTCGAAATATAGAGAAAGCTCACTTTACCCCGGTTTTCCCTACCATGTAACTGAATTTATTTGCAATACAACGTAGAAACCATTGGTATGTACCACCTTGCCCCACAGTTTTGGCACATCAGCTAAATTGCTTATTTACAAATATCTTACAGGAGAGTAAAATGGCCGCCGGAGCAATCTGACCTGCCAAATCGGGAGGGAAAAAGCTTGTGTGTGTGTAGTAGTTTATGAGACGAATATAAAGATAAAAGTAAAGGAACAGAAGGATCTGAAGGGTGAGAATGCAGTAGTTTAGAAAGAACAGGGAAGAAAGAACAGGGAAAGGGAAAAAAAGGTAAGAAAATAAGAGGAGAGAGAGTAAACAGAGTGAAGTTAGTAAGGAGAGAGAGAGAGATGGATCAGATAGAGGCTGCCAACCCAAAGGGGGAGACAACAAGAATGAAAAACAAGAATGGGAATGGAACGGGATAGAGGAAAGCAGGCCACGGGGCAAACAGTAATGAAGAAGGTCTAGCGCGGGATCTGAAAATGGCGGAGAGGATAAAAGATACGCCAAGACCGGAATATAAAGAAAAGGGAAGGAAAAGGACGAAGGATTCGCCTCCAATAAGAGAAAAGCAGAGGATGAAAAAGAAAGGTAATAAAAACCGAAGGGGGTACGTAGCAGATACGGACTCGGACACGGACTCCGGGGACTCAGTGGGGACAGTATAAGATGGAGAGGATATGGATGTAGAAAGGGATGAAGAGTCAACAGACAGACTTCAGGATATCGATAAAATAGGAATTTCGGAGATCAGAAAAATGTTTATAAGTGTCATGAAGGAGTTCAGGAAGAAGAGAAGGGAACTGGAGGAGGAAAGAGAAAGGATGAAAAGAGAAAGGAAGATAGAGGAGGAGGAAAATCTGAGGAATTTAGGAAAAATGATAAAAGAGAACGATGAGAAATGGAGCAAGAGGTATAATGAGGAAGTAAGTAATCTAAGAGAGTAAATGGACAAACTGAAAGAGGAGGTTAAAGAGCTGAAAAAGGGGAGAGGAGAGACATCTAAAGAAAGATGGGGTCAAGGGATAAACGGAGAAAGAAGGAGAGAGGAAGGAAAGGGAGGTAACGATGGAAAGGGCCAGGACAGCAGGAGGATCAGGGATCTGGAGTGGTTTGCAGAGGAGAAAGAAAAGGAGAAAAAAAAGGAACAATGTAATTATAACAGGCCTGTCAAAAAATATAAGGTATAAAAACGAACACATAGAGGAGATAATGCGGGAAGAATTGGAGGTGGATGTAAAAATTTTAAGAACATGGAGAGTAAGGACCAATAAGGACAGGTTCCTAATTGGGGCCCAATGCGCGAGCCACGAAGATAAAGAGGAGATTATGAGCAATAAAAATAAACTAGGGGGATAAAACGTAAATATTTTCATAGACCACGACCTGACCTGGATGGAAAGGAGAAACAGAGGCGAGGTCCTGAAGAAGAACAAAGATCTGAAGGATAAGGGGACGAGAACAAAAAGAACTAATAACAAGATCAGAACGGAGAACGGGACATGGGTTTGGAGCGAGAAAAAAATGAAGTGGTTTCTCGACAAGGACTGCAAACTGCAACAGAAGGATGAGCAGGGATCAGAAAGGATGGAAGGAGAGAGGGAAACGGAGGTTGGAAAAGGTGAGTTGGGGCAAGGGGGAGAGGGAGGAAAATGCAGGGGAAAAGGGAGACAATGGGAGACGGAAAAGAGAGAAGAAGCGCAACGGGAATGAGGTAATTAGAGCTATTTTCTGGAATGTGGCAGGGACAAAAGAACTGAAGAGGGATGATTGGGAGTATATAAAGGGATTTGATATAATCGGACTAGCAGAAACGTGGGAAGAATTCGGGAAGCAGAACAATACAGAGAAGGAATTATTAGAATACGACGTAAGGAGTGCGACAGCAACGAGAGAAAAAAAAAGGGAAGGGCAAAAGGGGGGCTGATTTTAGCGATAAGAAAGAACCTCGGATTGAAGTTGGAATGGCAAGAGAAAACCACGAAGGAGGCACTGGCGGCGAAATGGGAATGGAAGGGGGAAAGATGGCTGTGGGGGGTCACACACATGAGACACATGAGGAAAACAAATTACGAGGTTATGGAGGAGTGGACAGAGAGTAACAAGGGGAGAAACATCATCATAAATGGAGACTTTAATGTCAGGACGGCGGGAGAAGGTGGTATCTGGGATGAAAATGGGGAGAGAGAACAGAGAAAGAGCAAAGATGGCATATTGATTGAAGAAGGGACGGAATTGGTAGACTGGCTCGAGGAGCAAGGACTGGGAATAGGAAATGGGACGACGTCTGGGGAGGAACAAGGGGACTGGACGTATATAGGGCCAAGAGGATGTTCAGTAATTGATTCCACTATTAGAAATGAAGGGGGAAAGGAAAATATAGTGGAAATGAAAATAGGAAACAAAATAAAATCAGACCACCTACCGTTGGAAATGGCTATTAAGTTGGAAGGAAGAGGAGAGGACGAGTTAAAGGAGTCGACAAAAGGAGGAAGAGAGACATCAATAATAAGGTAGAATGAGGACAGCATCGAGAAATACAAGGAGAACCTAATAAGGCAAGGAACGAAAAGGACCTGGAGCAGTCTAAAGGAAAAAGTGACAAAGGCACTACCAAAAGTTAAAAGGAAAGAGAGAAGAGAAGAGAAAAGGGAGGATAAGTGGTGGGACGCGGAATGTCATAAATGGAAAATGGATTTGAGGGTGGAACTTCGGAAAAGAAGGAATGGGGAGATAGATGGGGAGGAATGGAGAAGAAAAAGGAGAGAATTGCGATTGAAAATAAAAAAAGGGAAAAAGTGAAGAAATGGCTGGAAAAGGTAGAAAAGGACAATAAATTGACATTATTTTGGGAGGCTGTAGGATCGAAAAAAAGGAAGAGCAATGGAAAGACCACTTCAGGAGCCAGTCCATCACAAGGGAGATAAGGGAAGTAGACCACGAGGAAACAGGAAGGGAGAACGGGGCACGGGCGAGCAGAGAGGAAGAGGAGTTACCAGAGATAACGAGGGAAGAAATAAGGGAGACGATAGAGAAATTAAAAAAAAAGAAGGCTGCAGGACAGGACGGAATACCAAACGAGGCGTGGATCATAGGGAAGGCAGAAACAGAAGAGGACTTGTACGAGACTTTAAACGGAATTTGGAAAGGGGAGAGAGTGCCAGAGGACTGGAAAAAGGGAATCATTAAACCAATTCATAAGAAGGGAGATACCAAATAAGTGGGAAACTACAGAGGGATCACTCTAATGGACACAGGCTGCAAGATATATGCGGAAATAATAAGGAAAAGGCTGGAGGAAGAAATGAGCAACAAAGGGGTACTAGGGAGAGCGCAAATGGGGTTTCGTGAAGGGAACGGGACAGCAGAGGCAATTTATATCCTGAAGGAAGCGGTAAGGAAAGGTATAGAGAAGGAAAGAGGGAAGGCAATTGCATGTTTCACGGACATGAAAGCGGCCTTCGACAAGCTTAGGAGGAAAAAAATATGGGAGAGATTGGAAAAAAAGAAAGTGAATAGCACATTAATAAAAAAGATAAAGGATCTGTTTGAAGGGACGAGGGCGATAATAGTGGTTAACGGAGAAACGGTGGACGAGTTCGAGATTTTAGAGGAGGTGAGACAGGGATGTCCTTTAAGCCCAACCTTGTTCAACGTGGCGGCGGCAGACTTAGAAGAAGAAATGGAGAAAGTTCAGGGAAGCGGTATAAGAATAGGGAAAGACAGATTAAGGACTCTTTTGTACGCAGACGACGTATCATTAATAGCAGAAAACGAAGAAATAATGAAGGAAATGCTAAAGAGATTCAAAAGATGGATGGAGGGGAAAGGACTAGAGCTGAACACGGAAAAAACAAAGATAATGATTTTCAGGAAAGCGGGAGGAAGAAAAAAAGATATGACGTTCAAATGGAATAATGAGGCGCTGGAGATAGTGAAGAAGTTTGATTACCTGGGATATACATTGAAAGGGAACAACACGGACGAAGAGCATATAAAGTCGCTAAAAGGGAAAGCAAATGGAATCCTGGGAAGACTTTGGAGTATAGGGGAACACAAATTCAAAAACGCATGGGACTGGAGAAAAAGAATCTTTGACGTAATGGTGAAGGGAGTGATTACGTACGGGGCAGAGCAATGGGGGTGGAAAGAATTTAGAGAAATTGAAAAAATACAGGAAAAATACATTAAATGGACACTGAGACTTAACAGGAACACGCCAACGTACGTGATAAGGAAGGAGATGGGATTAAAGAAGATAGCAGTAGAAGCGGCGAGAAGAGCGATAAAGTTCGAGGAGAAGGTAAGCAAAGCAAAGGATAATTCTTGGGAATTTATCTGCTGGAGTCAGGCGAGCAAGGATGAGGAGGAACAATGGCGTAAAGGGATAAGAAGCAGGATAAAAAAAGGGAAAAGAGAGTGGCTGGAGAAAGTAGGGCTCTCGGTCACGGAATGGAACGGGTCAGTGAAAAAGGGAGAAGGGAAAGGGGAGGAGTTAATAGAGAAGGCGATCCAAATGTACGAATTAGAGATGAATGCAAAGTTAGGAAAATCGACGTATGCAAAAGAATTTAAAGGAATCTTAGGCAATAGAAGGAATATAACGAGTACTGGAGAAGGGAAGAGGAGAATATCTGCAGACTATGCAAGAAAGACTTAGAGACGACGAGACACATCATGACAGAATGTGAAGGAAGCGGGCAAAGGGAAGCAGATTGGAAAGAACAGCTATCCGGTGACAGGAGAAGCCTTAAGAGAATCTTAGAGATTAAGTGGTTAAGAAGCAGACAAGATATAGAGTCAGAAGAGGTGAACCACGTCAAAATAATGTACAATGAGCGGAAACGGGATAACAGCGACAGCAGAAGATAGGAAAGGGGACAAGGAAACAAGAAAGCCATATGGAGGAAGAACGAATATAGAAAGAGCCTTAGGTCATACACAATAATGGAATGAGAATAGACGCAACAGAAGGAAGAAGGTAGCGATGCAGAAAGACCCTAAGGCGGTTGGCAAGGAGACCACTTCAGACGGAGCAACTCAAATTTTAAAGGGACAAGCAACAAACGTATTCAGCATTCACGAGTTTGAAAGAATACACGATTTAGAAGGTATGGAGATGAAAATTATGGAACTAATGAGAGAGGTGGGAGAGTTGAGAAGAAGGGCAAAGGGACAGGAGATAGAGTTATCGAAAATGAAGAAAGAATGGGAAAAAAGGTAGAAGAGTGGAAAGAGAAAGAAGAGGAGTGGCGGTTCAAGGAGGCATGGCAGAAGGACAAATCAGCAAAGGAAATGGGAAAGTTGATGGAGAGATTAGAGAAGGTAGAGAAGACCATGAAGGAAAAGAGGAAAAGAGAAAGTGAAAGCGAAGTGGAAGAAGAGGTGATGAACAAAAAGATGAAAAGTGAGGTTAAGGCAATGGGAAGCGGTAGAGTCATGGAGAGAAGGAGAGAGCAAAAGATAGAGGTTTTTAAGGAAAAGGTACTAATGGTAAAGAAAGGAAGAGAATGGGAAAAGGGGATGGAATTAGAGGAATGGCTGACGGAGGAACTGAGAGGAGGCTGGAAGATAGAGTACGTAAAGGATAGGAGAGACAGCAACGTAATCAAGGTATGGTTTGAAGACGCAGAGAAGAGAGAAAGGCTGTGGGACGTGAGAAAAGAGATGAAAAGGAGGGAAATAGTGGAAATCGAAGAATGGTTGTCCATAATAGAGAGAAGAGCTAGGCACAGAGCGATAATGGAGATGAGGAGGGTAGCGGCGGAGGCTGGGTTCGAGGGAGCCAGGATAGATTTTTGTAAAGGGGAAAGAAACAGGAAGGAAGAAGATGAAGGAGAAAATGGGACGAGCCAAGACTGGAGGCTGAAGGAGTGGATAGGAGAGAGGGCGCGCACACACAGGCGATAGGGGAAATTCAAACGGAAGTGATATACATACATACAAACACATACAAAACACCTTGTAAATACACAATTGTATAGTGTACATATAACCTTTGGTTGAATAAAGCAATTATTATTATTACAAATATCTTACAAAATCTATAATTTAACAACGTTACGTCGTTGTCGGCATTGCCGATATCCGTGTGCTCGTGTATCCCTGGACATGTCTGTTGCATGTATACTGCGCATTACAAACCCGCCATATTGGACTTGACACCCGTGCGCCATCTGGACCAAGCTTTACACCGTGCATCCTAATATAGCCGCTATTATAGTTATTAATAACCTAATTATAGAAAAATAGTATTATACGAATATAATTTAAATTTTTATGGTTAAATTACAAGATATAACCTATGTAAAAGAAATGGTTTTCCTGTATAACAAAATAACAATTATGAGCTAATAAAGAAAATGTTGTGCTAAAAATAGCTGAATTTGAGCTTCTTCAAACCCATTTGCACCGAGTTAAGTATACTACATTGTAGCTACAAAAAATGAGCTGCTTATGTTCATAATTTCCTTTTTCGATTTGAGAATATCGTGAAATAAAAAAATCGTTATAAATCTAAAAAGAATCGATGAATATTTAAATTTCTTTTTGATATTAAATCTTCATTAAAAAACAAGACATGAGCCTCGTTTTAAAAAAATATTTTTTTTTTGGAAACTACGATGGCTAAAGACTTGAAAAAATTACTGAATATTCTTCTGTTTCCATGTTCTGAATCACCTCAAATCTTTTCAAAGATTTTCCATCATAGGCTTCCGAGATATCATCATTAAAAAAAATGAAGTTTTCGTGTACAACAAAAGAACGGAAATAGATTAACCAAAACTTCGGGTTGATAAAGATAGGTAATTTCCTACTCTTTCAAATGCATTTATACTAATTAAATAATGATATTATTTCAAGACTTACTGATTTCAGATTTTTGAAATATCGTCTAGTTTTCATTAAAAAACATTATTGTTCTAAACACATTATTGTTTTTTACAAAAGTATAATGAAATAGTGTCTTTTTTCGGAAAGCTAAAATCTATTAGTCTTCGTATAAGGCGTATCGACTATAAATCGTTATAACATACCAAAAATCCCAAAAAAAAAAAACGCACCGTAAATAAAAAAAATTATTTTTGAGTCCCCTTCATTAAAAAAAACAAAGATAATGAGCCCGAATATTAAGTTTGTCCTCGTATATTCAGAGATATGCTGAACCACATCCGTACACATACACACACATACACTTTTTTTACCATCACAAAGCTTCCTCTATGAGTAAGCAAAAAAAGTTGAATTACCACAAGGAAAAATACGAGATAGGAAATTATGTAATCAGGTCTGAGAACCCATGAAATAAATGCATATAGATGTAATACTGCGAGAATAAACAGTACGTATTATGAATTAGAGCTGTAGGCTGAGTGTATGTGTGCAGTACCTAGGAAGATTTTTCTGCCTCGCAAACTTGTCGGCAGCAAGCGGCTCCCACTGTGCCCGCTCCTCCTCTTTGAAGCTATCAAGCTGTTGAGGTATGAGGGCCTCGAGGTCTGAGGAGCCGGAAGCGTCGCTGCAGGATCCATTGCTCCTTGAATGTGAGCTATAGCTAGCCGATTGTTGGGCCTGCTGCTGCTGCTGCTGAAGCTGTTGCTGCGGTTGTTGTTGCTGCTGCTGGTTATAGCCCTGGACCACCACTGCACTTGCCAAACGCTCCGGGGAGACCGAAGATGACTTGCTGCGCACACTCTCCTTCTTTTCTGACTCCTCACAAATAGTCTCCGCCGGTGAAATCAACCTTCGCACGTGTGCCTTTATTTCTGGATCTGCCAAAATCCAGCGATTTATTCATTACAAGATTTTTTCCAATTCAGAGCGACACTAAATAATGGCGTAAATCCACCTCGTATTGTTTCATTTCTTATAATAAATAAAATAAAAACTGCACTTACCCCTTCGCAGCTTCAAAGTCACGGGATCCGAGGACAAACGAAGACATTTTAGAACTGCAACAGAAAAAGAGGAAAGGACGCTTAAACAAATCAATAATATAGGTGACAAGTAAGTGTAGCCCTCATATGCGAATTCAACATATTTTATTAGCAACAATTACAATCTTTGCTTGCAATTTACCGTTCTTTACGTTAGAGGCTGTCCATTAATTACGTAAACATACTATGTTAGGGAGTGGGAATACAACTATTTCTTACGAAATCTAACGTAGGGGGTAGGGATTCAAAACTATTTATTACGTAAGATTTTTGTGACCAATAAGAAATAGTACTTTTCGTCACGGGTTCATAGCGCTCCTAAAAAAAGTCACTCCTGATGACTCTTTCAGGAAGTTTTTCTATTTAGCTATCCGTGAGAACACAAAATAAAAGAGCGATTTCTTGAAATTCTCACTGTGAGTACTCTCTGAAAAAATGATTACGAATAACTCCTGAAAAGTGCAATCTATTCAAGAATGTTTTATGAACAACTCTGAGAAAGTGCGCGCCGAAAGAGTAATTTTCTATGAAAGAGTGATTATGATAGTGGGATATACTCAATTTTATTAAAAATTGATTTCTTCTAACTTGTGTATGAAAAAGGCCCTGTAAAACGAATGGAAAATTGAGCATTTCGAGCGTCGTCGAGTAGGGGGAGGAAAAATCTTATTCATCCAATAAAACAAATTTCTGGATTAAATTTTTGAATATAAGGAAAATTTTTGGATAATTGATCTATACTCATTTTCTACCCAATTGAATTTAAATTATGGTGTGGTGTATACTTAAAAATGCCCGATTCTCCATCCATCTTACATGTATAAATAGGGACCTAATCATGCACTAATTAAATAAAATACGGTGTGTAAGAGGGGAAGAAAGGGATTTCCAGACTTGGAGGGTGATTTTGAGCACTCGTGCTCGATCATCATCCTCACATAGAAAAACCCAATTTTCTACCCTTGTTGCACTATGTACTATTGTCTTTTTTCTTCAAGTACAAGGAAAAGTAATTGAATGAATGGATACAAGTACTTGGCAATTAAGTACACATTCATGTCACACCATCAAGAAAAAGTGATTTTTTGATAATCTATTTGATTGTACAGTACTGAAAAAGCATCATCTAAGCACAAGTACAAGATTAATGTGTACTTAATTGCCAAGTACTTGTACTTATTTGTATAAGTACTTTTCCTCGTACTTGAAATAAAAAGATGAAAATACTTTTTTGCCCATCACTTGTTACACCCTATTCTTTCGTAATTTATAAGAATTGATTATAAGAAATTTTCAACATATTAATATTTTTTCAACTACATAAAAGTGTTTTTTGATCTCGCCCATTTTCTTTATTTACATGGTCAATACTATTATACATCAGACTTTTTATTTTCGATTTTAAAGATTCTATTTTTTTTGAAAATCATACTCTTGAAAATAGCCAACATTCTGACAATCACCCATGTGGTATTATTACACTAGTAATTATTTATTCTTTATTTCGTTATGTGTATTAAGCTTAAAAAAGAGATTCTGACTTTCAGATCTAATTCGATATGAAATTACGAAGCAAGAAATTTAAGATTTGTTTTTTCTTAAAATCAGATGAAAAAAATCTTACAAAAATGATCTGAGTTTAAGACGATTACTTGTCTTAAAATCAGATAAACAATCCTTATTTTCAAATATCTCATTTGTTATATTTCTGAACTTGAAATTAGTGTGGCTATTAGGGCGACGACTATTATATCTAATTACTCTAACACAATGTTCAGGTGTGTAAGGTCGCCGATGATGGTATCCAAGGAGACTTCTCCGATATTATTTTTCATGAATATCTTAAATATCGTTGATAATGATTGTTGTTAATTTATGTTGGAGTTGGAGACAATATCTGTGCATATCTCGTCTCCGGCGATGATGTCTAGGTAGTGGATTCGGTAGTTTTTGGTTATTCTAGTTGCAGATGGTGTCTAGGTGACCAGGGTAGCCGACGATGAACTCTAGGTGGCGCGCTCCGTAGTTTTTGGTTTTCTGATGAACATACTTATCGAAGATGTTATCTAAGTGACCAGGACGGTCAATGAAAAGGTATAAATCTAACACAATCTGACATATGTATTTAAATTTTTACGTCTAATTTCATCCCACGACAGATTCTTTTTGTTACAGGAAAGCTGCGTCAAAAGAAAAACCGCTGCCAATTCATTGGCACTTAGCTTTCTCAAACTAAATTAAATGTTCCAATATGAAATTCTTTGTTCTAATAAATTAATTTTAAATTGCTATTTCTCTTTCTAAATAATACCTCAAAAGGGTGTGCTTTTTATCATGGATGGTTTTACGAAAGATAATTTTTTACTAAAATTATAGAACGATAGGTAATAATCCTTATCATAGCAATTTTTTCTGTGTACGTAATTTATTAAAATTATTTAAATATTTACATTAACTGTAATCAAATGTTAGTACGTAGATTCACTGAATTCCTAATCATCTAAAATTTTGTGAACGATTTGCCACCATAGATTTCCGAGATATAATCGTTTAAACTAAATATGACTGTTTTCGTGTATAACAAAAGAAGGGAAAGAACCTATCTAAAATTTGCGGTTGTAAAAGATAGGTAATTTTATGCTCTTTTCAACTAAATTCATCATAATATTTCTCACATACTAAAAAACTCGAAATACTAAAACTCAAAAATCCAAAAATTTTATTAAAAAGCGAAAAAATGAGCCCTGTTTGGTAAAAATGACCGTGCCATTTACGAGATATAAGCGATCAACAAAAATTTTTCAAAAAATACATAATCTCATATATCTTGAAATTTAAAGGTCGTTGTGATCTAGGCAAATACTCGTTCAAGAGATAGTAAAGAGCTACTATTTTGGAAAGTTTCAGATCAAATGCTGCCGATGTACTCAAGTATTCAAAACTGAATAAAAATCGCTTTACTTTACAAAAAGATTTTTTCCCTTTAAAAGAAAAAGATCATCTGAAATTATTTCAAAAATTTTCATTTTTATATTTCACAGATATATCCATTTCAAAATAAATGACGATTTCGTGAATAACAAAACAAGGGAAATAGCGTATTCAAAATTTCGGGTGGAAAAAGATAGGTAATTTTATGCTCTTTCAAGTGCATTATCACTCAATCGATGATATTATTTTTATGATATCAAAAAGCAAAATAAGACTGAAACTCAAACATCGAAAAACCGCCGGCAAAAAGTATTAGAATGATCCAGTACGGATGGACATAAGGAATGACAGGAATCATGGGATATATTAAATAAAATAATTTAAAATTTCCAAAACGTTATTATATTTACCTTCTTTAGTACTAAAACGGTTGACATCAACTTCATTTACCCTTAGTATAACGTCACCAGCCTCAACCTGAAAAGAAATGTCGAGTCAGTTCACTTGTTTATTCAAGCTACTATAAGGCATTGCTTTTCATAATTTTAAATATTAATATTTGGAGGTTCATTTGGTACGTAGCTATTTAAATTATTATTATACGATTATTACTATTATGTATGCACTATTTTTAATTTCTCAAAAAAAAAAAAAACTTTACAACTATGACAATTTTTGGATCAGTGATTTGTGAGGTGATTTGGATAAATTTTCGAGGTTCCTGAATCTGAAAAATGGCTTTTTAAAAAATGTGCGTATGTAGGAGAAACTGGGGTAAAGTGAACACACGGGTAAAGTGAATCATGTTTATTATTTCTGTAACAAATTATTATTTATGCCTAATTTTAATTTAAGTGTAAGATAATTATGCAAGGATGATAATTAAAAAGTTTCACTGCATAACCATTAATATTTTATAAGAGAAAAATAATTGTATTTTTCGACCTTAAAAGAAAGTTGGTTTGTCGAATTCATTATAACGATTAAGATCTTTATAATCAATTTGTCTGCTTAGATGTTTTTCCTAATTACTTCAGATACGTTTTACTTACTATTACCAAGAATACAGAGCTTTGAAAGAGGTTTTTCGTTTTTTAAACAAACATTTTATCGGGGTAAAGTGACCCGCAAAATAATGCGATAGCCCTAATTTATACGCGGCCATATGGAAAATTTAAGAAAATATTGATCAAGGTGAATGTTACAAATGTGTAATGTTAGAAAAGTGTAGTATACAAAGCCTTTGGTGCAACGCATTTCGTGTTTATACCAAAATGGGCCAACATAACCTCATATTTTACTGTTTCGTATATTACAGTATTTTAAAGATTTCAAGATGTCTTTTCAGTTTTATTATTATCTAAATTAACGTTTTTATCTATTCTTGTACAAAAACTAGTAAAATATTTTCCAAATATTTAATTCTATCCTCTAGTTCACTTAACCCCGCACTGAAAGGCCCGGGTAAAGTGAACAGGTTTTTTTTCAAAAACAGGTAAACAATATTAAACTTAATAAATGACTTTTTTAAGTTGCTGTTATGTTTTATTGATGTAAAAAGTTTCTTGACTTACAAAGTAATTTTTTAAGTCTGAAAAATACATTTTTTTCGACTTAGAGTTACTATGTTCACTTTACCCTGGTTTCCCTTATGTGTATGTGTGTATGTACACACCTCTGAAATTCGTTCCTCCCGCGTGAATTAAAGTACTTCCCTTCTGTTTGCAAATTTAAAACATCAATTCGCAGGTACACGGAAAGAAAAACTCCACCGTATTAGCGATGTTGTGGTAACGTCACATCAGTGGTAAGATCACACCGCCAGCGGTGCTGCAGAACAAAACAGTTTTAGCTTGACTCGCTCCCCAAAAGTGAGTATCCGAAATGACAGATATTTGAGGTTAGCTTTTCGAATATTAGGATTTCATACCTTCTAACTTATTTATTGCAAAGATTAATGATTAATATATTTGAAAAATGCATTTCCAATGTAAATTATTGATTTTCATCGTAAGATTGTACGAGAACTTTGCAAAAGTCAGTACATTAACAGTAACCCGTTTCTGAATCGCTATAACTGCTTTGTTCTACAGCCGACAGTGCTTGGTGATCATGTCATTCTACTGCTTGAGCCACTAAGGCTGTAAGTGCCGGGGTCTCCGGCAGATGTAGTCGAGTTTTTCTCTCCGTTAATTATTGCATCAAACCCATGGTGACGATGAGTAACAGAAGGCTTGAGATCCTAACTTCTCACGTATTGTGTCGGTACTGTCTATTATTGTTAATTTATTCTACTTATGTACCTAGGGTACTTGTCCGTATTAGTGTGCCATGAAGCGATTTTTTGCATTTAATAATTGAATGCTGAACGTATATAGCTTTAATATTTGCTATTGAAGTTTACATAGGTACTCTAACGTTCCGTGTTTAAGATGGAATTTGTTTTAATTGAATATATTAAGCTTTCATACAGATATATTAGAAATAAAAAAAAGGTTTTGGTCCATATGAGTGTGCTTCTTCAATGGGCTATAACGTATTACTGTGCTCAATCTCCCCGTATTAGTGTGCGTGTCCAGAATTCTGTACCCCCCATTAGTGTGCCTGCTCAGAAAACTGTGCCCCCAATTAGTGTGCTCATAAAATCTCATTTTAATTATTTCTATAATTACTGCTAAATATTAATATTAATGGAATCTATTTTTTGTTTAAGTATAAGATAACTTAAAAGAAGCTTAATTAAATAATTTTATTAATATTATTTTTTATTTATATATTATTTTGAAATATTATAATAAATAATTGTCACTAGGTAGCTTTTAATTAATAATAAATAATTATAAATAAAGTTTCAAAATATTTGAAATTAATAAATGTGATAGACACAGAGATATTATGAACAAAACTAAGTATTTGACACAGAATTCATAATCTATAAATTATCTAAATTCATGCAAACTGATACAATGATAATGATTTATTATGCACTATTCCATAGTATAATCAGTTATGGTATTATAGCTTGGCGAGGCGTTTGTAGAACTCATATATTCCTATTGCGAAGACTATAAAATAGGATACTAAAAGTTGTAAATAAAAATAAGTTTGCCGAAGAAATTCCATTCAATATAAGATGATTATTTGATTTTGAATCTCTAAATTATAATTACATGACACTTAGTCAAATCTATGTTAAGTTAAAAAGCAAACTAGAAATAAAAATATAGCTATTCGTAGAAGGTACTTAGCAATAAGCATTAAAAACTGACCTCAAAAATCTGAGAAATTCAAAATATGCTAAATTGTGTGGGTCCGGTGCGCGAATTGGGAGTCGCGGGAAAAGCGCGTCGCCTTCGATACGTGCGACCGAGCACGAGCGTACCGTGTGTGTGTGAGAGAGAGAGAGAGAGAGAGAGAGAGAGAGAGAGAGAGAGAGAGAGAGAGTGTATGAGTGTCCAGGAAGAGAGGCCAGCTCCAGGAAACGAGCTTGACCGCCAACGCCGACACTCGCCCGAGAGGCGCGGGCTACCTGAAGTCCAACAGCATCGGCGAGCGAGGCCTATCTCTTCGTTGCCTGCCGGACACTACGAGTGTGTGAGAGACAGTATGTTAAGTCGCTTATAATAGTAAGTTTTCATATTGTACTCGCGACGTAGAAAACGAAGCTTGGGGAAGCCGTGGCACGAAGTCCCTTCCCGCGTAGCTCTTTGTGCGCGCGATCCTATAAGCGCGCGCGTCCCCCGCTTCTACAGAACTTAATAGGTAATATATGTGTGTTTTGTTAATAACTGAGTCTCTCCCCTTTATTTATTTATCATTGCTGCATATTGCCTGATCCTTATCCTTATCCTTATCCTTATCCTTATCCCCCGGGTTCGCGAGAAACGACCCTGGAACCAGGCTAGCCGGCTCCACCTAGCCGTCGTACAAAAGGTACGCGCGGCTGAACCGAGATACTCGCACTTAGCAGGTAAACCAAAGAGACGCGCGCTGCCTACATTCTTACTATTATTATTAACATTCGGCCCATTAAATAATCCTCCTCTTACAAAATCGAAACTAAAGACTTGGATTCAAAATGTTATTCAATCATACAACTCATTGTTAATAATCTTATAAATTAATACTTTTATAATTCTTAAATGATATAAACTAGTAATTATACAATTATATAAACTCTTAAAGAGTTAGCTAGCTCGCTGCATTTTAGTTTCAAGTCGTAGTTAATAAGTTCTTTTATGTTTTTTATGTTTATTTAGTTTGTAATACTAATTACTAATATAATTAGTTTCTGGTGTAAATCAATAAATCAACAAGGCTTAATAAATTTTATCATATTATGTATATTTTCTTCTCCCTTTTACAAGAAGTGAGGTTATTCCGTCGATCATGAGGGGGAACATAAATACGGACAAACTTCGACAATCTCGCGGTATTACTGGATCCATTAATAAATTAATAAATTGAGTCAAAAATGCTCATTTCACATTTTTTAATATTAAATTGAATTATTTTATGATACAATAAATATTTTGTTTATCATAAATCACGTCCGAATAATTAAATTAAGTTTTGAAAGTTAAGCAATCCTTAGTTAACTCTTGTAAACTCTAACTTAATAGTTTAACTTAGTTTTAAAAATAGTTTTACTGATTCATTTATGATTTAATCGCTGCAAATTACATTTTAAAAAAAGGCACACAAATACGGACAAGCTCATAAATATGGACAAGTACCCTATATTGTACTAATGTAATTATAATATGTAGAGGAGAATGGGGTATTGCCGGTCAAGTAAGGAAACGTGCTTGTTATTTCCACTTTCAAATTTTTTTTTCTATCTTTAAATAATTATTATGTTAGTTCAAACCATTGACTTTAAATATTTCTTATTGGTGTTATATACAAATTTAAGACATCGAAGCTATAAGCCGAAATAAAAAAAAAAGGATTTTGACCGGATTTATCCCACATCAAGGGGTAATACCCGACAGCATTGGTACAATTTCGGTCACTATATTAAAACGTTGCTTTTATAGGTAAAAATGTATTTAAATCAATTATATGAACCTTGTAAGGGCCCATAGTCGGACAGCC
This sequence comes from Gastracanthus pulcherrimus, assembly GCA_949152435.1. Taxonomy (NCBI): domain Eukaryota; kingdom Metazoa; phylum Arthropoda; class Insecta; order Hymenoptera; family Pteromalidae; genus Gastracanthus; species Gastracanthus pulcherrimus. Next base: position 1,014,544 of record OX424573.1, on the reverse strand, counting down.
GTCGTCGGATGCCCCTAGTCGCGCCTCACCCACACTTTCAGGTAAGCTACTACAATTTATTATATTATACTCTTCGCGTACGCGTGCAATTAAAACTAAATAATAAGATTATCGGTATTATTTATAGAATCGCAAATAGAGACACGTCAATCATTGAGTGCGGATAACTTCACTTATAAGCCCAGTTGGGGTAAATATCTTTTATTATGATAGAATTATGTAAAAATGTGATGACGACGATTATTGACAAATATGTGTTTTAATAAATAGCCGTTAGTATTAGACGACCGTATGATTGCTGGATTCATTTAGTACATGCGTGACGATCTGGCCATGATATAACGACAGAGTCGATAACAACATTATCCAGCCGCCTCAAATTGTCTATATAGAAAATATTCATCTAGCGACGCGCAGCTAGCCACGGTGAGAGCGCTATATTTATATCGGCTGAGAATAAGTAGTTCTTCAATAACTCGGCACGATAGGTGTGACTATCACCACGCGGTGTTAAATTATATATTTTCACGACAAGCTCGGCGACGAGTAGAATATGTATATGTATGAATGTGAATACGCATGAATGTGTGATGTTTGTGATCAAATAAAATAGACCAGATCGATCGATCATAATTGTTAATTACAAAATCTGCTCTCTTTCCATTCCTTTTTATTCGAACCTATAAAGAATCTGTGCAACCTTGATATGATCAGTCGCATTATTATTCGCACTTACACAGTAAAATATGTAACACACTGTTCAATCAAAATCACTTAAGCAAAGTTGCCCTACCTGATAGCGCAGCGTAAAGTTTTCTAAGCATCACTTTTGGGAGCGTCATATAAATAACATTACTGAGAGAAAATAATCCAAAAGTAGATAAAAGTAGAACGAAAGAACTTTAATTTCCACTTTGTTTTGTATAAGAATATTAATTAATCTCTTGCAAAATGAACTATCAAAAAGTAATAACAAATGCTTTGATAATCAGCGATCTAAAATGAAATTAAAATCTTCAATTCTTCACATATTTTTTATCATTTTCTTAGACAATTAATAATTTTGCAAGAGATTGATATTTTTATATGAAATAAAGCGGAAATTAAAGCTATTTCGTTCTACTTTTACCTGCTTTTGGGTTATTTTTTCTGAGTAAAAATTTGCGGAGTTATGATCTGAAGTAGAGGTACCATTTTTTCACTAAAAAATGGGTATTTGGGACACAATTGGCTATATCTCGATAATATGAGCTCGTTAGCCAAAATACCGAGTTCACTTTTAGGCAACGGAAAAGTTACTTTTCTAAAATTTTAACCTTAAAACTATACAAATCTATATACATAAAAGAACTTGTCCTGACTGACGGACTCATCAACGCCCAGCCAAAACCACTGGACCGATCGGCTTGAAAATTTGTGGGTACGTTCCACCCACATAGTAGGTGCTCAATAAGGAACGGTTTTTTAAAATTTCACCTGGGGGTGGAAAGGGTTAAAATGTGATTTTTCGTTTTTTTACTATATTTCTTCAGTGAAAAAAGATTTTGAGACGGATATGGCGGAATAACATATAGAATGAGATTATATCGAGAACTATTTCTGGGTTTTATGAAATTCCACCCCCGGGGGTGGAAAGGGTTAAGATGTGTTTTTTCTTTCTTTTACTATGTTCTCCAATCAAAGTAGATGCACACATGTCTCGCATACATAGTAAAGTATATAGTACCGATAAAGTGCCGTTATATGGCGACGCTGAGCCTTACCCGTAAGTCAAACAATCGAGTCTAGAGTATATATAAAGGCGTTAGAGCCTTAAGAAGGCATTAGGAGTCTGAGAGCCCTAGCCAATCCTGAGTAATATTACTGTGTTCCTACATTATTTTCGATAGTTTGCGTTGGTTTTTAGAGTATTTTACGATGAGTGTGGAAATATCTTCTATATACATATAAGAACATGACCTAACTGATTGACTGACTGATTTATCGACGCTCAGCCAAAACCACTGGACCGATCAACTTGAAAATTTGTGGGTATTTTCCTACTAAATAGTGCTTGAATTTTGAGCTTATTAATTGTGCAGTTTTTAATATTGTTTGTACATATGGATAATATACAAAATCTATCTACATTATATTAACGGAATATTGGTGTACAAAAAATTCTGTTATAAGTATTTTTTATGTTATAATTTATCTGCATTTATCTACTATCTACACATAATCATTCTTAAATTACGTCACACTTTTCTTTTCATTTCTTTAAGCCCTCCTACCCACTCCTATGCCACAAAGTGTCACACTACCAGTGACCCCTCCCCTCAAAATTACATCACGTTCACTACTAGACCCTCTAAAAAAACTTTGGAAATAAAGTTCTATATGCAACACGGGAATAAAGTCGACTTTATTCCCTTGTTGCATAATGTACTATTATTTACTTTTAAGCAGCTTTATACGTAAAGAAAAACGGCAATAACATTTTTGCAGCTTTTAGTCTCTTACAAAATAAAAATAATAACAGCTTTTAATCTCTTATCCTTTATTAATTGCATCCAAATTAACTCTTTATTTTCTACGATGTAGTGAATTGAGGAATACAATGAAGGGGTCAGGAAGAACCGGGAGCGTAAAAGAATGAAGAACATATAGCTAGATGGAGTACGGTGAGTAATTGGGAGAGGTGGAGGGGTGTGGGAATAAAAATTATTGTAAAATACACGTATGGTATATATATTCGAAGAGAGAACGGAAGGATTTAGAAAGGAAGACTTTTATATTAAAACCACAGAATAACATGCATAATCAATATCTGTATATTATAAATAATGTTTATAAATGATTTTTTACACAGAATGGATATTTTTTATTCTTCTCTATCAACTCGTATAGGTACTTGTGACGGAAGGCCCTTTTACGGGACACTCCCATCACCTATGTTTGATCCTATCCCCAACTTTTTATACTCCACTGAATTTCCGCATTCACTCAGGGTCATATTCTGTGACGTGGGGAAAACTTGACAAACCAAGAAAACCCATGTCAGGAATCGGCCGATAGGAAAGTCAAACTTAGGCACCTTTCTTACCCCCGAAAAACACCTAAATCTTCGTTCCCCATCTGCGAAAACATCATTATTGGGACGGGGTTCCCGAGTAATCACCAATCCAAGTACTAACCGCGCTCAACGCGGGACTGCTTAAGGGGACGCCGGATATCTCTGTCCGTATCTAATTGAGTTTTCATTCATAATTTTAAGAGAAATAATTTTTCTGAAAAAATAATAGTTGTCCCCGTTTCGTTTTATAGTAATCTAAATATTTGTCCAAGTTGGTTTCATATGATTGTTTTGCTTCCGAGAAAATTTTTACAAACTTAGTATGTAAAGGTTAATCTCCACGTAGTTGGCCCTCATAGTGTGTCAAAGTTTTTCCAAAAACAAAATAATCATATGAACCCAGCTTGGACATATATTTAGATTACTATAAAACGAAGCGGGGACAACTATTATTTTTTCAAAGAAATGATTTCTCTTAAAATTAGGAATAAAGACTCAATTAGACAAAAACAGAGATATCCGGCGTCCCCTTAACTTGGATGATCGACCGCTCGTGCATCACCAGACCCCGGCAATGATGCCGCTTGAATAAAATTATTTATATGAGAAAAAAAAGTTTGAAAATTAAGTTTCTTTTAAAAACAATTATATTCATGCCAAAGAGAAATAAATTATCTACAAAATAAGCTAAGCCACTTTAACATTGGTCAATTAGATTTTTCTCTATCCTGCTCAATGTCAAAAATACGGTTTTGAGAAAAATGCCCTACAGTGTCGTAATTTTACGTCACAGTTTTTATTACAGTTTGTCACTAGTAAACCGGAAGTGTATAGGATGTGTATAAGCGAATAGCATTGTATGGTGTAAAATGACAGGCAAAGAAGTGAGCGACACCCCGTTGTTGCTACACTGTTCTCCTACCCTCTGTAGGCAGATCTAGCCAACACCAGTGAATGAACACTTACTGAAAAAAAAGAGACAAATTCAATGATTTCCCATTATTCTGGCTGGTATTAACGTATTTCCACCTGAATTTAAAACATAAAAATGAAACTATTCAATTTTTAAAACACTTAGAGAACCTTTTTTTGAAGAAATTTGAAGTGCCACATGTCCTCTTCATTCTCTTGTGCCATCACCCTATAGATACTACACTATCAAAGGTCCATTAGACAAAACCACGGATACCGGGCTTCATTTCTCGGTACAAAAAACAACAATCCTTAAAGTCTCATCAAAATCGTGACCAAAACTCAATCGTAAGTTTGCCCCTTGTAAGTTTGAGAAAACTAAGGGCCTATGAATTGGAAGAAGTTTTTTTTCATTGCAACATTTGCATTGATTTAGTTGAAATAATAGTAAAGAGTTTTTAGGCACGACCGCTCCAAGGGCGAGCCTCAAGTTTTCCTCTTCGCAAAAAGTGTAATATCATAAAAACTAACAGATTATTGCATAAAAACATGTTTTAACACTATAGGAACATATTTCAAGCATTCTCTTAAATATATGTATAGATATTGGTATGGATGTAATCAAGTTTATCGATTAACTCAGCGAAATTGCAGTCAAACCGGCTGAAACTTATAGAGGTTACTTGTCTCATCATAGTAAACTAACGTATCTTGCTTTGAACCATATTGGTCGACTATATTTTCATACAGGACAACTATTGCATATATATTAAAAAGTAGAAATTTAGCTGCATCTTCAGTAGATTTTACTTTTTTACTAAATTTTCCACGGTAAGGTGGAAAATGAAAAGATACAACTTTTTTGTATTTAACATTCTTAACGGAAACGTATTTTAAACAAAGTTTATCAAGAAGAATGAAGAATAAAACGCAAAGGGCATAAAAATCGATTTTTAGGTCACAATTAGATTATAACAGATTGTATATATAATAGACCGCGTGGCGGACTGGTTAAACTAATTAATAGATGTGTTAAACACAGTAATATAATTTAATGATTGTACGTACCATTGACTCAAATGATAAGACACGTGCATGCAGAAGGAATCCTAGTTATTTTTAGCATTAGATGCGAAGAGAAAGAGAGTAAAAGTAAAAAGTGTTGAGGTAAAGTGCACGTTTTACTAATCAGTAAGGCCAACAGTAAGGTTATAAGTTAAGTTGATAATTTAACGTTTTCCTAATAAATGAGCGTGAAAAAGCTGGATAAAATAAGGTAATTGATTGATGTACATTGTACTTATAAATGTAGTGATATTGAGCTTAGTGAAGTGGAAGAAAGGTAGGAAGTAGAGGCGTAAAGCGTTTGCGAGCGCCTCGCCACAGTTTTACCTCGTGCGTCAAGGGTTCGTACTTGACGTAATCGAAGGCGTACTCGGGTTGCTGCCGCCAGCTAGCATCGAGGCATTCGCGCAAGCTCCACGGAACGAAGAAGCAGCAGCTGCAACAATAGCTGAAGCGCCTGCGCCTCATATCAGGCAGCTTATATCTTCTTGTACGAGTCGCACCCGCACTAACAACGCGAAAGCGCACTAACGGACTGACGCTCATTTTCCCGAGCGGCGCAGCATAGCCCACCGATTCAATCACCCATTCCCACTGCCAATATTATTTTTATCCAACCACGACGACATTGACTTTCTTCTACGCAGTCAGATCACTTGTAACTGCAGTTACTGCACTTGCCGCCGCTCTACAACACGCATCATATTTTTGCGCCAGCTTTACCTCCAAGTCACCAATCTGCGCGCACTTTTCGAAATATTTTAAAAGCTCTGATTTGATATTCGCTTTAGACATTACTATGGATCAATGCAAAATAATAATATGAAACCTACCCCCAAGTTTTTTTAAACGATTATTCAACAAGAAAAGTATTTTATTCAGAATAACTGTTAGAGTCAATTAGTATTAAAAGTAAAAGTTGTATCGTACAGTTTGTAACACTCCTACCGTAGCTGTGCAGATGATTATGATTGCCCATGTTTGGATAGTTCGCGATGCAGCGTAACTCGATTAAAGGGAGACCTCCCTAAACTCAGCATGGACATTTTCTGTTTAGGTTATGTAAACTATTGTACCTATAATTTGCCATAAATTATCCCTGTAGTTGAATCATTAGAAAAAGTTAGCAGGGCACCCCAGTATAACCTTCCAATAAAGCAACCATTTTAACGCTTTTGAGCGCAATAAAGTTAGCAGGGTACATCCCTAAAAACCACTAAACTTCTCTCTCATCTTTTGGATACCCTGGTAGAAATCTAAGCTGGTTTCTAGCCAGATATTAGCTAGATTTTCTAAATCTGCATTAATTCTGGTTAAGAAATTAGTTGGAAATCAGTTAAAAACGACATGCTTTTTAGCTAATTTCTAGCTAGATTCTGCTTAATATTCTAGTTAATATAAAATTGATAAACTAAGTAATTTATGTATTAATTAATAATGGAAATAATAACAGTTTTATAATAATCAAAGTAATACGCAATTCTAATCATACTACATTAAGTATTTTACTAAATTAAAGTTAAAAATGTACCTTAAATGTCTAGTAGTAATGGAGGTTAGGTTATTTGTTTAAATATCGATGCGTGCATTTAAAAAGTATTATTTACACAAAAAGTACCAAAGTCCCGAGTAAAATTTAAGTGTCTTTATTAAAGAAATTTATGTTATAAATAATAGAATGCATGTAGTCATATAAATATTGTTACTTTAAAAATAACAATAAAAACAGAATAATGTAAGTTATGACGAAATTTGGAGAATTGGTAAACAAATATTTGTAGTTTTACAATAAAGTTTTATTTGCAAAAAAAATACGTTCTTATTTAAAGCGTAGTCTTAAGCAGATTCTAGCCAGATATTAGCTATAATTTGACTTAATAATAGCTTATTAATGTGGCTAATAATTAATAAGCAAACCAGCCATTCTAACTAACTTATATCGGGGTAAGGGCTGAAATTTTGCTGAAAATGATTTGTAAAGTCGGAGAATTTACCGTGGCGTCTTTTGCAAAAAATTAACTTTACTATAATTTTAGAAAAGTTAGCAGGGTTAGTACCCCTACAAAGACCACGATCGCACACATGCTACACTTTCACGGCAGGGTATGAAATATGCTGTAAATTAACCTTAAATTATCCATGAAATAGGACAATTTGTCTTCCATTATTTTTTTAAAATACTTGGTACGGTCTTTTATTACTGTGTGTATAGTAAATTCTGCTTTAAGTATATTAATATTTATTAGATGTAAAATATGCTACAACATATTAGTATATTTACTATAAATGTATTGTTAAATGTACAATAATTATAGCAAAAAGTGCCGTACTAGTATAACAGTGTGTACTTGAACAAAAAACCGCTACGAATTCATTGGCACTTCACTTCTTCCAACCTTATCAAATGTTCTAATAAAAAATTATTTGTTCTATTCTGTGTTAAAAGGTGAAAACGAGTCCATTTTTTTAAATGGCGAAATACGTAGATTTAAGTTTTTAAATTGCTATGCAAAAGTATAGCATAGATTATGAAAAAATATGTAAATTGTATAAAAATTTAAAATTTTATGCATCAAGTAACATTTTTTCAATTGACAATAACTTTTGCAGCACTATAAAATTGATGATAAAATTTCTTTTTATGCATATAAAGAATGCATACTATTATTACAAAAATTGTTTCTTTGTAATTTTGTAATTTTATTTGATTTTAGGAACAACGAATCAAGGGGCGCGATAGCGCCACGATGACAAGTATGAGTACTAGGTACGATATGAAGCTTTCAGAGACGCACCGCGGATCTTATACTTTGATTTCGTGATCCATAACCTTCTCAAAATTTCGAGTACATTACTCTTTAAGGCTATTTTGTACATTATACACTACACCGGTATTCATTTGACAGTTCTGAATTTTATCGTTGAAATAAAAAAAGGTTCTCTTAAAACAATCAATTTTTTAAATAAATACAGCATATTGAAAAGAATTCATTTTCCAAAAAGCTTTTCATTTTCGGAATCTGGGTGTTCGATTTTTGTCTCTTCCCTGATGACGTCACTTCCGACTTCCGGTTTTAGTTGGTAAACAAATATATATAGATACAGTCAACAGGCATACTAATATTATGATAAGGTTACGTGAGTATTGTATACGTGGGCAAATTCCGAGTTCTTAATCAAATAATTCAAAACACACGTGGAATTTGAATGACGATTAGCTGATCATACAAGATATAAGTACCTTATCTACGTCATCATACTAAGGTTAAGTGCGCATAAAGATCAGCGACGTAATATAAGTAAACAAGCAGTATAGGCATCGCGTTGTCTTGTCTTTTAAGAAAAAGTTAAGAAATTAATTCAGTAAACCCTCGTTAACACAAATTCGAAGGGACCGGGATATTGGTTCGTGTTATTATCCGACTTTAGTAGGTCGAAAATGGCTACAAATTTTTATTTAATATAGCCCTTAATTATATAATATAATAAATTTGTCATGTCTTCTTTGTCAACTCTTTTTAGTCTGTTTTATACCTCTTACACGAGTGACAATGTTAAAAATAATTCCGAATAGAACTCATTGCAAAAACTTTTACGTATCCGAAATTCAACAAACTACTTTTTCTACAGTAAAATAGTACTTTTCGTATTAAGGGCGTAAAGTAGACCTTCTAGCATATAAGTTCTGCGCCCGAGATACGAACATTTTTTTGATAATAGTAGGCTAATATACATATTTCACATCAATTTGGTTTTTTGTGCGTAAGGTTGAAAATCTTACATTTGCACTAGTTCTGATCACCATGGTGAGCTTCCGAATGCATTAGTCCGCATGCACGATTTTCGGTTTCACGCAAAGTTTGCGGAAAAGTGCTACTTTATGTTTGCTAAACGCAAACAAAACTACGTACTTTACACCTATTGTTACGAAAACTTAATTTTTTGTCGATTTTCCTTATAATTGTACTAATCAACCCTTGGTTTTTACCATACGATTCTAAAAGAAAAAGTTCAGTCTAATTTAAATGACTTTTTAAATTTTAAATTTTGCCCCTTATATTTCCATAAAATAAAGAATTCGAATTCATGATATGCGGCCAATAAAGCATAAAGGCTAATGCAACCCCTTAATTCGTTATATATTAGTTGAGACACACTTTTTAAGGCGGTCACCTCGTGTAAACGGCTAAAAAAGTTTAAACTTAACAATATTAAATTTTAATATTTATTTAAACTACTTAAAACTTTTTGTCTATTATTAAGGTATATCAAAAGAGAAAATGGTTTTTTGATAAAAAATAATGCTCACACACACACACACACACACACACACACACACACACACACACACACATATATATATATATATATATATATATATATATATATATATATATATATATATATATATATATATATATACTAACGTCAGCTAAAGTTGTGTAAAACAAAAAAATGAAACAAATTTACTTTCTTTATATGATTTTACAGCGACTGTACCTAGAATAATAATAAAAAAAAGCTAAATTGATAAAATGGTGAAGCTTAGAAAAAAATTCCCGTCTTATTTTGCAATAACAATTATATAATTCAATAATATATTCATTTTATAGGTACAGTCGCTGCGTAATCGTATAAAGAAAACAAATTTGTATGGCTTTATTGTTTTAGAAAACTTTAGCCGATGTTAGAGTGTCCGCCGTTTTACCAGAGTTGTTTTAATGTCAACTTAATCTATATATATATATATATATATATATAAAATTCTTTGCACTTTTTTTGATATACCTTAATAATAAACAAACAGTTTTAAGGAGTTAAAATAAATACCTACTTATCTTTAAAAAATGCATTCAAAGTTAGCTTTTATTTTTAGCCGTTTACACGAGGAGACCCCCTTAATAAGAATTTATGTAAGTAGTCAAGAAGGTAATAAAATTATTTGCAAAAAAATAATAAATCTTTGAAAATTATATTATAATTATTTTCAAATACTACTTTATTCAGTTCTTACGGGGTTAAACCACTGTGGAGCACGAAAAAATAGACATACTTCGGAATTTTTTTGGCGCAATAAAGAGATCAATCGAAATTCTGAAAAATTGGATTTATAATACTAGTAATGAAGTACAGAAAATATTTTTTTCAAGTTCGTTCATGACAAAATGGTGGCTGCGCAGTATTTCTCCGTCGGTGCCTTTTTTATAAGGGGTCCACGGCCGGAAACCTAACTCCCGCAATTTTTGACCTGGAACAAAAAACCAAAGTTTTTTCGTTTCTATAGAACAACAGCAAGATATATACGAAGATTTATGCGACATGGTACACGTTTGAAAAAAAAGTTTAAAATTTCATGAAAAAAATTGTCACAAAATTGTTTATAAAAAAGACTATGCAATATAAAAAGAAGATTTGTTCGAGTTATATTTCCGGCCAGTTAAAAAAAGAAGTTTCGAGAAAAACGCAATTAAAGTTTTAAGGCGCCCGATCCATCTTATGGTATATCATTTTTAAGAACCTAAAACACCTTTTAAGCAAAAAAAGTTTCTTTCGATTTTTTGAAAATTCTACAGTGGTTTAACCGCTTAAAACAGTTGTGAAATCTCCCTAAAACTTACGTTTTACAAACTAGGCAAGTATGAGTTCTTCTTTCATATTAATTGATATATCACACCTACGAAAGACTAATTTAGTAATAATAAAATATATGTATAAATATTATTTATCATATTTATATTTACTTTTTCATAAGCTGCCGGAGTATTAAATAATCAATACAAAATTATGCTAAAGAGAATTGTGAAATCAACTAACAAATGGTCAAGTAAATAAATTAATTATTGTATTCTCAGGAACGTATACATGATCATCTCAAATGTATAATTATTTTTAACATTTTATAATTATTCAGACATTTGTACTATGTATATTATAACGATGTATGTGACCGAAAGCTAGTCGGCGCATAATCAAATCCCTGAATTATCGGCATTTCCCACGCCGAATATTAGTTCTTGTACGATGCTCGCAGCTACCTCTTGTCCAGACAGGTGCGAGTTTGATTCCCGACAACATCGCTTTATTTTTCTCATATGTTTCGTCCGTCAATTTATTCTTTCATACCCGCCTTACTCCTTTTTCCACCTAAAATCTCCCTGTGTTTTTGTGTAGTTAATTAAACGACCATACACTGAAAATAGTTTAGCGCATCGGCAGCACTAGCATGCGGGTATCTGTGATGCAGCAGTTTGGAGCGTCTGGTGCTCCTCTTTGACGTAGCTTATGTCCGCTTGCGGGCATCAGCGCTCCTCGCTGGGATTTGAGGTTATGTTTGTGTGAGCGGCGGGAGCGCTACGGACGAATGCTGCGCTAAAAAGGGGCACCAGACGCCCCAAACGTAGGAACACGAGCTGCACTTCAAATAGAGCAGCTGCTGATGCCTACTAAAGGGCAGCCAGAGCGCTCTTTTAAGTGTAGGAAAATGTAGCCAGTGTGGATACATACGTGGTCCGGCCCCAGCACATTTTTATAGGGTTTTTCGAATCTTGGAAAAGTTCAGAGTAATAAAAATAATGGAATTGCTTTAAAAAAGGAAGAGCCTGATGGAAACGCCTACTACCGATCACCACGAACCTGGCATACACAACATTCATATAAAATTGCTCAGCTTGGAGTAATTTGGTTAAGGAGATGTCAGAGGTATTCTGATTGGTGGAAATTTTACCTAACCTCCAAAACTTGCATCACAAAAGTAAAAATTTGTAGGCATTTGTAGTACAAAAATGTCGTTGTCCACTATTCTTTACATAATAATCGATGATTATTAAGGTCGCTATGTAATATTTTTTATGAAATCTCGATGTATAACGAAAAATACGACGCGAGGTGAAGACGTCAATGAGGTTAAATAACGGTAGATGACCGTCATTTGTACCGTTTTCTATTGGTCAATTATAATAATATTTCATAATAAAAAACTTTTGAAGCTATTAATAAACAACAACGCTGTTGCCCACTGTTCTTTACACAATAATAAATCTGATGATTTTGATGTTGCTATGTAACTTTTTGACGTATAGCGAAAAATACGACGCGGGGTGGAGGTCACAATGGTAAAGTTCGCTACGACCTCCCCGTAAGGGGGGCAGGCCTAGGTTAAAAAGTCAAAAAAATCATTTTTCTTATTCCATATTTTGATAACAAATTTCTTGTACAATAAGTTCTTGCAACCCGTCTTACGATATTAAGTTTTGTTACAGAATTATAGCTAAAATTTCAAAGTAGCCTTTTTTTTAATTTAGTGAATTTTATGTAAAAATTGCTATTTAAATAAGTTTAAATAATTAAAAATTCAAAGAGTCTATTTATATATATTCCACAAAACTCGAAGGTGTCAGAGAGTAACACGTATAGTATACCTATATATAGCAAAATTGACTGAAAAACTATACTCTCTCGCTGTTTTGAAATTTCGACCCAGGTGAAATTTACAAGGGATTTTTGGCGCTTCGGTATCGTTTCGATGCCAATGCTCGAAGGTAGTGCGGAATGTTCCTCTGGAACTGTCTTTCGACCAATCACTAACCAGAACGCCGATATGCTCTATCCGCAACTTCTGTATGAACGTTGTGAACGCTCTTTAATGTTGTTTACTTGAGATTAACTTCTCAAAATACCTGTGCTATTTTTGTATAAAAATATTGTACATTATTTTTAAATTAAAACCTATATTCACCAGCCTTTTTCAAGGCTTTATAATTATTGTGTAATACTGTATAAGTGTATAAGTATGTTAGTGAATAATTATATAAGTATGTATAAGTGTTAAAGTGCATAAGTGTTTTTTTTATAAAAAGTGTAAGAAAAGTTGTTTCTGGTGGGTTGTGTATAAATATTTATATATTTTTGTGTCAAATCAGTATACAGTGTAAGTTTAAAATTTCATGAAAAAAAGTGTAATGTCATCGAGTGCCAGACCAAGGGATCTTCAAGGTAGAGTGTCGGGTGGCCATGGTAAACGACTTGGGGAAGACCAACAAAAAGAAAGAAGATTTTTTATGAAAGAAAAGGAGATGGTCTTCCTCCAAAGAAGCCAAGAAATTCAACTTTCAGTAGAAAAGTTCAGGACATTATAACTGAAGGCAGTGAAATTAGGAATAGAATTATCGACATTAACATCCTATTTCTCGAACTGCAAAAAATTGCATGTTGCAAGATATGTCATGGAAAACTGAATTTCTCTGAACCTGATGTACGAGGACTTGGATTTAAAATTGACATTTCTTTTTCAAATTGTATAAATCCAAGAATTACATCAATTAATTCAAGTAGATTCATTGGCAAAAAAAGTAATGCATATGAAGTTAATAGAAGATATTTTTTGGCTATGCGTGCTCTTGGTTATGGACATGCTGGACTTTCAACATTTTGTGGAATTATGGATTTGCCACAGACAATATCACACAGCAATTTTAACAATATCAACGATCAATTGAGTGAAGCTTGTGAAGTGATTGCTGAAGGCTCTATGAGGAATACTGTGATAGAAGAAATGAGTATCTTGCCTTCAGACAGTGCTGGACTTCCTGTGCCCGGAGATGGTTCTTGGAGAAAAAGAGGTTTTTCCTCACTCCTAGGTGTTTCTAGTGTAATAGAAATTCTACCAGAAAAGTGCTTGATGTTTCTATAAAAAATAGTTTTTGTAAGAGTTGCTCTTTATGGGAAGGAATAGAAGACACACCAGCTTATGAAGAATGGATTTAAACGCATCAATGTCAGTGTACGTCACATCATCAAGGCAAAGCTGGAAAATGGAGATAGACGGTATTGTGGAAATTTTTCAGCGTTCTCTTGAAAAACATGGTGTTATGTACTCGCAGTTAGTATATTAGTGATGGTGATTCGAAAGTGCATAATATAGTATTAAATGCTAAGCCTTATGGCAATGAACTTATTGTTGAGAAGAATACGTTGGTCGTGTGCAAAAGAGGATGGGAACGAGGCCTCGAAATTTGAAAAAATCATTAGGTGGACAGAACTTAAGGATGGAAAATCTTTTGGAGGAAGAGGAAGACTAACAGATCAGGTTATAGATCCGCTGACAATATATTATGGTAATGCGATAAGAGCCCACAAAGACTGCATTCAAAGTACGAGGGTAGTTCAATAAGTCTTTAGAATAAAGTATAAAAACAATTTTTTTTGGGTAAATTTTTTTTTATTTTTCAACATAATCTCCTTGGAGCTCTATACACTTGGTCAATCGCTTTTTAAGTTTTTTTAATCCTTCAGAAAAGTGCGTTTTCGGAAGTTCCTCAAAATAAGCACTTACAGAGGCAATGACGTCTTCGTTGTCCGTAAATCTCTGTCCACCGAGCCATTTTTTCAAGTTTGGAAATAAGAAAAAGTCACTGGGGGCTAAATCTGGTGAATACGGTGGGTGTTCGACCAATTCGAATTTTAGTTCTTCAATTTTAGCCATTGAAACGAAGCATGTGTGAACTCGGGCGTTGTCGTGATGAAAGAGAATTTTTTTCTCGCCAAATGTGGTCGTTTCTTTTTAATTTCTTCTTTCAGCTGCTCTAATAATGATGCATAATACTCACCAGTAATTGTTTTACCCTTTTCCAAGTAGTCAATAAGTATAATTCCACATGCATCCCAAAAAACTGTAGCCATAACCTTACCAGCTGACTTTACGGTCTTTGCCTTCTTTGGAGCTGGTTCGCCTGTGGAAATCCACTGTTTGGATTGTTCCTTTGTCTCAGGAGTGTAGTGGTGTATCCATGTTTCATCCACAGTCACAAATCGACGAAAAAATTCCTCAGGATTCCGACTTATGCGCGCCAAAAGAGCCTCAGAGGCGACCACTCTATTGCGTTTATTCTCAGCTGAGAGCAAACGCGGCACCCATCTTGCCGATAGCTTTTTCATGCCTAATTTTTCATGTAGAATTGAAACAACTGCACCTATAGATATCCTTGTGGCCTCAGCTAACTCACGCACTTTTAATCTTCTATCCTTCAACACCATATCGTGGATTTTATTGATGATTTCGGGAGTAGTTGCTTCTACGGGCCTTCCTGAACGTGGTTCGTCACTTATTGATGTACGACCTCGCTTAAATTCATTTACCCAGTTATAAACCGTTGCTAAGGCAGGGGCAGATGTGCCATGAACTGAGTCCAATTCATTTTTTATCTCATAT
Organism: Gastracanthus pulcherrimus; assembly: GCA_949152435.1. Lineage (NCBI taxonomy): Eukaryota > Metazoa > Arthropoda > Insecta > Hymenoptera > Pteromalidae > Gastracanthus > Gastracanthus pulcherrimus. The sequence goes on along the minus strand of OX424573.1, from coordinate 999,305 downwards.
GGAGTTAAACCCTTTAAATGAAAATGTTTAATTACCGCTCTGAACTCGTTTTTTTTCATTTTTCTTAACAAGCAATTTTTTTTTTTTCAATTGGTTATAAAAACACGTAAACTCAGAAGATGTGGACTGTGACTGCACCATATATCTAGTCGGGAGTGGTGCTGACTGAAAACAGATGATTTGGAGCGATTCGCGCGCTATCTGTTGGTCATTCTAAAGACTTATTGAACTACCCTCGTATGTCAAATGTAATTTGGGCCACGTATTACCATAAAATATCAATGGATCTTGATCCTCAACATGATCTGTGTCCAAAAGGAGCCAACAGTTGGTGTCAATGACAGAAGGCAAAGGGAAACCAGAAACTCAAGAAATTTAAACACAAAAGTAGCACTCCACCTGCCGTAATGAAGAAAATCAAATCTATTTATGAAGATCTGACAAAAGAACCTCAGCTACTAACAACAATGAGAGCTTTAACAACTCAGTGTGGAAGCTCGTTCCCAAGACATCATTTAGTGGTATCACAGTTTTGAAAATCGGAATAAACATCGCAGTGTCACTTTTCAATGATGGACGAACCAGCTGTTTGAAGATTATGGAAAAACTTGGTATTATTCCTGGACTCTCTTGCATGAATTGGGTGAAGAAAGCTGACGTACAAAGGGTTGTTATTACACGCTGAGAGAAAAATACTCTCCAGCACAATAGAGGGATCAAGGAAACAAGCTCAACTATGATTACCAGATGATTCATCTTATGCACCAGGTGCATATTAATAACTGTAAGTTTCTCCAATTTTTTTGAAAAAATACTTCAAAATTAACAGAGTTGATCTGAAATAACTTTTTAAACTTTTATCATGTAAAGTATATATTGTGTATGCTTTACAAATTATTTTTATTCATTTAGTTTTTAGCTAACCAAGGAAATCAACTTCTTAGCCGAAAAATAACTACCAGCTATGTCTATAAGAATTCAAAATTTACTTATGTTTTATGACGAAAAAAGATAAATATTGTATTCATTATTCTTACTGATAACAATGAGACACTGTTATTAACAAATTTGTATGTTTCAGCAGTATTATAGGATCATATCATAGACGTATCACACATGTTTGTCCAAGCAATAGTGTGAAATATATTAATGAAATATATAATAAGAAAATACAAAGCATCCCTACTTTTTTCTTTAAGTGAGTATTGTGTTTTTAAACTTTAGATGCAATTATCTCAAAATAATGTTTTTTATTATTTTTAGGTTTGCCTCGTAAACTTTCTCAACATCCAGCCATCGATATAAGCTAAAAATGTTAGAGCAGCACATTATAAAAAAGTCTATATAGCAAGTATTAAAAATATATAACCTCAAAATTAATTATAATATTTAATTATTTAAGGGTTTATATTTTTAATTATTACTACATAGACTTTTTTAATAATCTGCTGCGCTCATATTGTGATGAAACATATCAGAAACATTCTCTAAAATTTTCAGACTATATCCATGGCTGGATGCTGAGAAAATCTACGAGGAGTGGTTGAACATAGGAAAACGGAGTATCGAAAGGAGTCACTTGGTATGAGCCACAGTTTCAAGATATTTATATTATAGAACGTAAATATATCAATTATTTTTAAGGGAACAATGCCCTCTTTTTCTTTTACCTTCTATTTTCTATTGTTGTCATCTATAGTTGATTTTTGGAGATTTATCTCTTTATTCACAGAGTAATATTTTAAAACAACGTATAAAGAGTATTAAAATAAATAAAAAAATAGATATATTGTATACAACTTAATATTCGTGATAAAATCCGCCAATCAAAAGCTCTACATTGTCATAGTTTTTGTCAGAAAGCTCTGAATCGCAATATGTTTCATGAAAAAGCTTTGAATCGTCTGTAACTCTGAACCGCGATAGTCTTCGTCGCAAACGTTTGAACCGCGATAGTCTTTGTATTTCTATTTATACGTGTATTCTATGACAACGAGGATATCTGTGAAGCTATAAATCGCAAAACTTTTATTAGGCCGAGTTACAATTTGTTTTCCTATAATTTCCCACTTTCATCACCTGTTTCAAGGGGTTCCGGGTCGAGTAAGGGATTGAAATATTTTTACAAGGGTATTCTATAACAACGAGGATATATGTGAAATTATAAATCGTAAAACTCTTATTAGACCGAGTTACAATCTTTTTTTCTATAATGTCCCTCTTACAATCCCTGTTTCAAGGGGATCCGGGTCAAGTAAGGGGTTGAAATTTTTTTACAAGGGTATTCTTTCACAACGAGAATATATGTGAAATTATAAATCGTAAAACTTTTATTATGCCGAGTTAGAATTTTTCTATCTATAATTTCTCCCTTATAACCCCTGTTTCAAGGGGTTCAGAGATGAGTTAGGGGTTAGAATTTTTTTTTATACATTCGTTTTAGTTCATATTTTGCATGTATCTATCAAAATAAAATACTAAATCAAAAATAAATTTTTCATTATTTTCGTCTGATTGTGACGTGCACGTGTACACTCGAACTGAAAAATATCTGGTCGAATGAGCTTGAACTTTTTTTAAATACCTCAATTATATTGGATTTCATTAAATAGAACGCACGTTTTCGCTAACCTCATTGAAAGACTTAAAAAAATTTCAAATGCATTCGACCAGATGTTTTTCACGTTGAGTATACATATATGTCTATATATTATTTTAAGGTTAACACTTAAAAGAGTAAAATAATTAAAAAGTAAAAAATTCTTTCTGTAATAACGGAGATGAGAAAATAACAGGCTCAATCAAATGTTTATTATTTTTATATAATACAAAGTCAACATTTATTCAAATTACAATTTTTTGGAGTTGGCGCCACAATTTTAAGCAAATTACTATATACAATAAACCTACACTATTCTAGAGTCGACTCCAGAAAGTTGTAATTTCAATAAATGTTAACTTTGTATTAAAAAATGATATTAAACATTCGATTGAGCTTATTATTTTCTCAATCCCGTTAATACAGAAAGTATTATTTTTTACTTTTAATAGCGGTATATTTTTTGAAATCGGTACACTAAAAAAACCGCTGCCAATTCATTGGCACTTAGCTTCCTCAAACTAAATAAATTGTTCCAATATAAAATTCTTTGTTCTAATAAATTAATTTTAAATTGCTATATCGCTTTCTAATTAATAGCTCAAAAAAGGTGTTATTTGATCATTAATGGTTGGATAAAAGATAATTTTTTACTAAAATAACGGAACGATAGGTAATAATCCTTATAGCAATTTTTTCTCGGTACGTAATTTATTAAAATTATTTAAATACTTAAATTAAATGTAATCAGATGTTAGTACGTAGATTCACTGAATTCCTAATCATCTAAAATTTTGTGAACGTTTGGTATCAAAGATTCCTGAGATATAACCGTTTAAGGTAGTTCTGAATTTCAAGTATGTTAAATATAAGCATATCAGAAACTTAAATTGATGAATATAATTGGACTTTATTAACAGATAACCATTTTAAATTGTGAGAAAAGGACGAAATAGACGTTTTTCATCGCGTTTCATGCGTATACAATTTTTTCAGATTTTTTTATCTCATTTTTTTATATTTTTGACACAAAAATAAAAACATTGTGTGGTTTACATTTTCAAAAAATATTATTTTTTTAGTATCAGTTAGTATAAGGCATGTCAAAGAAATATTGCAAAAGACCGTAACAATGTACTGCTTTTGAATCTTTTTTTAACTGATTGAGGCTCTTATTTTTCAAATGTGAATGTAATAAGCATTACCGAACTTTCTTATCAAAACTATTAAACCTCATGCGCATGTTACATCATGAACATAGCAAAATGTATGTTGAGATAAATGCATTTAAAGTTTTTATTTTCTATACTACATAATGTTAATTACTTTATTAAAATCATTATAACTTTATTTAGCTTTAGAGTTAAGATATCTATGAGGTCTTAAAATATTCATTTGATTATAAACTAAAATATAACCCAACAAAAAAATCGTCTTTTTGAGTGATTTTGGGTGTAGAGCCACCTTAAACTAAATGACTTTTTTCGTGTATAACAAAGAAGGGAGACGGCCCATCCAAAATCTGCGGTTGTTAAAGATATGTAATTTTATGCTCTTTTTTAATGCATTTTCACTAAATTGATCATAATATTTCTAACATACCAAAAAACTCGAAAAACTAAAACTAAAAAATTCAAAAACCCAAAAATTGTTATAAAGAAAAAGAGTCGATGAATTGTGCCATTCTGAAAATATAAGCGATCAAAAAAAGTTTCAAAAAATACATAACCTCAAATATCTTTGATCATAAAGGTCGTTATGATTTGGGCAAAGAACTTAACCAAGAGATAGTAAAAAACTAACTATTTGGAAAGATTCAAATTAAATGCTGTCGTTTTACTCAAGCTATCGTAGGTGACAAGAAATCATTTTTTTTCACAAAAAGATTTATATCTCTTCAAAATAAAAAGATAAAGCCTAAAAAATTTTACTTTTTTAATTTTACTTTATTTTTTTTTTCTTCACATTCCTAATTATCTCAATTATTTTCAAAAATTTTCATGATATTTCACAGATATATAGGTTTGAAAAAAATGACGATTCTGTGTATAACAAACAAGGAACACAGATTATTCAAAATTTCGGGTTGGAAAAGATAGGTAATTTTATGATCTTTTAAATGCATTAACTCTCAATTGATGATATTATTTCTAAGGTATAAAAAAACCTGAAAAACTAAAACTCAAAAATCGAAAAATCACTAATAAACTAAAACGCATAAGATAAAAAAAAATTTTTTTGAGACGCCATCCATAAAAAAAAAAATTGAGCCCTGAAAATCTAATTTTTACACTGTATATTCAGAGTAATCTGTAGTCCTTAAGTGAGTATGCTTAACTTATTTTTTTTTCACAATAATCCATGAAACTTTTGAGAAACTAAAAGTCAATTTATTTTGAGAAACTAAAAGTCACTAATTTTTTCAATTGGATTTACTAATTTAGATACAAATACTATCACTGCAGTAGTTTTAGAAATGATACACAAATGGAACATAAAAAAACTTAAATGTTTTAAAGTACTTTACAGAATATCTAAGTTTGAAACATTCATATTTTGAAAAAACATTTTGCAGCTTCATGAGTATTAAGTATTTTGTTTAAAATTGCAGAAACTATATGTAAATTGTATATGTAAAAGTTCTAACAACCTTATGATAGCTTTTTAACATTTGACAGATTCAGCTTCCATTTGAACATGTATATTTGATTTGATCATACAAATAGGTAACTTTTATGATTGATTTTGTATCTCATATTTAAAAAGAACCTCCATTAAAAACCTACATGAACCACCGGTAGCCGAACTTAAGTGAGTATGCTTAACTCATTCTTTTTTCACAATAATCCATGAAACTTTTGAGAAACTAATTTTGTCAATTGGATTTACTAATTTTGATACAAATACTATCACAGTAATTATGGAAATGATACACAAATGATGGAACATAAAAAAACTTAAATGTTTTAAAGTATTCTACAGAATTCCTAAGTTTGAAACATTCATGTTTTAAAAATGCATGCTATAGCTTGACAAGTATTAAATATTTTGTCTAAAACTTCATAAACTATATATAGATAGTATACGTAAAAGTCCAAACCATCTCATGATAGCATTTAAACCCTTGACAGATTCAGCGTTTATTTGAAAATTTGTATTTTATGTGAGCATACAAATGAATAACTTTTATTATTGATTTTGTATCTTATAAAGCTGACTGTCGAGTGTTCAGAAGCTATCATAAGGCTTTTTTAGGTACTTTTACGTATACTGTTTACATATAGTTTCAGAAATTTGAGACATAATATTTAATAGTCTTAAAGCTATATTATTCATTTTTAAAACATGAATGCTTCAAATTTCAGTATTGTGTATAAAATACTCTAAAACAATTAAGTTTTTAAATGATCTATTTGTGTATCATTTCTAAAATCACTGTGATAGCATTTGTATCTAAATTAGCAAACTCAATTGACAAAATCAGTTTCTCAATAGTTTCATGGATTATTGGGAAAAAAATATGAGTTAAGGATACACATAAATGTAAAGCTACCATTGGCCCATGTAAGTTTCGAATAGTGGTTTCTGTTGAAGTAGAAAATACAAATTTACTAATAAAAGTCTCATCCTTAAGAGGAGTCGGTATCTACTGTCCTTGTCTAATCACGTTTTCGCTATTTATTCAAATTGTAGTTTGTTAATTGAAAAACTAAAAGTGGGCTCCAATTGGTATTAAAATAAGGAATATTTTGAGACCTTAAAAAGTATCTAACATTATTTTCTTTTCGAGATAGCTTCGGAATGCAAAGATTGAGGTTAGCTTTTCTGTTACGAAGTTTTCTCGAAAAGGAAATAATGTTAGATACTTTTTAAGGTTTGAAAATATTCCTTACTTTAATACCAATTGGGGCCAACTTTTAGTTTTTCAATTAACAAAATACAATTTGAATAAATAACAAAAACATGATTAGACAAGGACAGAAGATACAGACTTCTCTTAATGGGTTAAGAGAAGTATTAAATATGCTATTGAAAAGTTATTTGTTACTTAGACTCGAGTCTTACTTACTTGCTCACTTAACTTTTACCGAATATTTGGTTGACACCTTCAAAAACAGAGACCAGGTTAAATATTGGCCTAAGCTTTTACTTGGTCGGTACTAAATATACTAAAATGTTCATTTTAATGGTATCTTTAAACTAGTTTATCGATAATTACCATTAGACATTCCTACTACAAGATATTTACTTTGTTGGAATTCACCCCATGTTCAAATTTGCCCCGGTCTCCTACTCTCCTCTATCATTGGAGTAGTTGATTTGAATTTTGAATGCAGGAGTTAAAGTTTTGTGATGGATATTTTTTACTCAGTGTGTCAACATGGTTAATGCAGATAACATAGCCAAAAAAAAATATAAATAAATAATTGAATAAATAAATAGTGCTGAAAGTTTTGATTTGGATTTCTTGTGGTTGATGCAACCGTCTTTATTGTTTTTCAATTGCCTTTTACAGCAAAAAATGATTTATAGGTACTTTAATCGATGTCAGTTGTGTAGTATTATCGTGCCATTACTATAATATGTAAAAATAATAAAGAGTGGCATCTAAATCTTGATTGAAATAAATTAGAAATATATGTTGTGGCATATATCTTTAAAAAAGTAGATGATTGGTGTTGGCACAGGTGAGCGAGGCAGACATGAGAGCAGAGAGATGAGATGAGATGAGATGAGATGAGATGAGATGAGATGAGATGAGAAGAGTAGGTAAACATCGGCGCACTTGTCCATATAGGGAGCTAGAGAAATGCCAATTGTCAATTAGCAATTGAGAATTGAGTTGTAAGATTGTTTGGTCAATGGAGAGCTGAAGAGATAAGAAGAAAGGTGGCCGGGTAAGCGGGTTAGGCACGTCAGGCACGTCAGGCACGTCAGGCACGTCAGGCACGTCAGGCACGTCAGGCACGTCAGGCACGTGGCAGTTGGCAAGCTGCAAGGGTGCGCGAAAGCCGGCAAGGCAAGGTCGCGGTTGCTTTCCGACTAACCTCATATTAGTTCCCTCTCTGCAGTGGGGGGGCGCATTTAGCTTATACTACTTGGCATTTATAGATACACATTACACACGGAGAGTTGGATAGATGGATAGATAGATAGATAAATGAGGGCGGATCGATATTGGATAGGAGGAGAGCGCTTACCTTGCCGCTGTCGGCCGCAGGCGAGTTCTCGACGATGTCGTAGATGACGTGGGGCAGTCCGGCTTGGCCGAGCAGCGAAAAGCCGAAGCCCTGAGAGTCGCTGCGGTTGAGTGTAACCAGCAGCTCCTCGGCCATGTTCGCAGGCTGTTGGCTAGCTCGGCACTCACACAGCCCACATACCAGCCTCGAGGAAATTTGCTTTTGCTTTTGCTTTTGCTTTTGCTTATGCCTCTGCTCTTTCGCTTTCGCTTTCGTTTTCGCTTGCGCTTGCGCTTGCGCGGCCAGGCGCGCCCAGAGGAAACGCCTGCACCGAGTATGTATACAAGTCTCTGTTGTTGCAACTTGCAGCCGGCAATCCGAGACAGCTCGGACAGGTCGAACAGGTCGAACAGGTCGAACAGTCTTGGAGAGATGGAGAGCAGCGCTCAGTGGCTCCGCTGATGCTCGCTCGCCTCCACCATCGCCGGCGCCGCCTTCGCCATCGCCACCGCCTCCACCGCTGCTGCTGCTGCTGCTGCTGCTGCCTCCTCCAAGAGGAGCCGGTTCTCATCCAGCCTCCGGCCATTCTCCCTACTCATCTTGGATCTTGCGAGTTTTTTCCTTTCGCGACCAATTGACCGAAGCACAGCGCAGCCCTGCACCTTTCCTAACGCAAGCGCGCGCGCCCGCGCACACACACAAGAATATAACGCACCGCCTGCAAGTTGCAGCACTTGGGCACTGGAGTCTCCGAGAAAACTGCCTCGAAATCCGCACTCGCGCTCACACGACGGTACGACCTGTACGACTGTTGTACCTACGAGCCTACGACACACGCTCAACGGCTCGACTCTCCTGCAGCTCGTGCAGCTCGTGCAGCTCGTGCAGCTCGTGCCGTAGCCCCTAGTCCCGCATGTTGCCCGTTGCCGAGCAGCGATGGCGCCACCTGATACCTACCACTGCCAGCAGCCAGACTAGCCAGTAGCCACTAGTCAGTAGCCAGACTAGCCAGAACTGGCCTACTCATCTCTCTCGAGTCTCGACTCCCACTACGCTAGTCGAACAAAATCCTTTACTTTCAACATCTTCAATTGCAACTTTTCTTTAACACTTACGACAAAGCCTCGCTAAATCAACGCTTCTCTTCTGCTCTTTTCACCCACTATATGCTATCTCTTATTACATTACAGACATTACAGTTGCTCGCTTGATACCTGTAGCACTCAGTCAATATGGAGCCTATTGCACATCTCGTCAAAGTCTCTGTCCCCAATTATTTGTCTGCATTACCGATTCCCGACTCGATCGGAGGATGGTTTAGACTCGGAGGTACACGAATCAAACTTTTATTGCTTTTTCTACTCTAATATTTACCACTCAAGCTCCCTATAACTAGCTACCTGCTCAAACCTAATCATTATCATTCCTCCTTGCACCTCTAATCATTTCACTTATTACTTTTTACCCTCCAATCCTCACTGACATTTACTTTTTCTTTTTTCAGTCAGAGATTGGCTTTCTCTCATTCCACCTACAGCTGCACTTGTCGGACTTGGATTTATGTCCTACAGAGCCTTCTGTCCAAAAGCTAGACCAGTGGTAACAATTGCCACCTGTTTTAAACATTCATTTATGTCAAATTCATTGTCATTGCCATGTCATTCATTTTCAGCCTTCTGGACGAGTAAATCATAAAGTGAAAAAAGATAGCAATAAAGTTGTTGACTTACTAGATGTTGAAGACATCACTGAAAAAGTTGCCTTCTGCCGTTGTTGGAGAAGTGAAAATGTAAGTTTCATGTCTATCATTCTCATTCAACATTCATTTTATGAAATGTCTTCAAAGCTTTACATTATAAGGTACTTGTATCGCCAGACACGGGCATTATCCAAAAGAATTCTTGTATAGTATCCAAGAGTGTATTAGAATCGGTGAAAATATATGAGGTAGATGTATGTTATGAACTATAAAAAAAATATTTCATATTAATTTATGTTTGTTGAGCCTATATATTATTAAGTTAAAAAAAGCTCTTACTTCCCTACTGTAAAAATCTCCATTTTAGATTTAATTTTAATTTTTCAAGTCTTATATTTCTCTTTTAACATATATCTTCACATCGACCATTGAAAAAACATAAAATACTTTATGTATAAGGCAGAACAGTTAATTGTTTATAAAAATTTGCGATAAAATCGCCTCAAAAATCATTTATTTATTTGTTCAAGCATATTTTATAGGAGCATAGTAAATAAAAATCAGATTTTTCAACGATTGATGTGAAGATATGTATTAGACAAAAAATATAAACCTTGAAAATTTAAAATTAAAACTGAAATGGAGATTTTTACGCTATCTAAGTTAGTGCATTTTTTAACTTAACAATATCTAGGCCCAACAAACATAAATTAATACGAAATAATTTTTTTATAGTTCGTAACATACGTATTAACCTCGTATATTTTCACCGGTACACATAGACTCTTGGATACTATACAAGAAAATTTTTCCATGCGACCCGTTTCTGGCGATACAACTACCTTTAGCCTTTTAAGTATATCATTTTTCATTACTAATTTATAACAATCTCTTTGAAAAGCCTTCAAACATACTTATTCTTTCATCAATATTTTATCAATTAAATCTACTTCTTATCCAAGTTTAAAGTTATAATTCTCAAAAAATATACTAATTTATAAGTATAGTACAATGTTTCGATAATGCCAAAATAATACTAAACTAAACATTTATATCGTATATATATAGTATCATTTTTTGCAAATAATAAAATACCCTCTACCACAACCATTCTCAGTAAAAAATTTCATTAAATCATCTTATTTAATTTATTTGATCTTTGTACTTGTAAGCAGATCAATTATTATATTATCTTAAACTATAATTGTCAATTTTCTTCACGTATGAATATTAAATAATTAATTGTTTATTTTCAGTGGCCTTACTGTGATGGGGCTCATGGTCGGCACAATAATGAATGTGATGATAATGTAGGGCCCCTTGTTATCAACAAGAAAATATAAATGTGAAACAATGTATAAATATTAATTATTATTACATATGAATTTATCAGCATGTTGCCCATCTTTTATAATTATCTGAAATATACATATTGCTATTGTTATTGAACAAATATTGGAATGGAAGAATGTTTATTATTAACTAATACCTAATTTTCTAATTGTATTGATAATTCAGTATATAACACTTAACTATTAATGAACATGGTTTATAAAATATTTCACGATTTTTTGTTTTTATTTTTGTTTCACATTAGATAAACGGTGGAAAAAAATAAATTATGTATACAAAATTTTGTGATCTATTATTGCTACGAGTGATGAAAATGTGCATTTCTTTAGACATATTACATAATAATTTTTTTTTTAAATTTCATACACAAAAATATCTTATGTCTTCTAAATCAGAACATGCTTAAAATTAATATGATTAAAATGAAACTTAAAATTTAATCATTTTGATGTACATTTAAAACTAGTATATTTCTACTAAGTATTTCTTTTTTCATTATTTTTATTATATTTAATTTTGTTACTATTTGGTGAAATCTGCTCATATGCCCCTTTCGCTTTCAGAGCTTTATGTTTAATCATCAGTTAATATACATCATTCATTAATATAATATTAACATCTTAGAATTTATCATTAAAATAATTTATGATGTAAATAGAAATGTCAGGATTTGAGTCTTATTTGTTGCTTATATGATTTATATACGTATAGATAAAATGATGTCTTCATGTAATCAAGAAGATATAGACTGATGCGACGTTAGTAGGATTTTTAATGGGTGTACAAATGATTCATTTGTAATATCACAGAACAATCAGTTTGTTACGATAGTAAGTATAAATTTTAGTTTGCTTTATCAATGAACACAGTAGATCAATCAGAGCTGAAAATTAATTTATACATGTTTAAAAATGATCATTTTATATATATATATATATATATATATATATATATATATATATATATATATATATGGGTTATTTCACGGAGGTCGTATACTCGACGTGGAAATCATCTAATCCGAACGATTTGAATTTTCTCGTAATCCTCTAATGAGATTATAAGTAAAACGTCATGTATTCGATCTAATGAAATTGCAATACATATTTAAAAAAAATTAAAATAGTTCGAATCGGATGTTTTCCATGTCGAGTGTATACATACATCATTCAATGTTCGTCCATCACCCTTATGGATGTTCTTGCAAATTGAATATATTGTAAAATGGATTTTCTTGAATGAAAAATGTCATGCTCTTTTTGATAAGAGTATTAGTTCTACCGGGTTCTTCCAAATAAAGTTGTTTATTAAGGACTTCCAGTCCCGGTATTGTATGCTTTTATATTTTTTAATTGAAAAATCGAGAAAATTTTACTGAAGGATACCAATTTTCAGACTGGAACCCTAGTGGAAATTTCTAAATGTGAAAAACGTTGACAAATGTGTGAAAAAGTGTGTAAAACCATGAAATTTCGTGAAAAACTTTAAAATTAGGCTTACATTTGGAACCGGGTTTTAAAAATATTATAGAATATTTTATAAATTATGTCACACTTTTTCACAGTTTCTCACAGTTTTCATGTCGTTTAAATAAGAGAATGCAACTAAAAAAATGTGTAAAAATGTGAAAAACTGTGAAAAAATGTGAGAAATTGTGAAAGTTTTATTACATAAAATACGTGTTTTTATAACTGTTAAAAATCATGAAAAAAGTGTGAAAAAGTGTGAAAAAATGTGCATATTTGTTTGTAACAGTTGTTCTAAAAATATGTGTATTTTCACACTATCTCATATTTTTTTCATAATTTTTACAGTATTTCACAGTTGTCATTTCCACTAGGGAATGTAATGAATCTGATAATTCGATTATTATTGTCACTTATAAAAAATTATTTTCATAAATAGAAAGTGGACATTGTTATTATTATGTTATGACTGATTCACTGAAATTTGTTACGAAGGCAAAAATAGTATAAAATCAATTTTGTCAGCTTTTAAAAAGTATTTAAATAGTACATTCTGTAACAAGGGCGAAAAGTCGAATATTTTTCCCGCGGTTGAGTTTACTGCTCGTGGGAAAAATCTACTTTTTTCTCAAGTTACATATAGTACGTTATGCCCATCTCAACTGTGCCCACTTTTCGACTTGGAAAGCAGGACTAATGGACTTTTAAAAGACAATCGAAAATCAGTGTTATTGGTAGAATTGATGAAATAAAGGAATTGGGAGTAGTTTCTAGTAAAGTCACTTTTTTCCCGCTAATCATTTTTGTGGGCAAAAAGTGCAATTTTGGTCTCGTTTTTCAGACGAGCATAACAAAATTTTTGTTTTAAAATTACCCTTTTTTTTAAGTAAAACCGCGAAAATGGCTGATGCTAAGTTGCGTTATCTTCGAATATTGTAATATCTAAGTATTGCAACTAAGTGTATTGGAATATGCAAAAAAAACATGAATTTAAAAAAAAATCGTTAGGATCCAACCAATAGGAGCCCAGATAATTTTTTTTGCCTGATTACCGATTACAGATGACCTAATTAATAATTTTTCTTGAAACTTGGCGTGATAGTAAAGACTATATACTCTAATAGGTAATTTTTTCTGATCATTTTGGCCAACCTGTTCGGTAGAAATGACCGCGGAATAGAGCGATGTCGCGCGGAGCAGCCAAATTAGCATCTAGCAGAGCATCCAGCGCGTCGACGAACTACCTTCCCTCACGCGTGGCGTTTGCATACAGTTTGAGATTTTTGAGAAAATAAATACTAAATATTTAGTTTTTTTTAATTATGTGTTCAATATGCATATCCCATTTCATGTTGTTATCAAAAGTAGTTTCTAGATATTTACAATTTGCTACTCTTAATATTTTCATCCCCTATCTTTATTTCTAAAGTTTTAGGTACGCTATCGTTAGGTACACAGTTTTGTCTACATTTAAAGACAATTTATTTAATGCTAACCAATTTGCGACTTTGTATATCTATACCAAGAATTACTAAAACTATTAGTAATAAAAACAGTTATTTAATAGCTATTAAATTATACAATATATTACCAAACGAACTCAAAATTATATACAATAATAAAGTGACTATAGAAATAAAAGCATCTGGGTGTGGCCATCTCGCTCCGGTCTCCCCTATGTTCTAGCACATTCACTATAAAGGTAATATAGGTATTCGTAACCTTTCATTACTTCTTTCTGAAGATTTTGTATACTTAGACCCTTACTTTGTCAAAGTTACAAGATGCTTTTGTGCGTTGAATATTGCCCCGATCTTATTCCTATATTTTAAAACTGTTTCCTATGTCTCACGTAATCAATATTTACGAGGGGCAGATACAAACATTGACAAAAGCTCCGTGAAATGAGCCATATACATATAAAGCATGTACTATGTAAGTTTTACCTCGAAGTGACGCAGATCGTTAGTGTCAAATTCCAAGTCATTGACTAGTAGTTCACGATTTCCATAGCGATACCTATAATGTAAAAGTGATAAATCAATGAAATTTCTTGAACTTGGGATACGCGGAGTGAAAAGAAATACCATGCGATTTTCAAAACTGGATAATGAAAACACACTATGACTATAATTAATTTCGCATGAATTCATACTATTTTACCCTAAGAGTTGACGTGATGTTCGAATCAGTTTCATGCGATAATCGCGTCCGGCAGTAGACAGCCACAGCAATGGAGCTGCACTCGGCCGTGCGATATAGGTAAGCGAAAACCATGCAATTTCAAGATGTTTGTCATATAATTGTCTTCTCCACTCTCTCCCCGTATGTGGATGTTTACGCAAAAATACCACAGAATCTGATAATATAATAATAAAAAAAATAATAATAATAAGAAGAAGAAGAAGAAGAAGAATAAGAATAATAAGGATAATACTACTTATACAACTCGAAAGTAACAGTGAAACTGTCACCCGAGAAAATGGCACGAACTGCCTTGAGATAATCGCACGGTATTTCTTATCTATCTATATCTGATCCACTAGCAATTAGTCCATATATTCATACAAACAAGTGAATGAAAGTTTTGATAAACGTCAAGCAGTACTTGGACTAATTGGTGAGCAGTGTATAGAAGATTTTTAGGGAAAAAATGTTTTCCGCAAGGTAGCTGAGAAAAATAATATTATATGTGTCGACGCGTTATCAGCTCGCGGAGAATCTTACTCGAGATAACGCCTCCAAAGTAAAAGGCCGACGTATACAATAATGACGACGACGGCAAAGACTACAGCCATGACTAACGCTATGATTCCCGACGACATTCCCTCGTGCGATTTTTCAAGTGGTGCACTCTCCTCTGTCAGCGTGAGCATTGCTGTTGTCATTGATGTCGTTATACTACTTGCCGTTACCGATGTTGAATTTGGCCTTAAACTACTTGGAGACAGACTAACTACTTCGCTGGCTACTGGCGTTGAAGAAGCAACATCTAACGAAAGTGCAGTTGTGCTAATCACCTTTGCACTCGTTCTGCCCTCCGTAATTTCCCTCGATTCCACTGCAACTGCACTCGTTTCTAAAAGGTTTACTCATGAGACAACTTGTTTTTCGCTTTCTATTTTCATTCCAAATTCTGCCTACCTTCACTTTCTGTAGCACTTTCCCTGTCAACATCGACACTAGCTATACCTATAATTGCACTATTCATCCCTGCCGAGTTATTCCTTGTATCTTGCAGATTAGTTTCGTCAGCTGTAACAAACTCATCAATAAATTATGATTTTAAATGTTCAGCCAACAGTGGAATTATAATTATTGCGAATGCAAACCAAAATTCTGAGACTTCTGGCCAAGAGGATTCGTTTCATTTGTTTGTGATAATGTAGCGGCAGTTATTTTGCTTAATTCCAAAGAGAGTGCAGCTTTGTTGGGCATGCTACTGAGAGCACGGCTTCCAGTTACTACTCCACTTACGCTTAACTTTACTGAAATTCCAATAAAATATTCCTCACAATCTCATGTAGCTATAGAAGTATACAAGTGTCATTGCTTACACTCACCAAGAATTGTAAGAATGAGTGAACATTGAATTGATGTTTTCAACATGGTGTAAGTCTAATAAGTATGTGCTCGGAGATCGCGCGCACGCTCTTCACCTGCACTTGCACCTGCACCTGCGACGCGATATTATATATATCTAAGCACTTACTGGACTGGCCGATATAACTACAGCGTATATCAGCTCTATCGGTTTTCACTCCTGAAAAACAGATAACACAAGATCATCCGATTATATTTTGTTTTATGACAGTCACTTTTTTATATCGACACTCATGATTATCCTACTTTTATCAGTACGTAGTAATTTAACTTAACTGACAATTTACTTAACGAAAACGACGCGCGCTGCACTGCACTTGCGCGAAACATATTATAAATCTTTTATATATGTATATATACATGTATCTATGTATTATTATAACTTTTAGCAGTTTAATATTGCAAGCAAATTTGATATAATTTAGACATTAAGAATCACTGTTGCGGACAAGGATTGAACGTAAAACATCAGTGCTAAATGACGCGTGTGACTGCACAGTCTTTCCGACGCATACACAGCTCGGCGTCAATATAATGAAATTCAATTTATCCTCGGTAGTCGCTTATAATCAAATTTGCGCAGCCATGTGACTACGCCAGCTCTATATGTATATGTCTATATACTCCTTCTCTGAAAAGCTGGAACAACTATAGATCGGAAGCTGATCACGCAGCAATATAATTATTCTTAATTTATACCTGAATCCTGCTTTCAGTTTTAGCAGTGCGTCCTAACTCTTCCTCTCTGAAAACATGCAAACCGACTCGCAGAATATCTCGCGAGCTATGCCTTATACAATAACGATTCATTGCGTCACGTTTCACCTCGTCTTTTTATCTACCTACCTTGTTTGCAGCTGCTATCGAGTGAAGAATGTATTTTATGCTTTTAATATTGAAATGACAGTTTTTCATTTGTAAAAAGAAACTCTGGCGAACCCAAGTTTTTCTGCTCCTTAACTTTTCACGTTCGCCTCTATTTTTCATTCTAAGCAAAAACACTGAGCTCTATTATTATAAGCCTACATTTGCGTAAACATTATTTTTAATATAATGTGCGACAAGGGCGAAATAGCAGTTTTATAAGTTACGTGTTATAAGTTAATAATTGTGGGCAATATTTTCTCAAGTTTCTATTAAGTGTTGAAGAGAAAAAGTATGAAAACATTAAAATTTAAATCAAGCTATATAAAAGTATTCATTCAATAATTTTGTTATATATACATATGTACAACAAAGTTGGTATCCAGAAGATGATACAAGATCACGTGGTTCAGTAAAAAATGTACCTCTCTCTTATTCTCTCTTCCTCAGAAAATCACGTATATAGATATGTCAGTAATTTACTCGTTGTGCAGTACAACTGGAAGAAACTCTTGCAGTTTAATTTTTCAATTCTACCATTGTTTATAATGTTTGTGACGTATACATCGTCACCACGTACGAAGACTAGTACAATTAATATCTCGCCACGAAAAAAAGGCACATTTCAGAGTCTCCCGACAAAGAGTAACACTTTCAAAACCTGAAACGAAGAATAGCACATTCCAGACATCTGCCACGAAGAGTAAAACATTTCAGAAATATGCGACGAAAAGTAGCATATTTCAACAATTCCCGACGAAGAATAGCCCATTTCGCGAGTTTTCCACGAAAAGTAGCACATTTGGCGACTTTTCAACGAATAATAGCACATTTCATGAGTTCCCGACGAACAGTAGCATATTTAAAATTCCTGCCGAAGAAAAGCACATTTCGCACGTTTATGTTTAATCAATTTTTCGTTACATAGGGGAGAGTCCCCCAGTATGACCAGACCACCCATGGCTATTGGGTTCATACTGCTAGATAGCAGTACGTTACATGCTGGATTAGATGCATCTTATAGTTCTATTACATATTATCGGAGGTTCTTGTTTTTAAATCACAACTACGAAGATTCCCACGAGAATAACGAAATAAAAGCCGCTAATTTCAATGTCAAAAGTTATTTCCCGTTGGTTAAATACATTCCCGATATATAAGCTAATTAAATACTAATTATTTCATATATAATATAATTTAAATTAAACTAGATTTAAACAGCATACTATTTTATACATTTTACCTATTTTTGAAGTACAATTTTTAAGCATTTACAGCAAAAATACTCTTCCATGAACTTTAAGTGGTCATACTGGTAGACACTTTTTCAAAAACTCAAAACCTTAATTTTTCGTTATTAATTAATACTTAACTCAGATTATTAACTTTTACCAAAACTAATTTACAACGTCAAAAAGTTCCATTCATAAAACTAATTCTATTTTGAAAATTTCATTTTCACCGTGTTACACAAAAGTTACGGCTACAATAGTTATTGGTGGTTGCCAACCGGTGGGCAAAAAAACCTGCTCGCCCACTGCTAAAAAAAATCTATATATAATAATATATATGGGCGATTCCGACATGACTTGCCCAAAACAAACATAAAAACGGCAGTGAAAATTATCGATTTTTACCCGCAGCCTGCATTGATTCCCCTGAATTTCCCCTGAATAAGTGTTAACTTCGAATGACTTCTGATGTATTTTAGCCGTAAAATCACGTGGAGTTATTATTTTTTTATGAAAATGATTGAAAATGCCTTTTATTGTGATAATACTTTTCATAGGGTGTTACGGAACTGACAATTTATTTTGAAAATGCTATCATACTCCTAGACTTAACATACGAACTTTTTTGCAATTAAGTTTTATGTACTTTACTATTATGTAACGAAAAACACTTTTTACTTGTAGTAAAACATCTAATGAACAGTATCTAGATAGTAATTTAGTAGTGTTATGAAACTGACCTCTACTACTTTTTACTGAAATCTGAAGTGAGAAAACTGCTTATACTCGTGAAATTTTGAATTCCCAGATCTTTTTCCGGATACGTTTGATGAGTCATAACATATAGTTTGCGAATCCACCGTCAGGATGGTCTATTATAGCAAACAATTGCGCTTTTTGGTGGAAATATTATTGACATCAATATTGTATTGGTGTATCACAAACTGATGGACAACAATTATGCACGTTTCTTTAACGATAATAATTAACGAATTTTTAGTTTAAAGCCAATACAAATATATATTATTGACTCTATACTTTACTATGTAGACGAGAGAATTTTTGATGATTTATAACATTTTTAGGCGCGTCTCGGCGGGCTACAAGATAGGGGGTCAAATGAAAAATTTGAAAAAAATTATATGTTCACAGCGTTATATGTAACGCTATGAATATGTCAAGAAACAATTGAAAACTCGCGTTGCTCGCCGCCACCACCTTTCGCTGTGTTTATACGCTAAGCTTTTAAGGATCTGGCTTCATAATATGCTGCGTCGTGAGCAGTGTTGTGTGCGTGTGTTCGATCCGTATTTTCTGGCATTCCAGTCAATCGATCACATTACATTTATTGATTTATATAGTTATGTAATAACGATTTTATTTAAAATTCAAATACGTAGTATAGTTTTTATATATTTAGACTTATGTGAATTGTGTCGGCTCCGCTATTTAGAACGCCGTGAAACACGGACGAATCACTCGGACACCGCGGACGACGCAGGAGACGACGCAGCACATGAAACTTATAACAAATCGTAAAACTTTTTACTACATATCTTTTATGTCCATGAATATTTTTGAAAATTGCAGAAAATATAATAGAGAATTAGAATATCTTTTGGAATTGTCGCGATATCTTCAAAATTGAAGAAGTGATAGTTAAATATTTAAAAACGGTATGACATCACTCCGGCAGGCACCTTTTGATGTTTTAACGGTGTGACGTCGCTCAAAGGACCTTTACTCAGCTATAACTTTCGCAAATTGAGTTTTCTTTTTTAATTTCAAAAAGCAATACACATCGGCTTAGATTCTTCTACTACTCGTATTTGCACAAGTGCCGATCAAAAAATGAATGTTGTATTCTTCCCTATTAAAGTATTATAAAAAAGGTCATATTTTGTTTGGCCTGTATTCTGATGTTAAATATTTTATTCACCAATTCTTAGTCTTAAAACACGTAGTTATTTTATACATTTTTAAAGCTCAAAGAAGAATTAATTTATTTCAGGCCATGAATTGAGTCTTTACAGTTTAATAATATTAAGTTTTGTTCATTTACAATTGAAAAATATTCTTCAATTTATTAAATAGGTTTAGTCGAATAGGTTTGTACAAAGAACTTCTAAAAAATACTTATTTTTATTACAAAAATGATTTTTCTCCAAATACTTGTAGAAAAATTGATTTATACCAAGTAAAACTGTCTTATTTTGTAGCTGCTTTTTTCATTATAAACTATCAAGTTACAAAAGAATAGTACATTATGTAACAAGGGAATAAAGTCGAAGATTATTTCCGAAGGTGGGTTCACTGCCCGAGCGAAGCGGGAATACTCGACTTTATTCCCGTGTTGCATATAGAACTTTATTCCTGACATAACTGTGGCCACTTTATTGACTTAAAAGGAGGGACTTCCGGTAAGAAGTAGAATTTATTGAAAATGTATATTAATATAGAGAAAATTATTAAAAAACAAAAATGCATTTGCGGAAAAAAAAATTTGAGGGAAAAAGCACGTTCCTCCTTCCTTCAAAAAAGAATTATTGATGCACGGAACGACAATGAAAACATTTGTAAGGAGTTCCTTCCCCTGTGAGTCTTGCCGGCTACAAAGGTAGAAATATATAATTATAATTATTAGTATATTATCATTTTTTTTCGTTAAAATTAAAGTTTTTTGCGGTTTTTGCGTTTACCACCAAGAGTAACATCTTTTGATTTTCACCACAAAGACTAGCACTTTTCATGAGTTTCCCACGAAGACTAGCACATTCCGTGATTTTCCGTCGCCAGACTTTTTCGAGATACTTTTATTTATTCGGGTAACCCGATCAGTTTTCGAGCACCAAACCCGTCTAGTACCCGACCCGAACTCGATAAAAGAAATCCGACAAGACCCGACAAGAGTTTATCGATACAACCCTAATTTACATATTCTATACAAACAGTGCTAGTTTTCGTGGTGAAATTATGAAAAGCGTGAGATTTTGAAATGTGCCTGTCTTCGTAAGGGACATCGATATAATGAAATTATTATAATATGTAGGTAATCGGTATATAATCTATGTAGAAGGAGAGTTATTTGTTTATGTATATCACTTGATGTACTTCAGAGTATTTAACTATAGTAAAACACAGAGTAAAATTAAAAATCTGCCCATTTACTCACAAGCAAATGATTTGTATGCAACCACATATGAAGTAACTGTTTTAATTAAATGTCAATATTTATATAAAGCACGATTATGTGACCGATGTAAATACTGTGATTTTTGTTGTCGACCATCCCATGTTCAAAAAACATGTTCTAGACCTACCACTTACACTAAAGAAAACTCCATATTATTAATTAAAACTCATTTTTATTCAAATTCTTGTTTCATTTACACCATTTTGAACTGTATATTTTTGATACTCTTGATAATTATGAAAAATAAAAATCGTCTCTCGTCTTGTAGTTCCGTTTTCATAGTCGTCACTACTTTCATATAAGATGGCGTCTACTTTGGTTGGGATCACAAATGCAAACTGGATTTTTACATAGGAAAATGTTGGAGTTAAAGGATACATTAATATATACACACACATGTACACGCACACGCACACACATACCCACATACATATATATATATAGAGGAGAGTCGTACAGTATGACAAAGCTTACAGTATGACAAATTATGCATTGCTGGCTTCCACCAGCAGATTGCGCCACTTTAGCACGTGGATATGACGCATTTTGTTGTTACATTAAACATACTCCGCGGCCGATACATAAAGTTCATTGTTCCAAAATTTCTGTTATAACCAACGGTTTATTTAATTTTACGAGTGACAAAATTTATTTTACGAGGCTGACCTGTTTTTTTCCTATGTAAGCTTATGTCTCTCCAACAATTTTTGTATCAAGTTTTGTCCTTCATAAGTTCATTGGGACGTCGATGGACTTCTAATTATCATTATCCGCGCAGCATAGCCTAAAACACTATAATGTACGTGTCGTACAGTATGACATATGTAAATTGAATGTGTAAAATATTATAAAAATTAACTTCTATCTTTTTTCACGAGAAAAATGTCATGTGTGTTGAATATAATCTCCAAACATTTAATAAGTGTCATTTGTTATTTTTCGTTATTTATAACTAAAATACTATACTCTAGTAAATATGCAGTATTGTAGTTTATAAGGTAATTTAAAAATCTCTATAAAGCTATATTTTTAATAAATATACTATATAATTTCTTATAAAAATGTTGTGAGTACCCTTATAAATCATTTAGACTTCAAAATTGAATAAAAATGATAATTTATCGTACTATACGGCACTTTAGAAATCACAAAATCGTAACTTTTACATTTATATTGATAATTAATTTTTATGCTTACATTTGACCTCAGATAATTTTATTCGTGATAGAGGAGTATTCAAGGAACAAATCCTTTTTTGGGATTTTAATTTTCACCGAGACAATTAAAAGTTATACTCAAAATAGCTATGGATGGTCATACTGTACGACTCTCCCCTATATATACATGTAGGCTTTAACTGCACCATATCGGCAGTTTGCCATGGCAAACCTGCAGGTAGATTATCTACTATAATCTATTTTATAAATGGTATTAGTAATATTGGTAGAATAAAGGTGTTCGAATGTGGATCAACGTTTTTCTCTCAACACGTGGATGAAAAAGGCCCTTTTCCATGCTTGCAAAGCGAATGGAAAATAGGGCATTCCGAGCGTCTTCGCTTGAGCGGGAGGTAATGGTCATTATCTAGTGGACGACTCGTAATGCCCATTTCCCCATTCCCTTTGCATGATTGAAAAAGGCCCTATTCATACATTTATTTAAAAAATACAATGTGTAACACGGGCTGAAAGGGTTTTTTCAGACTCGGATGATGATTTGAGTCAATCATCATCCTCGCTAAGAAAAAGTCAATTTTCCCCCCTAGTTGCACAATGTACAATTAAATTCGCTGCAGAATCTACAGGCAATATTTTCTTCAAAGCTTTCGTACGGCTCACAAGAATAAACCTCAACAATTATAAAGGTCCAGGATTTTTTGGTTTAAAATATTACTATACTTTTGTAATAATGCCTTATTGTTGAAAATTTAATGAAGGTGCTGAAATGTAAGTCGCTTAACTTTAACAGGACACGGACGTATTCCTATAATGAATTTTATCGTTCAGCTAGTAGTTCCAAATAAAAATTTGGACTAATTTATATACTTTTCAACCACTGATAAGATGTTTTGAAGTTTCGGTTAAATATGCTCGCTCACATTCGCATGTTTCATGAATACTCGATTATTACTAGATAAAAAACTACATATGAATTTTCATAGTTTTTATATAAAATAATTTCTAATGTAAATTTTAATAAATAATTCACTTATTCTAGTTTTATGACTTCTTTTAGGGTATTTTCAACAAGAAAATCACTACAAGATAGCGATCTTACATTGGAAAGAGTGGGGTTGTGGTGATCACTTGAGTAAAACTTACTAAACATAGAAAATATATTCACAATCGATTGTTATTTATGGGATTAAGATCAAGTTTAAACACTTATCTTTCAAATTTGATAATTTATTATTCATTAAAATTACAAAATCTTGTACTTTTTAATTGAAATAAAAAATCTAGTTTTGACCACAACGACCCGCCCTGGCGAATAAAAAACGCAAAAGAACGCTAAATACCTATTAAATACATATGATTTATATTTGTAAAGTTGCATTTAAGTATGCGAATCTATTTTATGGTACAACAATGTGGAAACAGTGCTTTTATTAATATTTTATTACCTTATGAAAAATATACAACAATCCTAACCCCTTTTTGCGCTTCTCCCACTTAAATACACGCTGATCACAATTAAACGACCCTATTTCGACATACGATATCAAAATTATTTATAAGATTTATGAATATAATTAGGCAAATAAAAATGATTGAATTTAGGGGCCTGCGTAGCTCAGTTGGTTAAGGCGCACGCCGTAGCTAGCGGAGATACGCTCGCCTGAGCGGCCTGGGTTCGATTCCCGGTGGGAGCAGATCGAGGATTATTCCTCTCTGTTTCCTGCCGGAAAGGAACGCACACTGCGCACTGCTCCTGACGGAGGTTTTTTCCTACGGGTTTTTCCTCCGTCACAGGTTATCGGCATAGGTAGAAATCTGCCATGTCAGTAACTTGAGCAAATGCGGGATCGGTGTGGGGAAGGTGGGGTGTTAGGATCTCAAATACCTCCACACATAGGTGGTGGAGGTATCATGTAAAAACCCGAAAGGGTATACAGGTTGGAAAGTAAAAAATTTTTTAAATGATTGAATTTAAAAATATAAATGCTTGATTTTTTATGCACGATATTAAAATTCTCCAATACCCAAATGAAAAAATTGTCAAAATGATTTAAAGCAAACTTTTCTTAGATGAAAAGACGGTGAAACCTATCGCGAATATTTCATCAGATATTCTTTCGTTGAATAATTTTTAGCACTAAGTTTTAACTTATACTTAGAGTTTTAGTAACCTTTTGAACATTCAATAAACTTTAAATTTCTTGAAATTAAAAGATCCGAATGATTTGCTGATCACTACGACCCCGTGCTCCCCTCACGGTGGGCAGGAAGCAACGATAGGTTACATGAAAATGTCGACAAAAAGGGAAAGCGATGAAATAGCTGAAATAGATGGGAATAGATGAAAAATTCGTTGGATTTGAAATCCTAGCTGCTTCTAATTCAAAGATATTCACATTTTATATAATTCTGATAGCATCAGTTTTTGCGATATAGAAAAGGCGTATTTTTTAATCGTTGGAACATATTTATGCAATATATATTTGATATTTTATATTTTATATATCAAACATAAATATATAGATATATAAATATAGAAATCTGTAGATAAATAAATATATATATATATACCTGGGGCGGGAGGGGGGGGGGCTTTGTCTGATGACTCGCTCGAAAGTAAATATTTTCTTACTTTACAATCCAGAGTGACTTTTTTTCTTTATTACGTCGAATGATGAACATGAATACTCAATCGGACGCAGTAGTACGCACGACTACCGCTACGCGGCGTTGTCCCTGGTGCTAGCCTCTTTCCCACTATAAAAAAAATGACTGTAGGGGATAAGTATACCGGCCCAACGATGCGCTCGTATTAATTTGCGATCAAATTGTTTGTCAATCGATCGCTGGTTTCTGGTTTCTCATCAACTGATTTTTGTTGAAAGAGCTTTTCAGCAGATTAATTTGTATTTTTTCGAAAATTGCATCGAGTATTAATATAAGTATCATCGATAATTTCTGCATTTTTTAAAGTAAATAGTGCTTATTTGCCTAACAGCGCGACTTACTAGCCATTCAAAATCAAAAAAAGGTGAAGGTCACGTTCGTATGTTTTCCACCAAAATTGATTTAAATAATGGCCTTGATGGTACTGTGCGTCAAAATGTTTCACTTTCTGAAAGTGAAACAAATGTAATTCAACCTAGAACTTCAATTGAAATTTGTAGCAGCGGTTTTCAGGTAATAGGCAAAGGCATTCCACACTCTTGCAGAGGTTCTTCTTCGGCTAGCGCACGTGATAACGTACTTAATATAGTAAAATAGTTACCTGAGAAACAGCAGAACCAAATAGTAAATCTAAGCTTCGCATAACTGTAAATAAAAAGAAAGAGAAGCAAATAAGCTTCTGCTCAAAGTTTAGATAACTTCCAAGCTGCAACTGCATCGTCTTCAAATTATATGAAAAAATTAGTAAACTTTATTCGTAGTTCTGCTGGGAGAAATTCCGTTCCAACAAATTATAACCAACATATGTATGACAAATCTAAGATGATGGAAGACATTTATAAAGAAGGTCTCCACGAGTTCGAAACGGCCAAAGGAGAAATTAAAAAAAGACCAGTCGTGTGTGCTAATGCTACAGAACTTCTTGACTTTATCTTTGATAAACGAAAAATTCAACATATAGAATAAACAAAAATAAAATTTATGGCAGATGGAAGCCAAGGTTCCTTCAAAATTTCTCTTTCAATTTCAACCCAAGAAGATGAGTAAAAAGACAATGAATCAGATGAATGTAAAAGTAAAAAAGTTTCATATTACTCCTCTGGTGGAAGTGTTGCAAACGAACGCAAGCAGACTAGTGTCTACAAATTAAGTTTATTATGCATAGTTCCTGCGATTAAAGAGACCTATGGAAATTTCAAAACCTTAGTTGAATTAACTAGACTGAATGAATGATATACCTTTCAAATTCCGTTCAGACTTAAAACTTGTTCTACTTGCTAATGGACAGCAGTCAGCGTCAGCTACTTACCTTTGCCCTTACTGTTTTGTGACAACAACTGAATTGCAAAATTATGATAAAGTGATTGACAATGATGAAAACAATGATGAAGAAAATCTTAATTTGAAGAAATACAAACAGTTTAAAGAACATTATTTTCAATTTGCAAGTATCGGAAACGACAAAAAAAAACTAAAGAATATCATAGCACAGTGCATCATCCTCTTTTTATTGAAGAAGATAATGATGAAGATGATGACATATACGTACTTCAAAAGTGCATTCCTCCTGAACTACATCTATTGCAGGGGTTTGTCAACCATCTCTTTTGGGATGGTATAGTTAAAATTGATGGTATTGGAAAGGAAAAAGCTTTGTTGTGGCCAAATAAATTAGATATAAGTCATAAAAGCTATCAAGGAGATCTTTTTGAAGGCAATCATTGTCGAAAACTCCTTAAAGAAGCGGATAAATTACAGGATCCTGAAATTTATGGGCATGTAGGGCCGTTTCGATTGCAGCCTTATATTGTCGCATTCAAAGTGATGAACAAAATTATCAACACTTGCTATAATGCAAAAAAAGCGGATCTTACTGATCTTGACAAAAATCTAAGCGAACTCCGTGAAGCTTTAAAAAGTGCTAAGATTTCTCAAACACTCAAACTCCATATTATTCTAGAACATTTGAAACAAGCCATTATATTCTTGAATAACGATGGTTTAGGATTATGGTCCGAACAGGCTGGGGAGTCGATTCATAAGGAGTTCAAAAAATTCTGGGAAAGATTTAAAATAAACATGATTGAAGAATCAAATTATTTGACACGGTTAAAGAAAGCTGTAGTGACATTTTCATCACAGCATATTTAAATTTGTAAACTTAGTATTTAATAAACTATAATGTGAAAAAATTGGAGAATTTAAAAGTTAAATATAATTGTAAAAAAATTAAAAAAAATATTAAAAACCCATAAACAAACAAAACAAAAAAATATAAAAAAAATAAAAAAATTGTAAAATATAAAAACGAAAAAAAATCATCAAAAACAAAAAAAAATAAAATAAACGAGGTGCAAAGTAAGTTGCCTCCACGTGGTGCACCTTGGAAACGTTTAAAACTGGCTAAAAACTTACGTAAAATTATATGATAATATACTACATACACATATATGCATATTTACACACGTACATACATTTGGAGCTTAAACACTCATACATTTTTTAATATTGACACATAAATATGTTTGAATGAGAATATTTACGTTCGATCGAATCATTAGGCAAAGCACGCCGAGGCTGCCCCCCTGCCCCCTGCCCCTTGTATATATATATATATATATATATATATATATATATATATATATATATATATATATATATATATATATATATATATATATATATATATATATATATATACAAATTTATTTATTTATATATGTATATATTTATGTATGAAATATAAAATATAAAATAGAAATATATAAAACGTGAATATCTTTGAAATACGAGCAGCTAGGATTTCAAATCCAACGAATTTTTCATCTATAATCATCACCAAATACAACCCCGCTTTCCTTTTTTGTTTCGTTCG
This sequence comes from Gastracanthus pulcherrimus, assembly GCA_949152435.1. Lineage (NCBI taxonomy): Eukaryota > Metazoa > Arthropoda > Insecta > Hymenoptera > Pteromalidae > Gastracanthus > Gastracanthus pulcherrimus. The sequence continues at coordinate 971,396 of OX424573.1, read as the reverse complement.
ATATTTTCTTGCAACCTATCGTTGCTTCCTGCCCACCGTGCCTACCTAGCTCAAAAAATGCTTCCGACCATATTTGATCAGTGTTCTAATTCGATCATCATACCTTATTTGTAAAAATTACTGCTTACTAAAGGTTTTTTTAGTGACGCACTTCATTTGTACCTTCAAAGAAGTGACAAACCTATCAAAGAAAATATTCTTCAATCTGTTAGAGTATGCTGCTAGTTGGAAATGAGTAGCCGATTGAATTCGTTAAATTATTTAACAATATTATTTTTTTCGTAAATCAACAGCTTCTATGGGCGCAAGTGGGTCCAATATAAAATGTTTCGCCGTCTGCAATAAAAAAAGAAATTATAAAATAACTTCTTGGTTATATTGATATTTGTCAATATATAGCACCATAGTCGCCAAGAAATTTCTTATATGACAATCACTAAAACATTTTATGATTTTGGTCGTTAAAAAGATGTCAACGCAGGTATGCGATTACTCGTTAATATTGTTCAATTTTTAACTTTTATTTATTATCTACAATAAAAACCAAAAACTGAGTTAGATAAAGAATAATATAATGTATTAATATGGGTCTGACATCTTCTTAAAGTACAACTTTAAAATTTTGAAATATTTAATTCAAGTTAATTATAGTTTACTATTTTACAAACATTTTCCGCACAAGTTTTAATTATGATATTTCTTAGCAATATTAGCAGAGTATGTTTACTAAATAAATATTCAGGATAACTTACAGTAAATAGCGGTGGTTCAGAAGGATGCGGATGAAAACCAGTTTCTTTACAATTTGCAATGTAATTTAAACCATAATCAGGTGTCAAATGGAAATAACCTGTCCTATTAAAATATATAAAGTTAAAACACATTTTTATATTCTTTGGACTATACTGTAGCTTAAATCAAGAAATTCTACCTTTAAAAAGTTAAAAAATGATATTTTGGGTTCTATTTATTCTTTTTTTCTTATATTTTATTTATAAAATAATAAAAGAAAAGGTATAAAAATATGATATTTAAAGTTACAAAAAACTCTGTAACGATACTGTCATAAACAAGAAAGTTTTAAATTTTGTGTAATTACGGCATTTTGGTTAAAAATAAATGAAGTTTAAAACCCCTTTATTTATGTAAAAGCACAGTTGTTGCTTCTATTACGACTTCCCAAGAGTTATAAGTTTATCGTGTATGTAATATTTATTTGTTTCCTTCTAGCTCCTAAGCAACTGACTAGGAGGGAGTTGGAAACCGCGATATATTTAATGAGACCTTGAAAAATGACACCTAAAAATGAAGTGCAGCACTCTTAGTTTGTTCCAATGGGCTCTTATTTTCAATATATTAACCAATTGACTGGACCAAACTAAAACTAAAGCTCTTTTCATCTATTTTTATTTACTTTTATTTATTAATTATTTTTTTCAAGCGTAACAATTTGCAGAGCTATAATCAGAAGTAACCGGACCATTTTTTACCAAAATAACGCACAATTTAGGTCAATTAGTTAATATTTCAAGTATAAGGGCCTACTGGAACAAACTAAGGGTGCGACACTTTTTCTAGGTGTCAGAAAACATCCCTCAAAGTCTCAACAAACATTGCAGTTTCCATACCTCTGACACTCCTGCTAAACAAATTTGAACCCTCGGATGGCCACGTGGGGTCATGTTTTACCCCAAACTTATATCTCATAAATAAATAGCAAATTATGCAAAATGGTGTATACCTACAGGGGTTTCTAATGGCGTAGATTCCGAATCTGAAGTAGATATTTAGAAAATAATTAGCGGAACCATAGTGGCGCCGTATCAAGAGAAAGTTATTAACTTTCAACCATTAATGGTTTTCTTTTCTCAAATTATTTATAAATTGAATTGACTCATATATATGAGTCAACTGTCTTTTACTTAAAGTTTGCAATAATTTGTGTAAAAGAATTTGTTAAAGGGACCACACCTATCCACGTTAAAATTATAAATAAATTGATTATATATTTTAAGGCGAGGATAGATTATTCATCATAATTGCCTATTTTTTGCTTCCTCATAGAGGAAGCTTTGTGATGGTAACAAAGAAAGTTTTACTAAAAACGTAGTAGAAACATGTTTTGACACATGAGGAATCAAAATTCAATATTTTTAGCAAATGTGTGTGTGAATGTGTGGGTACCAGTACGTGTGCGTGTGTGTGTTTGTGAATATATGTGCGTGTGCGTGTGTATGTGTGTATGCGAATGAATGTGGATGAGTATTACTCTGAATATTCACGGTCAAAATTAATGTTTCTGGGTTCATTTGTTTTAAGAAAGTTCACTGAAAATATTTTTTGTTTTATTTTTCGATGTGTTTTTGTTTTTGTAGTGGTTATTCGATTTTTGAGTTTTAGTTTTTCGGATTTTTTGGTATGTTTCAAATAATATTATCGCTTAAATATTATCGCTAGTCTTCTACGAACAACATTTTTTATAAGCTATTTCTCTTCTTTTATTATACATGAAAACGTCATTTTTTGTTTTAAACGGCAATATCTCGGAAGCATATGATGGAAAAATTTTAAAATAAATTGAGCTGAAAAAGGTAGCCTTCCACTACCTCTTGCCTGAGCTCTTTGCCTTGCAGACTCTGAGGTCGTTTATCTTTCAAAATATTTGAGGAAATATTCTTTTATTTATTATGATTGCTTATATATCGAGAATGTCGCGGTCTTTTTTTATTAAGGTGATGCTAAACCCCCTATCACCGCCAAATATGGGGAATCACTTATTTCATACAATTTTCAATTTTGAGAAAATATCTCTCTGAAAAGTTATTGTTTTTAATTACGACAATAACGTTTCATAAAGATATTTGCTAAAAATTGAAAATTAAATGAGAAAAATGGTTCCTCGTATTTGTCGGTGACAGGTGGTTTTAGCATCACCTGAAATAAACGAATTTTTATTCGTTTTTTGATGAACATACAAAATGAGAAAAAAAATAAAATTCCCCATTTTTTTTTGTTTTTAAAGATTTTTCTATTTTACAATATTTTGAAATCGATAACGCAATGATTTATGATCATAAACTTATAATTTTTTGTAATTTATCTTTTGACAACAATCAATGATAACAAAAAACACATTGTTTGATCTATTAACAAGAAAGAAATAGAGCAATTTAAAAAGAATGTATTAGAATAAAGAAATTCGTATTGGAACAATTTATTTAGTTTGGGGAAGCTAAGTGCCAATGAATTGACAGCGGTTTTTAATTTTCCTATGGGTAAGTTCCCTGAAATTATTCAAAGATCAAAACGAGGCCTTCTAAATTAAAATTGAATAAGAAATAAAAAATCACCGTGTGCTTAAAGAAGAAAAATTCTTGTTGTCCATTAGTTAACAATATCAGTCGACGCCTGAGCGGAAGAACCTCCTATCTCGGCTCGCGCGAAGCAGATCCTATCTTGGCACGCGTGAAGAAGCTTATAATATCTAATATTTTATTAAAAATAATTACAAAATAGATTTTTATTTACAAATATATTGCAAGGTATCCTCATATATCATCTGTATAATAATATTATACGGATAATATATGAGGAGCTCCTTCGCACGAGTCGAGATAGGATTTTCTACGCAGCTGCGAGTTAGGAGGTTCCTCGCGCGAGCCGAGATAGGTGCTTCTTCACGCGCCGAACGAGACAGGAGGTTCTTCACGCGCAGTCCGAGATAGGTTCTTCCGCTCAGGCATCAATCTACTCTTGCAATATAACAACATTTGTTAAAACAATTTGTTTCGTTATGTGATAAGCCCTTCTTTTATATTATATCTTCTCTCATATTAAAATATTTCAGTACAGTGCTAAAAAATCTTATAATATGCAATGATCATTTATTGGGTTATATATTATGCAGGAGCCACCTTAATCCTTCCTATTTTACAACAACTCTAAGTAACCTGTAAAGAATAATTCCTTTAAATTATACCTTTATTTAATAGTTATACGAATGACCATTTTTCTTATTTCTTAAATATAATATAAACTTTAAAAATGTAGAGCCGTGATACTGCGTCTTCCGTTCACTTGTCAGCTGCAGAGTACACAACAACTGTTATACAAAATGCACGACCACGTCTCTATATTTTCGAAGTGTATATTATACTTAAGAAAAAAGAAAAATTGCGATTCGTGATTATTAAATAAATGTATAAAATTTGGAGTAATTAATCTTGTACATATTACTTAGATTTGCTGTAAAAAGGAAGAATTAAAAGAAAACAAAATCACAGGGCTAGGAATTCATAGATGTATGTGGTGAACTAAACGAAAAAATTAGAATATTTATTATTAGAACACTTAAGGTGATCTTATACTCAATTGCTGACCCCCTAGCAATTACTGATACCTTACGCTTAAAATAATTTTAATAAGTCTTCAACTGTTCGGAGGTAGCAATCAAAGCGGTAAACATCGTTTGCAGCGCGAGTGTAAAGGTCTTGATATTCTCTGTGAGCATGTGGTATAGTAATACTATATGTTATCTTATTTTCAAGAATAGCGCCATCTTACGGTCGAGTGACGTGATCTGGGTATGATAATACGCAGTCTCTAGTATTGAACATACGATGAAAATAATATTTTTTTAATAATATTTTTTAATAATAAATAAATATGTCAATTGAAGAAAAAAATTTGAGATCACACAATTTTGTCAGAAACTTATGAAAAATTATTTTCATTGAATGTCCAATACTAGAGGCTGCATATTTTGTACTACCCAGATCACATCACTCGACCGTATGATGGCGCTATTTTTGTGTACAATATCTGTCGCACTAACAGCGAATACTCGTGAGCGCAGCGCGGCGCAACGCGAAAGCCCTTGTAAAAAGTTTGAACGCAGTGTACGCGCCCGATCTTTTTACATTGGCGTCCACGTTGCGTTGCGCTGCGCTCTCGAGTATTCGGGGGTCCAAGCAAAGTACTCCACACCTGGTGGTTGGATTTAGAACTACTGAAAGTTATAAGAAAACAGAGGTCTCATAACCCCAAATAAACGTTAGTAGAAAACTATTTTAAAGTTAAAGAGTTTGAGCTGATAAAATGGAATTATAATCAATTCAAATACTTCCAAAATGATATAAGACCCTTTATAATTGACTAGGTAACAAAATATAATTAATTTATTCTTCGTGTTTAAACTTGCCTCCACGAATCACGTGACTTTTATAACTTTCAGCGGCGATTGCAGCGTGCTCTGACAGGACTTGGACCCCCGAATACCAAGACCTTAGAAAGTTTGAACGCAGTGTACGAGCGTTTTGTACGCCCGATCTTTACATTGGCGTCCACGTGTCGTTGAGCTGCGCTTTCGAAATGCTAACCTTTTCACCGATGTGTAGCAAACGATTAAAAATTACGATTTTTCTAATAACACTTTTCTTTGACATCAGTTATTTATTACGTTAACATGATATACTTGACTATATCATTTGTTTTCAACACAAACTTTATAAATACGTCAGTAAAGTGTCAGTAATTGGGAGGTCAGTAAAACTCCCATGTCAGTAATAGTGCATTGAAGATGCATTTTATTTTATTAAATCTCTGATTGAAAATAAATATTTTAAGACTTACTGATATATTTATATAAATTAGAAAAACTAAATATTGATAAGGTCGAAGAGAAATCTATATTTTACTACATAATCGTCAGAAAATACGTAACAAATAATAGAGTTAGTTGCAAAGTTTCAGTAATTGGGTAAATCAGCCTATTTTTATCTTTTTAGTTACATATTTATATACGCTGAGTGATTTATCCGTAATCGGGTTTTATTTATTTTTAATTTGATAAAATTATTGTATTAGGAATGTTCACCTGCAATCTAGTTCCAGGTGGCGGGGTGGTGTAAGTTCCACCTTTTGTGTATAAGCGCAGGACTCACGCATGCGCCTGCTTGCTCTATGTCATATCCCTGTTAACACAGTCTGACGCACTCGCGATTACGCCGAGAGTGCACGGTCTGCTTCACACTTCGACTAGATTTCTGCTGCACGACGATTGCGGCAGACGAGTGCGGCAGGATTGCAGCAGAAGTGCAGCCGACAAGTGCGACTAAGGGGGGTGAAATAATGCACTCGCGAGTGCAGCAGAATTGCACCCGAATTGCGTACGACGATTGCGACAGACGAGTGCTGCAGGATTGCAGCAGAAGTGCAGTCGACAAGTGCGACTAAGGGAGGTGAAATAATGCACTCGCGAGTGCAGCAGAATTGCACCCAAATTGCGTACGAAGATTGCGGCAGACGAGTGCGGCAGGATTGCAGCAGACGTGCAACCGACGAGTGTGATTAAGGAGGATGAAATAATGCACTCTCGAGTGCATCAGGATTGCACCCGAATTACGTACGACGATTGCGGCAGACAAGTGCGGCAGGATTACAGAAGACGTGCAGCTGACAAGTGAGATTAAGTGAGATGACGTAACGCATTTGCGAGTGCGTTAAGATATACTTCAAAAACCATATACTGATACAATTTAAGACACATACCTCGTAGCGGAAATCCTCGGAACGCCGAGAATGGTAACAAAAAAAAGAGCTCCAAAGAGTTTTATCTCCCAGACGGCTTGTGCGCGGTCTCTTATAGTATCTCCCACGCTAAACTAGTCGAGGGAGCTCAAAACTGATGCGCTCGCCGCTTAGCGGCGGCGACGTATAATGAGCTATACGCTTTGCTTCCATCGACTCTGTGGACTGCACGTCAGCTGCAATCCTGCTGCACTCCTCTGCCGCAATCGTCGTACGCAAGTTGGGTGCAATTCTGCTGCACTCGCGAGTGCATTATTTCATCCTCCTTAATCACACTCGTCGGTCGCACGTCTGCTGCAATCCTGCCGCACTCGTCTGCCGCAATCTTCGTACGCAATTCGGGTGCAATTCTGCTGCACTCGCGAGTCATTATTTCATCCCCCTTAGTAGCACTTCTCGGCTGCACGTCTGTTGCAATCCTGACGCACTCGTCTGCTGCAATCGTCGTACACAATTCGAGTGCTATTATGCTGCACTCGCGAGTGCATTATTTCGTCCCCCTTAGTCGCACTTGTGCTGCAATCCTGCCTCACTCGTCTGACGCAATCGGCGTGCAGCAGAAACCTAGTCGAATTGTGAAGCAGATCGCACGTCGGGTGCTGCAATTTTTATGATCGCACGCGCGATTGCAGCAGAATTGCGGCGAAATTGCGATGCTTTTGTTACCAGGGATGCTTAGGTTGGCATAAGGAGGTAGAGTAGCGGTAAGAGCCTTTTTACATGGATGTGATGTGTCGTGTGATGTATCTGCTACTTGTGATGTTCCCGAGCCCCAAAGCAATGCAGGTATTCGCCGTCTATGTCTGTTATATGATTATAAATTCAAAACAGGAAAGAAGAAATGTATGAAGCGTAGAAATGAGAAATACCCGAATTGAATGACAACCAAAATGTTATTTTCCTATTCTTAAACAGCGATATCATCTAGTTTCTGATTAAGGAGATGTGAAAGTGAACTAAGAATCCCTACCCTACCGGCATCACATCTATATTTTCTTTCTCTGCAATAAATAAATATTTCTAAAAAACGCCATACTATATACCCTCCGTATTCTTACCAGGAACCTTCAGTTAAATTTTCAAAAGCTTTCATTAATTCTCGGAGAAAAATGCTGTTATACGCCCATTACTAGGCTCTTTAGCGCAGCTAAAAATAGCTAAGTTTAAATTGCGCGCCACCGAGAGGAATTACGAACAGCATAGTTCGCGCGCCGCCGCTAGGTGGCGTCGTCCAAACCGCAGTAGAGGTTGGCAAGTAAAGGGCATATAGGACCGGTCGATAAAGTACTCAATATCCGTGTACTCGCTCGAGTATATTGCCTAGTTACACCTAAGAGACGACTATAGGGCTTATTCTAAGAGTTAGAGAAATAAATCACGGAGTCAATTAAACTTTTGGTTTAATTATTTTTGCTTTTCCCCCTTCTCCATTACACACATCTATCTATCATATATACTTGATCATCATGAGCTTGTCTCATCGGCGACATCATCGCTGGGTTGCTCCTCTGGAGCAGCTCTAGGCTCGTAGAGCTAGGACGAAGGGCTAGTGCTGTGTCCTCCCTCTCCCATCGTAAATGCAACGCCGGAAGACGTGCCAACCAGTCTACACATAGAGTATCTACAGAGCGTTCGGCTAATCCCTTCTCACAGGACCACAGAGCAGTCTACATGTCGGCCTTCCTGTAGAGCGCTCACTTCTCTCCACACGTAACGCCGACCATGGGGCCAACCTCCGGAGGACGACGAGCGCCGCCTACGCTCTAGCCTCTCTGCGGGCCTTCTGGCACCGCCATTCGTCGGTGGACATCACCCTGGGAAACGAGCCAGGCTGACAGCATTCAAGTCCCTGCCGACTTCCGCCGCCATACCAAGAGCGCCGTCAACGCTCTGACCCCTGCGGGCCTACTGGCACGGCCATTGACCGACGTGAGCCAGGGATTGCTGAACGGCGTTATCTACCTTGATAATATCCTTCTTTTCATTGAGGATCTGAAGAAGCACTCCCGCCACCCACGTAGCTAAAGGCGCTCACCTTCCTATCTCCCTCCATCAGGCGTACATCAATGCGTTTGAAAATATACAACTATATAGTTAAATTCTGAAACGCATTTTTCTCCGTGAGTTAATGAAAGCTTTTGAAAATTTAACTGAAGGTTCCTGGTAAGAATACGGAGGGCACATTTTTTTTAGAAATATGTATTGTAGAGAAAAAAGATATAAATGTGATGCCGGTAAGGTAGGGATTTTTAGTTCACTTTCACATCTCCTTAAATAAAAATGCTCTCTGTTTTCATTATTTTCCTATTTTAAATTTATGATCACTGGTACATAGATGGCGAAATACTGTTTTGTTTCGTTTCATAATAATATTATCCGAACAAGAGTGGGATGCTCTAAGTTTACGGAGCTACATAAATAATGCTTTGAAGTGAATAACATTCACCCGATTGGTTGATTCTGCTCGGTTCTAAAGGAATCAGCCAATAGAGAGAATGCTGCTCATTTCAGAGCGCTATTTATATAGCGCCATAAGCTTAGAGAGTCCGACTCCGGGAACATCATACAACGCATCACAATTCACATCCACGTAGAAAGGCTCTTACCATTTTATTTGAATCAAAGCTGCAATTTAACGGAAATGGTTAACCCCACTCTGCCACTTCATACCAGCATGAGGTTGTGGCATGTTTATGTATGGTTACATCAATATACATAAGAGGTGGGACTCAACACCATCACGCCACCTGGATATAGCTTGCAGGTGAACATTTCTAATTGCTTGTGGTTTCGCTCTAATGTTATAACCAAAAAAACATTCGATCTAATGTTATAACCAAAAAAACATTCGATCTAATGTTATAAGTTGTATCATCTAAAATGGGCATCATTGAAAAAGTTCTTGTATAGTATCTAAGAGTCTGTGGAGTACCGGTAAAAACATATGCAATAAATATGTATATATTCAGTTGCAAACTATAAAAAATATCTCATTAAGACGCCTCACTAGCATAGATATATCTAAACTTGATATATATAGTATACGAGAAAATTAATTAGCACCTTTGTACGATTCATTTAAAAGAAATAGTATCCAAATGGTGCCGAATAATATATTGTGTATCATGGGGAGAAGTAGGCTTTTTTCGCCCGCGTGTGAGATTTGCCATTCGAGTCGAAGGCGAGCAAGTACAAGCCGTAGGCGAGTGGCTCCCCTGCTAAGCTTCTTATGGATTAGCCGCAAAGAATTTACAGATGGCGCTCTTTGCTTTAGAAAGCGAATTGCGAGTAGAAGATGAGTATTGCAAAAATGTAAGGGCAAAAAAGACCTCTCTCCCATAATGCATACCGTATTTTTTGTCAAACGTATGCACACCATATTTTTTGTGACACATTTATTGATTTTCGCGATTTTCCGTGTCTATTGAGCGGAACCAAATGTGGCCGTTTTTCGACACGGTGCGACTACCATCTTCTATTAAGAAATTAAAATATGTATACCTACACATACATTGCTTTACACGTACACGCGCATACACACACACACGCATATACACACATAGAGATATACATACATACACATAGAGATAACTATTATTGTATCTTAAATTTTTTCAAGTGAAAGAAAGATAAGATAATTTCATCAATGTTATTTATTTTTCATTTGAAATAGAAATTAAACTCCAACGCACGCATTTACAAACGCGCCCGGGCATGCATATGCAAAATATATGTATAAATAAGTTGAAAATCGATTATTAAAGCCATTCTCACGTCTCTTGAGGAGGTTACTATTCCGCCCGCTGCAGCGAGCGCAAAAGTCTTTACCGCCCGCTCGGGCGGGCGGTAATAGTACATTGTGCAACAAGGGGAAAAAGTGGGGTTTTTCAATACGAGGGTAATGATTGAGCACGCGTAGAAGTCGAGGGCGCCGTTTCTGCTATGGACGGTATGGAGTACTCATGCCTTCGCGATATGATGGTATGGAATTCCATATCTTGGATTTCGATTGGTTAAATAAAAACTGTTAACCCTAAATCCTAAACCCTAAACATAAATACCCTAGTGCTAACAATTTCCCAAGCCGAGCAATTTATGCAATTTAAAAGTCTTATGGTGGTTTTAACGTGAAACGAAAGACTAGAAAATAAATTGAATTTTTACAGACACATTACAGATAATTCAGTATACAATATGATCGTAAAATTTGAGTATCGGTTGTCGACTTTCAAATTGAGAAAAAAATCACAAAGTTTGTAAAATTAGTATAGGCTTTTGTGGAGATTACACTGAACAAAGAGAATCGCTCTCCTACCATTATAACCCTGAATATACTTTCGTTCGTTACCTTGATAATCGGTATAGCTCCTAGAGCAATACCGATTGCTGTGGGAGCTTTACGTATAAAGCTTTGGCGTCAAAATGTTTTTAATGTATTTAGAAGTAATTATGCGATTAATTCCTGCAATTACCGTTAACGAGATGTTGTTTAAATGTATAAAATTTATTTAAATCTTTTTCCGACTTTAGTGTATCAAAAACAATGTAAAAGATGTTATTTTTTAAAAATTGTTTTGGTTACTTGATCAAACCATAACCATAACAAAATACCCCTTGGCAACGCGGCGCTTATCAGAATTTCACCGGTTTGAAATGTGATTGCAGCCACACGATTTTTCTGTCCTTACATTAATTGCAACATTGTAACGCGCATTAATTTATTTGCAAGGAAAAAATCCTTTCGGCAAATTGCTAGCTATATCATCTACAATATTATTCTATTCAACGAAGCATAACCTATGAACAATTAAGAGTTTTTAATACTCACTAACTGTATATTTAAATATAAAATGTACTTCATTATTCTATATTTATGATCTTTTTAAAATAATTAATTAAAATATTATGTAAGAATGATGATGTAGAAACTTAATTTTATGATTCTTTTTATATTTTCATTTTGTATTTTCATATAATAAATGATTCTTTGAATATAAAACTGATTATAATCATATATTAAATATATTAAATATTGTAATTAAAATAAAAAAATATTGTAATGGTCTCGCTTTTTCTAGCCTATATATTGTTCTCTTAACTATAACAGTATAGCTGTGATAACAATACTGAGTCGTTACTATGACATCCAAACTTTGTATTGATTGCTCGACAAGACTCTAGCTGACTGAGTGATTCTCTTCTTTCAGTGTCGGTATATTACGTTAGATTTTTTATTGCATAGTCGACCAAAAACTGGATATTGCTACAAAAAACTATCTTTATGTATGAAAAGGGCAAATAAAATAAAATAAAGAAAATACTGCGTTACCGACATTTTATAAAAATATTAAATAATCTACGTGAAATATGTGGGTATAATACTTCTATTATAAGTTTTATAGAACATAAAAACCTGTACTTAATTTCTTCTAGTTTATCTTATCAATTAAAATTCATGTATTGACCGCTTAAAGGTTCAATTCCCAGACAGTAAAATAAATTCAAAATGAACTATTTTTGAATGACGACATTTTTAAAGAATTCTTTTGATTATTCTGAAAGGATTATAAAAAAATTCAAAAAAGTATCTAATCTTACATCGTAAAGAGTTCAGAAAGAGTACTTAAAGAATTCCTTTGATGTTAGAAATAAGGTTTAAAAAAGTTAATAAAAGCCCTGATTATCAATTCATTAAAAATACTGTAAAAAGAATATATCAAGTATCAAGATTTTTTTGTGATATATAGAAAATTATCTGAGATAATTCTTTCTGAGTTCATAGAAAGGTTTTAGAGTATTCTAAAAAAATTCATAAATACCTGCATAAAAGAATTCATAATAAGGTCATAAAGTGTTTATATTAAGAGTTCTAAAAGAGCTCATTTAGAGCTTAGTAAAGGATTCATTAAGTAATCTAAGCACTTCATAAAGAATTCATGTAGAATGTCTAAATTATGTGACATTCAAGAACTCTTTATGAAAAAATTTCAAAATTTATGCATTCTTTAAGAATTATTTTAATGAATTGTTTTTGAACTTTTTTTAATACTGATGCAGTCTGGGTTATCTGACCCAACTTGCGAAAATATTCGAATGAGCGATCAAAATTTGAGGAATCCTAATCCCAATTAATCCAAGCTGAGCAGTTTGCAAGTAAAAAGAGGTTAAAAATGATAAACCCAACTAAACCAAGCTAAGCAGTTTACAATTAAAAATAAATAATAATATCGTAAGCCCTAAATCCTTAACCCAAACCTCAACTAACCCAAGTTGAACAAATCAACTTGGATTAATTAAGTTAAAGGGGCCTAACAGTTTACGGTTTTATTATTTTAACGATTTTTTAATTACAAATTTATTACCTTGGATTAGTTGAGTTGAGATTTTACGGTTTTATTATTTGAACTTATTTAATAGCAAATACTTTAGCTTGGGTTAGTCAAATTTTGAGTTTAGATATTAGGATTAATTTTTTTAATACTGCATATCACTTACTTTTATCAGATCAATCATATGAGGGTGATAATTTTCTAAGTTTACTATTTATACGTGTAGTAATGCTATATCCTAATTACAACTTTGAATAATTATTTTTAAGAAATGGAGAAAAATTAAAATTAAAATTTTGTTTTAGCGCAAACTGTGTTTTAAAATTTACCTCCTCAAATTTTTTTAGATCCAGATATTGTTAGTTTTTTCAAATCAATCGTGCAAAAGTGTTGGCTAATTTTCTTGTTTACTATATAATATATTGTTGTCTATATCTATGGTATCAAGGCACCTTAATTTATGTTCGGAGGAAAAATTAGGTTATTATTTTACCATACTCCTGTAAAATATGTTCAAACAATTAAATGAATTATTTCAAGATTTCTTTTCTATAGATATATATTAAAAGAGATATATAAGCCTTGAAAAATTAAAATTAAATATAACAGGGGCCGTATACAGTGACAAAGTAAATTTCTTTTCACTTAACAATATATAGGCTAATAAACATAAAATGAAAAATTTTTTGCTGTTAATTATATACCGACATATTAGATACTGTACAAGAAATTTTTTCAACAAACGCCTATTTTAGGCGATACAATAACCAAGAAGGCAACATATTACTTTATGTACATTGATTTTTTTTCTTACTCGACATATTTAGGCGCACAAACAATTGCAATTGCCTCAGCCATCATCAGTTGATATGCACAATGTGTGTGGAGATCAACACTGGATAGAAATGCTGTTTGTGTTGGATGTGTCTGAAATATTATTTGCTATCTATTAACTGCAAGCCTTCATGCATTTTGTGCTATAAACCAGAGTGAGTTCAGGTCACAAGGTCGACTTTGAACCAATTAAAGAAAACATTATCTGCTAAATAGCAAAAGAAGTATGCATTGTAAAGTGATCAGATGTGCTTTAAATTTAAGGTTATCAAATAAAAAATTATATTATGATTATTTTTTTAATTTCTGAATTATTCAAAATATTTAATAAAATGTGCAATCTCAAGAAATTTTGAGTGGTAGCATATGTGGAAGGTATTTGTAGAATCTTAGTATTATACATAAAATGTTTTTGTAATAATCAACTTACAGGCTAGTTACTTCAAAATTAAAATTTAGCTACGAAATGTAAAGTAATAAAAAAAATGACTCAAAGTACCTCTTGTGACCAGGATGTCTTTGGCTACCTTATTTTTCCTATAACAGTTTACTTAAATGTATATACTTAATTTTTAGCACTTATTGTAGAACTAAATTATTATAATGTACCTAAACCTAATTGTTCTGAAGCTTCAAAGTGGTTCAAAGTCAAGCTGGTTTACGATGTTTAATTTAAATATATTTAATACATCATGAACTTACGTGGATCCATCCAAGTGTAATCAAATCATGTTGATCTTGAAAATCAAAAATATCTTCTTCATTATGCGTGATACAAGAATCAGAAGATCCAGTTTGTTTTGGTATTAAAAAATGAGTTACTAATAATCTATTTCTTTCCAATCTTCCTGCTAATATCCCACAAGTTTCTGTATTATTAGAGGTATTACTAAAGGCCAGTTTTAAAAAGTTTTGCATTAATTTGCTTGGTACTATGATATCTCTTAATTTATCACTTGATGTTAATGATGATGGTTTAGTTGTACGATCAACAGATGGTATTTTCCTGTATACAAAAAATAAAATAACAGAAAAAATAACATGAAAGTATTGATAAACACAACTGATTTCTTCTATAACAAAGTTCCATTAATTACAAAGTGTAAAATTATTTCTTTACCTATCTTTAGATGATTGAGCTAGTTCATCAAAATGAGATCCAATATACGTTTTTGGAGGTAAAACTTGTCTTTTTAGTTTAAATTCATCTGCAGGAGATAATGCACCAGACGCTATTCCAATTTTAAGGGTTCCTGATGCTGAAGCAATTAACTGATGTCTTCTTTCTTCCTCTTCTTTCAGCCTAAGAAGTTTCATAATTTGAATTGAAATTAATGATCAAAACATTGATGTTTTAAAACGCATTTTTATTAAATAAAGATAATAAAAATTTCATTGTAAGCTCATTATTTTAACAATCCCATTCTTAATAAAGTATTATTTTTAGTTTTTAGAGCATTATTTTTTGAAGTCAGTTCTATTTACAAAAGTATTTAATTATTTTACTTATTTAAAAAGAGTTTGTGCTTTCAATTGCGTATATGAATATACCCCAATATTCATTTTTCATCAGTATGAAAATAAATGTTGGTAGTACTAAACCAGCAAAATACTGGCTTGAAATTCTTATGAGATCACTGGAGGAATATACTCTAGCAGATAAAAAAATGAATTTTTCTGCATGTTAAGACCTGTTGATAACATTTTTCATTTAAATCGGCTTAGTAGTTCTCGAAAACAATAGTAAACATATATTCAGTGTCCTGTTACACATTGTATATCATTGTACTTCAATTCATTTACTGCAAGTTTTATACAAATTGTTACAGTGATTCTGGAGAAAATTGCGAACACATACACATACATATATGTCAAAGAACGTCCTTTTTTATAAGTCAGTTCAAAAAAATCAAAATTTAGGTACCTGCATTTTTAAATTAATTCAATATACCTTTGTCTTTCTTCTTGTTGAAACCTTTCATTTTCTATCCTTTCTTGTTCTTCAATTTCCTTTTTACGTTTTGCATATTCTTGTTTGAATTGTTCTAATAGTTTTTTTTTAATTGCTTCAGTCTTTGGAAATATTTCTCTTAAAGTGTTCTTAATATGATCTTTATCATTAAGTGGAATAGCATTATACTCTGGATGTGTTTCTAATTTTTCCACAAAAATCCTACAAAATATAATTTCTTTTAAATACTTGTAAATTAATAAAAAAATTATATCTCTAATTAACAACAATTACAAACAAATATTACTTACGTTATATATCTTATGTACAAAATATATCCTTTTTCCAGGTCCCCTTCTTTCATGTATACATCAGCTTGTCTAATTATTTCTTTTCCAGACCGGTAATATCTAAAAAAAATTGTAAATTAATAATAAAAATTGATGAATAAATGATTTACCAAAAGTATATAATTAGAAATGTTTACCTTATGATTGAATTGTTTAGTTCAAATGGAAAATTTTTGCCAGTATCAAAACAATTTTGTAATCGTATCTCTGGAGGAATCAATTTTATGTCATTCTGTAAAGTTTGTTTTAAATTTATTGCTTCCGTTTTATGCTTATCTTTTTCCATGTTAAGAATTTTTTTTTAGGTTAAATGTAAAGTAACCAAAAGATCGTAAAATATCAATTAATCGATTATGCAAAATTGTTTCAGGTCACGTAAAAAAGTAAATAAAGGTAATCGAACCACGTCACTATATTCATTAGAAATATATGTGAAACACGAAATATTACAGCTAAGTCAATCGCGATTTATACAAATCACGAAATGTAGCAAAGAATATTATCATAATAGTGTATAGTGTACTCATCTTATACCATATCTTATCAGCTGTTTTTAGTACGTAAAGTTGCCGCATTTTATGCTTCAACAATGAAAACAATAACAGTAACAAGCAACCCTCTTTCTTCTGAAAATAATGAATAAATTATTATATTATTATTTAACATTTCAAAATCGATATAATACATATAAAAAGACTCATTGATTATTTATTGTGTCATAAGTAGCAAATATGGATAAGAAAGATAAATATGGATCCGAAAACGAACCTCTGGAAAAGAAACCAAAATCAGAAGAAGCCAATAAATTTGGAGGTACATACCTATGTTATTAAACTAAGTCTTTTGATATAGGTAGAGCAGGGTGACTATAGGCTGGTAGTTTAAGCCAAATAAAAGAAACGAATGTATATTCAACACCATAGAAAGTATGCATTTTGAAACGATTATAGACGTTTTAATTTTTAGTTTTGACTCTAGATATAAAACCAAACGAAAATAAAATAATTAATAATAACTTGTTTGTTTTTGAATTTTTTAATATGACAAAAAAATTAACAGAATGATCAATCTCAAGAACTTTCTTGTGCTAGCAACTGTAAAAGTCAATTCTGTTTTTTTGGTTTTTGGTAATTTTGGCCACCCTATGTTTCATTCTCTGCTGAAAGGTACATTTTTTAAACTTTATATCTTAAGTATGAATATGTATATATTCATATAGGGGAGAGCAGGGTTAACTCATACGAGGGCTAAGTCGTACATGTTAACTATTTTTTAATGAATGCCTTGTAAAATTATGTTTTAAAAATATGTTTAGGTTGAAATTACTTAGCAAAAGCTGCTCAAGACTAAACTTTTATACAATTTTAAAGTTGTCTCAAGTCACCCTGCTGTATAGTATCCAATATATTTCTATTTTATAAAGTGATTAATTAATTATTAAAATTTCATATTTGTAGCAGCGTTTAGTAATTTAAAAAAATCTGAGTTTTTCAAAGTTGAACTTTCAGAAAGTACAAAAGGAGAATTATCAAAACAAAAAAATTTCAAGCTAAATCCTCTGTTAATAAATCCTAAACAAGTAAACTTTTAAACAAATTACAAGTGATTGCTAAAAATGTATATATTGATATTAACAACATTCCTTTTTTAGAAAGGTAATCCACTGATAAAATATATCACTAGTGTACCTTATGAGTATACTGAAATTATTCCTGACTACCTTATGAGCAAAACCTCTTGCATCTTATTTCTATCTCTTCGATACCATCAACTAAACCCAGATTACATACATGAGCGTTTAAAAACCTTAGGTTCATCTTTCAATCTGCGTGTTCTTTTAGTACAGGTAAATTTATTAAAATGTTTAATATAGTTTATAGAATAGATCTTAGATATAATGTTATTAATATTTGGACTGTAAACCAGGTTGATGTAGCTGAACCACATCATTCATTGAAACATTTGACAAGAATTTGTATACTTGCTGATTTAACATTAATGCTAGCATGGAATGCAGAAGAAGCTGGAAAAATTATAGAAACATATAAAGCTTATGAAAATAAACCTCCTGATATGATCATGGAACGCAGTGATACAGCACCACACCAAAAAGTATTTTTCACTTTATTTAACTTTAATAATATAAACATATAAGTTTTTATAATTTTTAATAATAAATTTATTTTATAGCTGATAAGTGCTTTGACTACTGTCAGATCTGTAAATAAAACAGATGCTATGACACTCCTATCAACTTTTGGAACGCTTAAAGATATAATAGAAGTACCATTGGGATCATTAGCTTTATGCCCTGGGTTTGGATCTCAAAAGGCACAGCGACTACATAAAACTTTGCATGAAACATTTTTACGAAAAAACAATATCAAAGACTAAATTAATTTATGATCTATTAATCGATGCAAGTACAATATTATTGTAAAAATTTCTATATTTCAAATTTTTTTAAAATTTATTAAACCCAAAAATACATGCCTTTCATTCAAATATACAAAATATATTCGATAAACTGACACCCAATAGAGGCAAACATAGTTGCCTGTACATAGGATCGGTCCAAAATAATTTATAAGCTACCTTAAAACTAGAGACTTAAAACTACTACACGTAAAAGTTTGTGAAAGTTCCGGAAAGAAATTGAAAGGATTTCTTTCTGATTCTGTCCGATTTTGTCCAAACTTTTCCAAATTCATTCGGCATCTAAAATCCAAAACATTCCGCTCCTTTTCGGACTTTTCCGAAAATGTAATTTGTATTTTACTGCATTTGAACTAACTGCAGTGTTATATTATTATGTTATGTTGAATTCGTCCGATCCTTTTCGTTTTGCTTCAGGAATTCCAAGTATTCAAAATAATTATTTAATAAGTACAAAAATGTTGTTATTGTTGCAATTTCCCCGCAATTCTGCTGCAATCGTGCGTGCAATCACAAAAATTACAGCAGCCGACGTGCGGTCTGCTTCACAATACGACTTCGTTTCTGCTGCACGACGATTGCGGCAGACGAGTGCGGCAGGATTGTAGCAGAACTGCAGCCGACAAGTGCGACTAAGGGGGATGAAATAATGCACTCGCGAGTGCAGCAGAATTGCACCCGAATTGCGTACGACGATTACGGCAAACGAGTGCGACAGGATTGCAGCAGACGTGCAGCCGAAAAGTGCGACTAAGGGGGATGAAATAATGCACTCGCGAGAGCAGCAGAATTGCACCCGAATTGTGTACGACGATTGCGGCAGACGAGTGAGTCAGGATTGCAGCAGACGTGCAGCCGACAAGTGCGACTATGAGGGGAGAAATAATGCACTCGCGAGTACAGCAGAATTGCACCCGTATTGCGTACGACGATTGCAGCAGACGAGTGCGGCAGGATTGTAGCAGACGTGCAGCAGACGAGTGCGGCAGGATTGTAGCAGACGAATGCGGCAGGATTGTAGCAGACGTGCGGCCGATAAGTGCTACTAAGGAGGATGAAATAATGCACTCGCAAGTGCAGCAGAATTATACCCGAATTCCGCGTACGACGATTGCGACAGACGAGTGCGGCAGGATTGCAGCAAACGTGCAGTCCACAGACCCGGTGGAAGCAAAGCATATAGGACATAAGTCGCCGCCGCCAGGCGGCGAGCGCATCAGTTTTGGGCTCACTAGACTAGTTTGGCGTGGTAAATACTATAAGAGACCGCGCACAAGCTGTCTGGGAGTAAAACTCTTTGGAGCTCTTTTTTTTGTTACCATTATTGGTATTCTGAGGTTTTTCGCTACGAGGTGTGTGATCGTTTTTGAAGTATATCTTAATGCACTCGCAAATGCGTTACATCATCCCCCTTAATCACACTTGTCAGCTGCACGTCTTCTGCAATCATGCCGCACTCGTCTGCCGCAATCGTCATACGCAATTCGAGTGCAATCCTGCTGCACTCGCGCATGCATTATTTCATCCTCCTTAATCGCACTTGTCGGCTGCACGTCTGCTGTAATCCTACCGCAATCGTCGTACGCAATTCGGGTGCAATTCTGCTGCACTCGCGAGTGTGTTATTTCATCCCCCATAGTCGCACTTGTCGGCTGCACGTCTGCTGCAATCCTGCCGCAATCGTCGTACTTAATTCGGGTGTAATTCTGATGCACTCGCGAGTGCATTATTTTATCCCCCTAAGTCGCACTTGTCGGCTGCACTTCTGCTGCAATTCTGCTGCACTCGCGAGTGCATTATTTCATCCCCCTAAGTCGCACTTGTCGGCTGCACTTCTGCTGCAATCCTGCCGCACTCGTCTGCCGCAATCGTCGTGCAGCAGAAACCTAGTCAGAGTGTGAAGCAGGCCGTGCACTTTCGGCGCAATCGCGAGTGCGTCAGACTGTGTTACTAGGGTAACAATAGAAAAATGTAACTAATGTGGCTAATCAATTTATTACAACTTTTCCACATCTTTCGCGTTTCTTCCGGAATTAGCCGCGAACTGTAAAAATTTAATTCTAGTCCGATCCTTTTAGTATTTTCCGGAATTTTAAGAATTTGCAAGGTAGGCATTGACTGAATCTTGATAGAGAAGTACATTTTTAATTAAGTTACGGTTCTTTCCGTTCGTTTCCGGATCTTTCCGGTCCTTACTGTTTTCTTCGGGAATTAGGAACTCTTATCAGAAATCCGTTTCTGTCTAAAAATTTAGTTTCTTTTCATATTTTCAAAAATTATATATATATATATATATATATATATATATATATATATATATATATATATAACCCATTCTTTTCATTCCGTTCCATTGAATTATATATTAAATTATTTATTTTTATTAATTAATTGATTCTTTTTTTATATGAATTATTTAATGTATTTAATTTATTATTCATTTGTATCATTTAGCAGGTTAAGGTGATGCTAAACCCTGTGTTACTGGTAAATATGGGGAAACACTTTTTTCATTCATTTTTCAATTACAAGAAAATATCTCTATGGAGAGTTGTTCTTTTTGATTGGAACAACAACTTTCCATAGAGATATTTACTCAAAATTGAAAATGAAATGAGAAAAGTGGATCCTCGTATTTGTCGGTGACAGCTGGCTTTAGCATCACCTTAAGGGCGGCGTGACGCATATGTGGGTGATTCTGTCGTAACTTTCCCAGTTTAGCTTTAAAAGTATCTGAAAATTTATGAGACCAATGAATTTCTTTTCTCCATAACTAACTTTTCTTAGAGTTTGAGGATTTTTTGCCCTCATAATAATATTTAAAACAAAATACTTGAATTGGATACATTAAAAAGTATTCCTCTCAAAATGTACACAATATTATATGATGTTAACAGGGGACGGAACTGACATTCCAGATTAAAAATGCTCGTAATGTCTCGTAAGTATATTTGTTATTAAATTTTTTTTGCATGGATAATTCTTATGTCCATTAAATATTATGAGAAAATGCATTTTATTGACCAATAAACATAATTTAAATAGTGATTTACAGGGGGGACGAAACTGACTGAAATTTTTGTACGTACAAATTTAAAAAATCTTGTGTGCGTTTGCAATTTTTCAAACCGTTGACAATTCTGACATTTACATTTGTGTACTCTAAAATTCTAAAGTATTGACTATAATTAAAAGAATAAACAGAATTATGAAAAACTAAGAGGCCATTGCCCTTCGTTTTGTAATTATTTACCACTGAGCAAAGTTTCAAGTAAAAATTTTGTGGCTTACATCAATGGCATTGGAACGAAATTTTCTGATAAAACAGAGATCTACGAAAGGTGATCCGAAATTTCGTTCATATGCCATTTATATATGCAATGATATTATTACCTGCAACTTAGCAGAGTGGTAGAATGTTATAAAAGGAAGGGCAATGATATCTTGGTTTTTCATAATTCAGTTTATTTATTAATTCTAATCAATGTTCTTAATGCTATTATCAATATTTTTGTGCAAATCGCTGAACAAAAACTATGCATCCGGTTCTAATAGTAGTTAGATGAATTTGCCTTTAAAACTAATGAAAATATATAATGAACTCTACAATTTACAACGCGTATATTGAATCGTAATATTGAAAATCATCGCGGGATGGAATTGACATTTTGACTCTATTTTATTTATTTATTCTAAAAAACAATCAACCAATCGGTTCCTGCAATTTATCCAAGAAAGTTGACAACATTATACACACATTAGAGCCGGCAAAATATTTTTTTTATTCATACACTCGTATTCGAGTTATGTAAGAAACACCTATATATATGTCACAAATTGACGCAAATTTATTTGCATTTTGTTTTACTGTAAACGTAAAAATTATAATTAAACTATGTATGCAACCGGTTATTATATTCTTTAAGATCTTAGAAAAATACATCGAGTTTTTATCCAATGTTTGAAATTTGCATTAATTTTGAAGATAATAATTGAAAGAATCGGCTTAGACATTAGCCGCCATCAATCTGTTAGATATATATTTACTATTTTGACTTCTAAATTAAATGTCTACTATTACTGTTAACAAAATTATCTAAACCAACATTTTTTTTTAACTTTATTTGAGGTGGTTTTATAGTAAATTTTAAAAAATTTGCAGTTACATGATAACATATTTTATATTTGTTATCTAAAAAGAAAGTTTTTTGTAAATTTTCATACATTTTTAGACAGTTTACCCATAGTTATGTAGGAAAAACTAGCAATTTTAAATGAAAATTGATGTTTTTTCAAAACTGTCTTTAATTGCGCATATGAATGAAAGTATAGCATTTGAAAAAAAATTATGTAATATCTAACACCTTTACCATTCAGAACTGTGAACTCCAAATTTATAAAAACACAATTATATAGAAAAATAAGATTACATTGAATTTTCATTGTAAAAATAACCTAAAGAACACACATTTTTAACTCTATTCATGGGCAAAACTTATTGAATAAATTCTTTTTGAAAAATCTGCGTTCATGATTGTCATGAAAATAAGTTGAATAACCCCATTAGCCAGATGTATTGCAAATTGTTAGTAATTTTACATACACGTTTTGCTATCGATTTCCGTAAGTTTGACGTAAAACTGCGTCCGTATATGATGGAAATTTTGTATCAAGTATTGAAGTAAATTATGAGGACAAAGTGAAGGCAAAATTACAGCAATTATTGCTCATGATGTGCAGGCGTATCATAGGCATACATTGACATCATATTGTCGTCACATTTCTCGATTTTTGTGTTATATAAATTTCCATCAATATGCTGTTATTAATTTCTTCCCTTTCTCTCTTGCACTGTTGCATATATGAGTAATTTTATTGAATATTACACGAATAATATTGAAAATAAAATAATATAATATATTAATAATATTGAAAACAAGTTGAAAGCAAATTGATCTACAAAACTTGCAGCAACAGTTACACATCAAATGTAAGTAAATCTGCGTCCGTATATGGCAGCAATTTGGTGGCTAGCATGTGCAGTCAATTTTACGGCACATTGACATCAATCCTTGATATTCGTCATTTCTTGAGCGTAAGTTGGAAGCAAATTGCTAACAAACATTGCACAGCAACTATTGCCGCAATTTTGCCGCGGCAAGCCTGGTTAATCTTAAGATATCCTTAAAGTTTCAGATTGATTAATTGTAATCCTATGCGCATAAGATTTGCTGAACATTCGAAAACCATAAATGGAGAAAACCGCACTTTTGTAAAAAAGGGAAATAATTTTCTGAAGATATTAAAACAATTTTTCTATCGCAGAATATCGATCAAAATCTTTTTTCATAATTTCTATGTTTACTGAAGTTTGTCTGCATAGCATAGAGTAGATTTGGACATGGGTTTGGGTTCGGTTAGTGTAGGAACACGCTGAATTGTGTACAATAAAGGCCGGAAGAGAAATACGTATAAATAACTATTAAGTTCATTAAAATTATTTTTATGGCCAATATTGCCAATACAAAATCATTTTCTGTTCTAAAAATGTACAAAGTATCAGAAAATGAAATAAAAAAGAATCGAGTTTTTCGTCAAATTTTCCTATAGGACCACCTTAAATCTTATGTTTTAAAGACTTTGCAATATACGATTTGGTTAAAATGCCCTTTTTCGCGGGCTCTATCGATTGGACCATAATTATATATATTTATTATTAGGTTATTTCGCTCAAATATAAATATACTGCAAACATTGTGGAAATTGAATGTGGTTGAAAAAAACTCTATTTGACATTTAAGAAAAATGGACTTGTCATTTAAACTTTTTAACATAGAATTAAATACAAAAAAATAATTTGTTATTGATGGAACATTTAACAAGGTTGGAGGAAGCTAAGCATGCCAATGAATTGGTAGCGTATTTTAAGGGGATACGTCAGACCTACTTTACCCACCAATAAAATACATTCGAAAATTTTCAGGGTAGCTTTATTTACTTAAAATACAAAGCGGAAAACTCGAATTATTATCAGACTCGAAAATTAGCAATTACGTGATTATGCTAATTCTTTATTCTGATAATAAATTGAGTGTTCCGTTATGTATTTTACGTAAATAAAGCTACCCTGAAAAGGAAATTTGATTCTGATGCGTATTTTCTGCGTAAAACGAAATTTTCGAATGCATTTATCGGCGGGTAAAGTAGGTCTGACGCATCCCCTTAAGGGGAGGTCGGAGCTTACATGCAGTTACGTACTTACCGACAATTTCGTAATTTTCAGTATTCGCATTCAATTTTTAATTTTTTTTCCAATTATCTCAGTTGTCCGGTGTTCCTTAGTAGATCGAGAACACCGGACAACTAAAGTTTTTAACTTTTATGAACAATTAAATTAGAATAATGTAAAATTCAATGCAGAAATCTGTAATCGGCTACGACCTTCTCTTGAAGCATATTGGGTAGTATAACGTAAAAGATTGTAGATCGCATTTTTTGTTTTTTCATAAAAAGTTCACGATTTTATAAATACTATTAGGATATTGGGTATTATATATAGATATACTAACCGTATAGAAACAATTGAAGTAGACTTCTTTTTTTCTCCTATCCGGTCAATCGAACTATATTGACTGTAGGTCTGTCCAATATGTACCCAATACCATTCAGTGACTTCTCAAAATAAAATCTTCCCTTACATCAAAGTCCATCGCTATGTATCGAATCCAGAAAGAAATATTGAACTTTCGATTTCTAATTTCGATATTTTGATGTGCAAAAAAAATGAATGTTCGTGAAGATAACCTCGGCGCGTGGAGCGTGTCTTAATCTTGTCTACAGTAATAATATATAATTTGTTCCGATTCAAACTTTGCGCGCTTAATCTCGGTAATTCGATATCAATCTCGATTCAGATTCGAGATTCAAGATCGATGCAGTATATATCGAATAGGATTTGTATATAAAGGATTTTTATAATAATTAGGGATAAGGGATTTGCGCGGGAATTATCATTCTATCTGGTACATCTATATAGTATAATTGCACTCGTATCTTTCGGTTTTTATTTTATTTTGTTTGATCTGTTTGAATTGAATTTACAAAATGTCAAGCAACCCTTGTCGGAGGTCCACCAGACACCAACATCCAGAACGTACTAAATCTTTTACAGATTCAAGATTTTTAATCGTTTGAACAGCTATTAACTTTATTTTATAACCTCTGATTCTACAACATTGAATAAAAAAATAAAATTAGTTCATGTACAGTACTTTTATATTAAAATAAAAAGTTTCATATTTAGTTTATCTAATTATTTCAGGATTAATGTTTCCCAATGAGACAAAAATAAATAAAACTGATTGTGATAATTATCTTTGTTTTGAACGTGATGCAATAATGGAAGATTCAGAAAATATTAAGCAAAATAATGAAAAACCAACAGGTGAAAGAAATATAGTATATATAGTATTTATATTATAATTAATACTAACCAAACTAAATATGTTGTTAATTGTAGAATTATTTTCGAACAATGATATTGATGGTAAAGATATGTATCCTGTGAATAGGACTCCAACAAAGAATAGTGGAATGATTCATAAAGCTAAACTGTGTCGAAGTATGCAACAAGATTTATCAAACATTGGTGCAAAGGATCTACGTGTTCAGCTCACTAATATTCACTCTGATACACAAACAGAATGTAATGTTAAAAGTAAATATAAAAAGTCTTTCATTATTTGACTTAATATATATAATTGCATAGTACAATAGACTAATGTCCTTTTTAGATAATACCAATAGCAATAAAAATAATGCAAAGTGTGAATTGCTTAGAGGAAATGAGTCTAGTCCTGCTGGAGAAACTGATGAAAGTTTTTGCAATAACAGAAGCAGTGGAAGTAGTGATCCTGAAATTGCAGATCACCATAATATAGAATATAATAAAGTAAATAAGTGTGTTCTTGAAAAAAAAGTACTTCTACCTTTACATCCAACATTAAGACGAGGCAAATCAAGAGCTGCTAAAGATTTTGTAAGATTTAGAATTAAAATATATAAAGCATTCATTTTAGAATTTCTTAATAATTTTTATCAATAACTTTAATAGCATTTAAAAACAGATGAGTACTTTGCAACGCAGTCAGAAAAATCTAGAACTTCAAATAATACTTTGGGCAAATTAAAAAACAGATATTTAGATGAAGAGTTAGCAAAAAGTAATCATATTTCAAAAGCTCATCAAAAACGTATACAGGAAATGTCAAAAGATTTACAAGATTGCTATACTACATGGCTTCATATAATGAAGTAAGATAAATTAAATGATTTTCATACATTTTTTAAAATTTAATGATTAATAACGCCTTATAATTATTTTAATTTAATTTATAATTTAACAATTGCTTTTTTACATTATAGAGAAGGTTTCACCGTATTGTTGTATGGCCTTGGTTCAAAAAGAATACTAATTAATAATTTCCATAAACAAAAACTTTCTAACGAGCCAACATTAATTATTAATGGTTTCTTTCCAAGTTTGACATTAAAAGAGGTAATTATAAAATACATTTTCAGAATGAGTTCATTGATATAATTTATTTAATTGATTTCAGATCTTAGATAACATAATAATTGAATTATTAGGGTTGGAGACAGTAACCAATCAAAGTGAATGCTATGACATTATTGAAAAAACAATGAAATCTTATCCATATGACCACTTATACTTGTTGATCCATAATATTGATGGTGGAATGTTACGTGCTAATAAAGCTCAAGACATGTTGTCTCGTTTGGCAAGTATGCCAAATATTCATGTATTAGCTTCAGTGGACCACATTAATGCGCCGCTAAGTAATAAATATATTTATAATTTAAGAACAATTGCATATATGAAACTAATTAAATTTTTAATAGTTTGGGATAACGTGAAGAGAGCAAGATATAATTTTTATTGGATGAATGCTACAACCTTTTTGCCATATGAGGCTGAAACTTCTTATGAAAGTTCATTATTTGTTCAGAAAAGTGGAGCACTTGCATTATTATCATTGCAGAATGTATTTGCTTCTTTAACTACAAATGCTAAATCTATATACATACTACTTGTAAAATATCAGTTAACAAATAGTGGAAATAATTATGCTGGTTTGTAGTTGATAGTCAAATACATGTTTTTGAGTTTGATTAACATTTATTCAAAACATAAATGATTTTTTTAGGGATGGCATTTAAAGATTTATATAGAGCATCTAGAGAAGCTTTCCTAGTATCTTCAGATCAAGCATTGCGTTCTCAATTAACTGAATTTATTGATCACAAACTTGTAAAAACTAAAAGAAATGTTGATGGTGTTGAATACCTTAGTATTTCATTGGACAATGCATTATTAAAACAGTTCATTGAGCAGCAGGATGAGGCATTGTAATTAAACACTTTCAGTATTACTATATTGCAGTAATTCTTATTCAAGTATGATGTAATTTTCATTATTTAAACTTCTGGACATTATTTGTCCATCTGCGTTTCATCGATTCTTAAGTTATGTACATATGTATATCTGTCAGTCTATAAGCAAAAGACTCTACCTAAATTTTTAAATAATAAAATACACTGAGTTAAAAGACAAATGTCATTGATTAATATAATTTTCTTGGTTTTGCACACGACTTTACACTCTCTTGCAAACTGCAGTGACAGTCTGACAGTATAAACTATAACTGCGTTGCTCTCATGCGTAACAGCGTAAAGGACTCGTAAGTTTGTAAAATCAACAATTTGGCAACAGCGCTGCTGCACCTGCGGGTATGTATAAATGCACTGATATATGCACGTGAATTTATTAGGCTAAATTAATCTTCATTCAAAACAAGATTTTTGACTGGTAGAATTCGACATATCGAGAAGCCAATTCACACAGGCAAATCCTGATTGCAGTTGGAATAAGATAAAAAAAAAATTATTAGGCTGTATCCAGAATAGGCTACCTAGTTGTTCACAAATTAGTTGCTCGCAACTTTTGCGTGCAACGATATAGAGAAAAGAAGCCATATTGGTAGCAAGTGTGATCAGCTTAAAAATAACCCTGATAGAAAAGTAGTAGGGGAAGGTGGGGCAGTAAGGGCACCCTAACTTCAAAAGAATCCTGTACTTTCTATTTTGTACCAATACAAATTATTAAAAGTGCTTCTTAAAGTAGAATATCTCAAGATTTAGATACATTATTTTTTATTATAAAATATATATTGCATTGTTTTTTATAATGCAAAGTACAATACCGCTAAAACTGCCCATTTTCCCCACCCGTGGGGCACGATTGGCACGGTGAATTAATGAAAAATTTATTTAAAAAAAAATATTGGACGTTACTATTAAATTTGCATTTTATAGGATTGAGGATCAAAACTAAAAACCAGACGTATGTGTTATAAACTTTACTATTTATTAAATAATAGAAACAATTATTACTTTACGTATGATTAGTTTTTAAATAACAATTATGTTTTAAGTGAAGGATTATTTTTTCCAATCACTTTAAATATTTATACTTTTAATCACATTTTGACACATTTTCTTTAAATTATAATTTTTAAATAACAATTCAGTTTTATGTGAAGGATTATTTTTTCCTTTCACTTTTAAATCTTTGTACTTTTAGTCATATTTGATCACATATTCCTAAAATTAGCATTTATAGTACGTATAAATTAATAATACTTTACTAAATAATACTTTGTTTTAGGGAAGATCGGGTCAAATTTTGCGACTCCGAAATGTTAAGGGCGCAAAAGTAAGGTTAAGAAAATCAGCTGTTAAACTCGGCGGAAATAAATTGACGACTCACGTATGCCAATCGTGCCCCGCTAGTGGTGCCAGTCGTGCCCCATTTTAGAGTATTTTTATATGTAATATTACTTTTTTCCTAAGCATCGGAGATCATCAATCAAAAATACTATTAAAAATTTACGATTTAAACTGTAAAAGTAATTCCCTTTCGAAGCTCATATGATTTATTTGTTCTTGAGAAATAGATTAGAATTATGGAAAAAACAACGTTTTGAAGTCCTCAATTTCTAATAACTCTCATACGATTTGTATTGATTTTTTTCATTTAGGATTTGCAGAGGGAAAAAGTAAAAGCTATTTACAACATATAAAAAATACTATCATGTTAGAATATTCATTTATTTAGTGAACATTTGAATGCCCAATCCACCCGCCAAACCCATCGTGCCCCACCTTCCCCTATTAGGTGTTTTTACTCATGACGTCACAGACCCACGTGACCTTACGTTGGGGATACAACATTCAAATTTGCGCTAATTTATTTTTATTAATAATAAATCAGTACAATTACTTTTGGGTACAAAAAAATATGCTAAAAATTTTTTTTATGCTAAGCTACCTAATAAAAATTAAATCTACTTAATGCGCTACCGAAAAATATTTTTTTTAATTAAGGAAACATGAACAGCCCAAAACTGGTACCGTACAATTGCGACTAACTTAGCTAGGATTTGATTTGTAAATGAACAATGGTAAAATATACTAATAAGTTTAGTATGTAGTAGTCTATAAATAATAAATTTTTGTAATAGCGAAATTTTACTTAAAATAGTCGGTTTTAGTAATTTCTCTGAGGTTAAGTGGAAAATATTTTTTTAATTTAGTTATTTTCTTGAGATAATCTGTAACAATAACAATACGTAATGTAAAAATAGACATTACATAACTATTTTCTTGCATATTTTGAGTAAGATACATTTTATCTTTGTTATAGTTTTATGAACAATAATTTTTCTTAAAGTCTATTTTAAACATTCATATCAATAAAATATGCCAGAAAATAGTTATGTAATGTCTATTTTCACATGATGAATTATTGTTACAGATTATCATAAGAAATTGATGAAATTTAAAAAATATACTTGCCACTTAACCTAAAAACAATGACTAAAACCGACTATTATAAGCTACATAGTTAACTTTCACCACCTTATGGGAATTTAACATTGCTTTTGGCGCCAGTGCTACCCTAGCCAAGGCGAATTATAAATGTACCCCCAACGTAAGGTCACGTGGGTCTGTGATGTCATGAGTAAAAAAGCTTAATTGAATGAACAAATGTAACTAACATAACCTAATTTTAAGAAGTGAAGAATAATTTGGTTGGTCTTTAGTATGTCTTCTATGTTCACTACCAGTATGTCTTCTTTTCTCTATATCGTTGCCCACAAAAGTTGCGAGCAACTTAGTTGTTAACAACTAGCACATGCCATGCAGACTAGAGTAAAGGAGTACGAACGAAATTTGCCTTGGCAAGGGTAGCACTAGCGTCAAAAGCAATGTTAAATTCCCATAAGGTGGTGAAAGTTGTAACTACAACAATGATGGTGTAATGCATAGCGAGGTTAGGAAAAACAACAATTTTATCGCTTTTCAGGATATTTAAAGTATTTAGACAATATATTTATCTTAAAAGCTCTTTTTCGTAGTTAGGTAAATATTCTACACATCATAATTTGTTAGAAATATCTCAAGATATTGTAGAACGTAATAAAATATTCATTTTTCCTATCTCTGCAATGTATGGACCATCATTATTGTATTTACAACTTTCGCCACCTTATGGGAACTTAACATTGCTTTTGACGCTAGTGCTACCTTCACCAAGGACACCACGGCGAATAGGAATATCCCAAGATTTATAAGTTTAAAATTTGTATAGAAACGTTTGATAGTTTGGACTACAGGGGGCGCTAAAGTAGATAGTGTTTGAATCAGTTCGGGATTTATTGACCATTTGTTTATTTTTTTTAATCCTGTTAATTGGGAAAAGTGATATTGGACGCAAAAAAAAGTGTTTTGTGTGTAAACCGTAATTGTTATGGTGCGATTATGTACTGTGAATAAACGTCAAAATATTAGATACGCTAATGGAATAGCCAAATGGCAAGCTGTTCTATGTCAAACTATATTATTTAAACTTTAAAGTGTATACCAATATAGTTTATTTATAAGTTGACATTATGTCAACATATTTATTTCGGGCGCTCGTGGTATAAAATACTGTTTGAAATTAGTGCGCAAGTAGATTATTTTCCTCATGTGACTTTGTACTCTCGCCTCGCTTGAGCGAAAAACGTCACACGAGGCCAATAATCTACTTCCGCACCCGTGTCGAAATGTACTATTTCGCATTTAATACTGGAAATTTGTATATTTGAATGGAAATATACTATACGCAAGTTGTATATCGATATTTGTAGGAAACCGGCGATTAAAACGCCGCCTGCTGCTTGAAGTTTCCGAAGCTGTATTAAAATATAGAATATCTCTTAAGCATTGCGTTCGTACCAAAGATGAGCCTAGAAATATTGAGATTACTCAATCTAGTCTTCAAGAACTATAGCCTGGAGAAAGGCGCGAATTTCAGTTTTTGAAAAGGCGAGGTAACCAGGAGTACCAATTACAGTGAAGTCTCGATCTCGACTCTCGATATGTATGACCGGCGACCGCCCTGCACGGAGACAAAATTCAAATTTTTATGGAAAATCAAGCATCGAGAGTTCACAGTATTGTATGCAGGATATGATCGGCTGATTTCGAGGATACGGGCTTAATTTGAAAATGGCCAATGTACTCTGCCTACCTATAGAATTATAGAATAGAGTCTCGTGATGAAAATCAAGCCAATTAGTGAAGAAAGGTTGAACATAATATATCTATTGTTTCCTTAGTTGAAGGTAGCTCTACCTACCGTGGAATTTAAAAGGTACCGGTGGCACCGCCCCCGTGGAGGAAAACCAAACCCGAGCAAAGCAGTCGTTTAACATTAGTTTATATGGGGATGAGTCAATTATTATTGAAAATTGAGCTATTTAATGAATAAAATTGTAATTTTGCCAAGTGTTTGCCTTCCTGTCGTAATTATATTGAAGAATAAAATATTTTAAACTCAAAGCATGTTTTATATTGTCAAGAAAATTAAAATTTTCAATTTTTTTTAACTTTACTTTGGCTTTTATAACTTGATTTTATCCGAAAATTACAACACGCAACAAGTAACAATTCTATCAGTAGCAATAATTTAAAATCAAAACGATAAAAAAAAAAGAACCTTAAAAAGTCTAAAAATATTGAGTTTTCTCACATTATAAAACATGCCCTGGGTTAAAAATATTTTTTCCTTCAATATAATTACGACTGGAACCTATACACATGACAAAATTACAATTTCATTTATTAAATAACTTAATTTTCTATAATAATCCAGTTACTCCACGAGGGCCGCGCCACCGGTACTCTTTAAATCCAACATTGGGATGTAGCCTGTAGCATGGCTGAATCCCGAATCTGTAGTGCGCTGTTGCCAAATCGCTAATTTTCTGTATTTTCTATTACGGTCTGCGGAAAAGGTCCGAGTCCGTCGTCCGAACCACACATACCAGTAATAAATAAACACCCAAATCTCTTTAGTGCTCTAGCATAAGTTGGGTTATGTTATGTTATGTTATGTTATGTTATGTTATGTTATGTTATGTTATGTTATGTTATGTTATGTTATGTTATGTTATGTTATGATATGTTATGTTATGTTATGTTATGGCACGGTGTGCCTACATTTTATTTGGAGTAATTTACAAAGTGCACGAAGTCTTGCTGCAAAGTTGTGAACGTGTAACGTGTAATGTGTTATGTGTTAAGTGTTATGTTTACGCACCGTCTCTGTCAATAACTGCTTTGATCGTGTAACTATAAGCAAGCGACATATCACACAGGGCTCAAGCTCAGACAATTTTTGTCCACTTGAGAATTGACACTTGCCAATGCGCACCAATAAGCAATCTTCAGCGGCCGGCTAATGCTTAATAGCTCAATTGCTCATTGCTCATTGCTCGGCACCTTCCTCAAGGTCGTCGCGGTGAGTTTTTACTACCTACCTTTTCTTTTTCCGCTCTCAAACTCTTATTCACCTTGCTTCTTCTTCTTCTTCTTCTTCTTCTTCTTACTTTTTTATTTTAACACACGGCAACATCGTATTATAAAAGCTAACCTAGCTTTTCACTCTCCTACCGAAAAGCAAAACCTCCGCGCTCCGCGTACATGCTTATTTTATTTTACTCCTTTCTTAATTACGTGTAGAAAACAATTTATTCAATTTAACAATTTACTTAATTATAAATATAAATAATCTAAATATCTATCTAAATAAAATACTGTAGCATATTGAAAATACACGTTATATTTATGGATACAAAAGTCGAGAGTTGCTCTTTTAAGGGTATAGACCGGTCGAGATATGCGAAAATCGGTGAAATTATAAACATTGTTTAATTAACAATTTTCTGCTGTGTAATTAGTTAAAATTACAAAAATCTCTCCAAATTGTTTTTGCTGATTGCTGTATATATAATTAATACATTTTTGGTACTATTTTTTATTTACCGCTATTATAAGGAGAGAAATTATTTTGTTTCAACTCAGGCATGAAATAGACTTTTTTTCGTGCCTAAAAGTAGCGAAGAAAATCGCGCACTTCGAGCTTGTTTGTAAAAAGTGTGAAAAAATATTCATTTAGCAGGGAAAAATAACTTTTTTCTCCGCTTCTCAAAATTTGCGAAAAAATGTAGGAAATAAGGTCAGGACCAATTGTTTCAGGTAAAAAACATATAATTTATTTTATATATTATTTACATTTTTATTTGTTATTTTTATTTTGTTTAATTGTCAATTTTTTGAAGTACATAAATACATACATTAAAAAACAAAAAAAATATTAAATTCATTAATATTAATATTTATTCAATTAAATATTTGAACTGTACGATTAAAAGGGAAAATTAAAAATAAAACAATTTTTAACTAAGTTGTGCACGATTCGAAATACGCGATTACCTGCCCAACTTTCCTGTATAAAAAAGGCCCTATAATACCTTTGTTGGAAAAAATACGGGAAGAAAAGCTATTAAAGACTCGGGTGAGGCATTTTCAGCATTTATCTTTGTCTCGGGCGCCTTCGGTGCCCTCGACTTCAACTAGTACTGTATTCCTCATCCTCGTTAAAAATGGCTCATTTTCTCAGCTGGTTGCACAATGTACTATTATTACTGTAAAAATCATCAAAAAATCGACTATTTTAAGGTTAGAGTACACTTGAAGGGGTTAATAATCAACTTTTTTCTTCAAAAAAGTGTTCCTTCAAGCTCACTTTGTACGTTAGAAAGCTCCAAATTGCACTTTAAAGCGTACCATACGTTTTTGACTATTTTTATAGTATTTAATTACATTGGCTTATATGTAATTTGCAATCTTTAAAGTCTGTTTTCTTAGCACTTCATTTTTGTCCTTAAAAATGCACAACTTCACATAAGCGATTTTTCATATAACCCCCGTATACAAATTTTACTCACATAAATCAAAAAGTAATACTTAATTATATTTCATACGTTCGTGTGGAAAATGTGTATATGAGGGTTATATGAAAAATTGCTCTGACGATATGTCTATAATGTAAAAAACGATAATCCTGTGAAGTTTAAAATTATTTCACAGCGTGCATTTGCGCAGGGAACATTCTTAAGGCCAAAAATAAAGTGCTGAGAAAAACGAATTTTTAAGATTGCAAATTGGATATAAGCAAATGTAATTCAATACTATAAAAATATTCAAAAAGCTTATAGGATGCTTTAAAAAATAATTTGGAGCTTTCTAACGTATAAAGTGAGCTTCGAGGAATAGTTTCTTCAAGAAAAAGAGAAGTTGATATTTTTACCCTTTCAGGTTAGGTTCTCGACCGGTCTATATTATTAAGAGTGTCGCCATATTCTTTTATGTTAACAGATAGTGCTTTTAAATACCTATAAATGTTCAGTTAATCCTTTTAACGATGTAGTGCAATTAATATTTTTTTCAGTAATGTATTCGCAAACTATTGAGGCTCCTTTGGTGAGTCGTGTACTATATTATTTGAAATATCTATTTTATATTACTCGATTGGTCAACTATGCAGGTATGATGGTCAACAAAATAAAAAAAAACATTATTGTCAAAAGCTGCTTTAAAGCATTCGAGCCATACCGCTCCAAGCGTTTCTCACTTCCACTGCTAAATGGAAGCCCTTAGGTGCGGTAATTTGTTGCATATTATAATGCTATTACGGTAACATTGTATCCATTTCTCTGACTTATCTCCCTTTTGTTTTTGGTTGCCCAAATTTTGTACACAACTATATATTCGCCATGTTAAGCGACAGAAACGTGCCCCTGGTGGACAAACTTCGAAGTTTGTGAGACGCCCCCAAATCTTCACAGTAAAAAGGATTTTTTATTTTTGTTGCATATTAAAACTTTTTCGTTCTTAAAACAAGTAACAAAATCGCGTATTTTACTTATTTTAAGAGATCTATACTTAAAATTAGAATGCATTACTTATTTTAAGAAAAATAAATTACTTAAAATCAGAAACTTTTCTAAAATAAGAAAGTAAGAAACGTAGTTACTTATATCAAGAAATTAAATTTCCTTATTTTGCGCAATCTCGTGGTCGCCACAAAATTCACAAAACTTTTGACTTCGGCAAGGTTTGTAGAGCTACGCAGACCAAGACCATACGATATTTTTGAAATAAGAAAATAAATGGTATTCAAAGTATAGTAGATCATTTTTACACAGCTTTAGCACTTGAAAATTTGTAGTATCTGAGAGAACCAATAAAGGCGAAAACCTAACCTCACATTTTGCGAATGTAAACAATGCCACCAAATTTCTTAAATTAAGAAAATAAGTTTCTTAAAATTCGAAACTTTTCAGCATGTCTTGAAATAAGAAAAAAAGTATTCTTAAATTTGTTGCATCTTATTTTAAGAAATATTTCTTCTTAAAACAAGTAATCCTTTTTACTGTGTTGGTTCAAATGAAATGTAGGCGCGTTTAACCCTGTAAACATGTATTGCCATCAGGTTTCTTTAAAAATATTAATGGAGAGTGCAGTAACTGACTTAAAGAAGTATTATGTGAGATAAGAAAACATTCTGAAAGTAAATTACTTAATGTTATGAACCGTACTAATCATTGGTTTGTATTGTAAACGAATTATGTATATATTTTGGCAATTAGCGAATTTACAATACAATATATTTAATGTTTTACTTTCAAAGCCTTTCCTTTTTTCATATAAAGCGCCCCTCAAACCATATTCTACACACTTCATTCTGTTATTTAAACAAATCTAAAAATTCATGTTTAAAGGCACCAACGCGGCTACGTTTGAACGACGAATTGGGAGCATCTAAGAGTTCCAAATTTTGTCCACCAAAAGTGCGCCACTTGTCGCTTAACACAGCGAATAGTAAAAACATAGTTTTCACAAAGACATGCAGGATTATGTGTCAATATTTAACAAATGTAAGTATTTTTAAAATACTCCTTGCGACCATAACTTCCACGAACCAATTTAAAAAAAAGAATGTGAAGTTTTCATAAAAGCTGTATAGCTAGTGTTACGTAGTTTTTAAGTAGCTTATAATTGTTATTGTAAGTTTTTATCTTTTTTTGTAACCTGACTGCGGACAGATACCTGTCTATCTCTGCAGAGTGCAATCTTATTATAGCATAATGTTATTATAAGATATTGTATTTTGTTATTAAATGTAACCTGGTGAATAAATAAATAGATAAATAAATAAATAAATAAAGCTGTAATAAAGAGAAATTTTGGACCACATTTCTTTAACTCGCTTGTTCTAATATAATAAATGTAAAACAAAAAGATTTTTAAAAAATGCTCAAAAATGGTTAATAGCCCTGTTTTTTCATTAATAAGCTACCGATTCTAGTATTTATATAAAAATTTCCGTTCCAAAATTTTCATTGAAATACCTTTAATTTTTGGAGTGGATTTTCACTCGTTTGGAGTGAATTCTCACTCCAAGCGATCATGAAAATACAGTCACTTATTTTGGAGTGAATCTTCACTTTTAGAAAGAGTGAATAATTCACTCTTTTGTAAGTGACTTTTTCACTCTATTTAGAGTGAAAGAATACGCGTAAAGAAAAAATAATTATTCACTTATAATAATTACTCATTTCGTTGCTTAACGTTTTAGAAATGTTTTGATGAATGGATACAGTTTACTGGAAAGGATGCAATTGATAAATAAATTAAAAAAACTTCAGAAAAATTGTTGGTTGGATTTGAACCCAGATCCTTTAAGTTCTGGGGCTGCCACTCTAGCGCTAGACCACCCTTGCGTCTGACTTCGTGTGCACTGATTTCGCCTATGTATTCAAATTCATAGATGAACTTTTATTTAATACTAAAATTAGATTTATATGAAATTCAGTACTATTATGATAACTTGAATATTTGATCGAAGAGTTTGATATTTTTTTTACTACATTTTCTACATTTATGTATTTTTAAGAAAAGTTTAAGATGTTTTAATACTAAAATTTTAAAAATTAATAAAACTTTTGCAATTTAAGGGGATGTAAAATACTGACCGATTCCTACCATATCGGCATATAATTTATATTTGTTTCTCTTTAAAATAAATATTTATAAAAAACGACATTATTTTAATTATAAAATTTTAATTATAAAAAATCAAAATGACTTTTATCCTATGGTAAGAAATAATTTATACTTTGTCACACATGCATGAAAACACGTTTTTTCATGCCTAGATAGCGGGACTAAAGTAACCGTTTCCCGACCTGCGGGATAAAAAACAAGAAGCGGGAAAAAATTTACTTTACGCGCGCTACAGCAGACCCTAGTAGGCTGATTTTGAAAACTAAGTCCTCAGGCGGTTTAGGTCCCCCAAATTTACAAATGTTTGTTTATATAATTAGTTATAAACAATTTAAGACGAAAAAACTTCGATTTTTTAGATTAAATTCGCCCCGAATCCCTATGATACCATGTTTAGGGAGGCCTAAACAAATAGTAGGTTGATTTTCGAAAATAAACCCTAAGAAAGTTAGGCTCCCATAATCATGGGGTACCTTCCGGATAATACCACATGTTTAGAGATACCTGGACACTCTAGTAGACTTATTTTCGAAAATAAGTCTACTAGAGTGTCCAGGTATCTCTAAACATGTGGTATTATCCGGAAGGTACCCCATGATTGTGGGAGCCTAACTTTCTTAGGGTTTATTTTCGAAAATCAACCTACTATTTGTTACAGTAGACTGTTTTGTCGAACGATGAAGAACGGCCAAATTTAGTTCCGCTTCATAGACATAACAAAACACGTATCCATACATGTTTGACAATAAATACGGTGTGAAACATGGGGAGAGGTCTTTTTAGTCCTTGTGTGTTTGCAATACTCGTCTTCAGCTCGCAAATACAACTCGACTTTGGTTCGTGCTTGCTCTCCTTCGACTCGTATTGCACACTTCACATGCTGGCGAAAAAAGCCAACTCCCCCATGGTACACACTATAGTCTTCTAATAAAAAACTCTTTTTTAAGTCATAAGAACATTTAATTTTGTTTAAAGAAAATTTTTCATTGTTTAAATATTATTTTAATGCAGTACCAAAAATATCGATTTTTCATGAAACATCGGCATAACGATACCTTAAACGAACTTCGAGATCATTGCTTTAAATTCGAAGCTGCAAAAGTTGTTCGGACAAATAGTCGTTAGGCTAATTTTGCCAGCGTCAATAGTTAATTTTAAAAGCTCAGTACTTATTGAGCAAATAAGTTTGTGTGTTTGCTCCGATAATTTCTTGCCCTCGAGCAATATTATCGAAATTGGTAATAGTATATTATGCACCTAGGGAATAAAGTGAGCCAGTAAACGTGTGCGGGTGGGTCGACGCCCGAGCGGAGCGAGTGCGTCATGCACGCTTGCAATCGCTGGCTCACCTTATTCACACGTGAAGAGGGAAAATAGTGCTACATATTAACTTCCTAACCTCATGCTAGTCCCTGCCGCCACGCGCTGTTTGTTGCTCGAGCCGAAGGCGAGAACACATGCGCGTACCGACAGGGACTAGAGTGTGGGTAAGGAATTAATGTATCACTTTTTTCCAGGTTCGGCGGGGAAAAAGTACGCACTTTATGGCGGTGTGTGTTAAAAAAACAACTTATGTCCCGAACCGCCCATATATAATTATATATATTTTTCGATTAATCTTTTCTTGAATCTGTACTACCTATTATTATTATTATTATTATTATACTGGCCAAGTATTAGTAATGGTTAGCAGCAACAGAGCTTACGTGGTCACAACAATCACATAGTCTCTATGTCAGGTGTTGTCATTCTTGCAATCAACACCATAGCTACCATAGGGGAGAGCGGGGCACGTGTAGCACCCTAACTTCAATATAAGATTATATCGAAAATTGAGATGTTTAAGGGGGCAGGCCTGAATTAAACTCTAAAACAGATTCTTTTACGAGACCAAAAAACTTTTTATGTTTAAAAGTAGTCAGTCTGAAAACTTTTATGCTATCAATACTTAATAATATCTTAAATTTTACCGTTGTAAAACCTCAAAATCTTGATCTCACACGTCACAATAAATCACTATTTTCAATACCATATTTATTAAAGGAACTTTGTTCCTCACACGATTCTAGGTGACATGATGATCGCAAAATTTCTATCATGGTTATTCGACTCCTTTTGACATGTATTACAAAAAGAGCAGAGCAATTCCGTTAATAGTACATTATGCATCAAGGGAGTAAAGTGGGCAATGTACGCACTGTGTGACGTTGCCGACCGAGCGAAGCGAGGTCGGCATTTCACACAGTCCATGCTTGCCTACTGTACTCCAGAGGTGCGTATACTACTTTTCACCACACCCCCGTAGAGAAATGACTGTACGCATCTCAGCAGGCCGTACAGTACCCCATGCTCTGCCTAGAAGTAAAGTGACTGGTGTACGCGCGACGCGCTGTTTTACCGCTCGAGACGCAATCGAGAGCGGAAAAAGGCGCATCGCGCATGCGCAAGTCACTTGATTCCCTAGGCAGTCCATGCGGTACTGTACGGCCTGCTGAGAGGGCGTACAGTCAGCACTTTACGCGCAGTGTGGTGAAAAATTTATTTTATTATTTTCTTTCGCAAATACAATCAATTTTTTTTTAAATATTAAATAATTTTTTGCCAAAAATCGATTGGTCAAAAATTTTAACAAAAAAGTGCTCCGCTCTTTTTGTAATACATGTCAAAAGAAGTCGAATAACCGTCGAAAAATAAATTTTCGTTAATCATGTCACCTAGATTCGTGCGAAGAACAAAGTTCCTTTAATGAATATGGTATTGAAAATAATGATTTATTGTGACGTGTAGGGTCACGATTTTGATGTTTTACAACGGTAAAATTTAAGATATTATTAAGTTTTGATAGCATAAAATTTTTCAGATAGATTGCTTTTAAACATAGAAAGTTTTCTGGACTCCTAAATAAAAGTCTTTTTTTGGGTTTAACCCAGGCCTGTCCCCTTAAACAATTTGTAAAACATGGAATATTTAGATAAACCTCTGCAGAAATATAATCAGTAGCTTAAAAATATTATTTTGTAATACATTTTGCGTAGCATGGGGGTCGGCCACGCGTAGCTCGGTCTATTATGAAGCAACCTACAGTCTTGATTTACTTTGTAGGTTAGGAAAAATCAGCTGATTCTGTGAGCAAGCACCTCGGCAAGGGCGCCGCTGCCTACCCCCCTGATCTGGGTGCCACGCATGCCCCATTTACAATGCTTTTCTAAACGACAATTACATTATTTATAAATATTTCTAGGTAGAATAACAAACAGAGCCCAAAAGTTCAAAGCTCAAGCTATCAAATGCGCTTGATTTCGATTGGTCGAGTTTTGTCGAACGAATGAAAAATGAAGTCAAGCTTGCTTTTCTGCTGCAGATTTCAACCTTATTTATTTCATTCAAACCACCTTCTTTTCATGTCGTGTGTTTAGAGGAGAAAACTAGGAGTATTTTTTATGTATTTTCATAAAGATTTGCTTTTAAATATTCATCAACCTTTGTAATATTAGAGTGCCAGGCATACCCTACTCTCCCCTAACTAATTGTTGGGGCTAGCTCTCCAGAGATGTGAAGTCCATGGCCATGCTCACATAGTAACGCCATCTCTCTCTGTTATTTGCCAGTTGTATCCATTTATCCAATCATCATCTGCTCTCTCTCTCTCTCTGTCTCTCTCTCCCCCCCCCCCCCAGGAACTTGGAAAGAAGTTCAATTGGTGCCTTTGAAGAAGAAGCCTGTCCCATCTACGGTGTGAGACTTTCGACCAATTGATCTGCTTAGCTTTCTTTCCAAAGTCCTGGAAAAAATCGTACTTAACCAAATAACAGACTTTTTACGAAAAAACAACACTTTGGACCCGATGCAGACTGGGTTTCGACAACATCACAGTACACAGACAGCACTACTAAAACTCACTGAGGACATACGAACAGGTATTAACAGCAACAAAAAAGTTTTGACCATCTTGTTAATGTTTAATTTTAGCAAAGCATTTGACACCATCTCTCATACTAAACTACTGCGTAAGCTGATGCGTATGGATTTCTCCAGGAGTGTTCTCCTGTGGCTTAAGTCATATATAAAGGGAAGACGACAGAAAGTCGTTACTAATACAAATGTGGAAATTGGTTGGCTAACCACCAATCTTCGCGTGACACAGGGCTCAGTCCTGGGACCCTTGCTCTTCAGTCTCTACATAAACGACCTACAATACGCACTTGACTTAGATAGTGTTGAACACATACTCTACACTGATGACCTACAAACCTACACTCAAGCGACCCTGGTAAGTCTTCGTGACGGTATCAGTCGCATGTCGGCTGTCGCACGAGCAGTGTCGAATTAGGCATCGGCAGCTGGCCTGCGCCTCAATATCAGCAAGACAAGATTATTTTCGGATCTGATCATAACATCAAACAGATTCAGAGCCTTGACTTGCATTGAGATACAGGCCGGCGTGCACGTGCCCTTTGTCGATACAGTTACTAACCTCGGCGTGGCGATGGACAGAAGATGAACGTGGAAGCTGCAATTAAATGTGGTCAGCAAAAACCTAAACATAGCTCTTTACAGTCTAAAATTTTTCCGATCATGCACCACGGAGGCACTACGGAAGCAGCTTGCATGTGCACTGGTACTGCCTCACCTAGACTATTGCTCAGTGGCTCTTCTTGACGTGTCAGGGGAGCTTCAGACACGAATACAGCGCTTGCAGAATTCATTTGTGAGATATATATGTGGTGTTAGGCTGGATGAGCATATCACTCCCTACGGGGAGGGTGTAGACTTGCTAGACATGAAGGCGAGAAGGGAGTATTTTATGGGGCTGTTGCTTTATAAAGCGATTGTCATGAAGCAGCCACCATATTTTACTGGTATGAAAGAGCTTTCAGTTGCGGGGTCGCGCATCGATAAGGACTTACTCTCGTTTAGAGTTCAAGGTGCGCGCCTCTGGAACTCGCTCCCAAGCAGTGTGAGGTGTCTGCCATCATTTTGCAAATTGATAACGGCGTTGGACAGACACCTTAAACAACTGCACAGTACCAAGATTACACAGAGATGAGCCTACGGGCTGTGTTAAAGTGATTGTATTCGTCCATTTCTGTGTAGTCCTAATTTATTTTAAGTGTTAAATGTTAAGTGTGAGAATATTTACTAGCGTGAATGATTATGAGAATGATGGAAGAATGAGTGTATATTTTATATATGATGCGATAGATATACGTGTAATTTGAATGTGTGTGTGTGTGTGTGTGTGTGTGTATATATTCTTGTTGTCGTTTTATTTTTATTTTTTGTGTATGACGAAGCGCTCTCTGATAAACTTTTGACTTTTGACTATATAGTATTATATTAGACTTTATAAATTGACGACCTGTGATAGCGAACAAAGATTTTATATTATTTAAGAAAAATGCAATATAAACGTAAATAAATGACTAATAATGGATTACAGATCTATAAATTGACCGATTTTTTACCAAATCTACATACAGATGTAAATTTCCGTCTGTGATGAATAAAAAGTATATATATATATATCTCTTGGCATCTGGCCTTTCTTTCGAGATTCAAAGTGGCGATTCGCAAATATCTGCTGTGTAAATCTGGCGATGTAGATGTTGTTTACACCTAGTATTAAGTTTGACGCTAGTTAGCTAGCAATTGACTATTGACTGATGTAATTTTACAATCATTTCTAATGTGATTCTCTCAAGTATGTGCAATTATAAATATATAATAATTATGAACCCAAAATTGTGATATAATGACATAAAAGTTGTTCCATTCATGTATCACATGGCGTATGAAAGTCGAATATAAATTGAACCGAAAGTGACCTGTTTTTTCCGCTGGACCAATCAATGATCAGGCAGACCAGGCGCATTGTGCTAATTATTTAATCAACTTTCATTTCAAGCAAACATTTTTCATGTATCACATGTCGTAGACGATTTTACGGTCGCCGCTTGGACTATTAGTAGGATTTCCGAAAGATCATTAGTAACCTCTGGCTGAAGTTTTAAACAATGCCATTGATACTCGTATTTGCCAGATAACAATGGGATTAAACTTAAAAAAATCTCTTATATCTGCAGGGCTCTGAAGCTTACCGAATCAAGCAGAAAGCATAATCCAAGTAAAAATAATGAATATTTATGACCTACCTAATTATAACGGCCTGTTAGGAAGCTTGACCAGTAACTCGTCAGGGATGTAATGCAAAGATATATGTACACCCTCCGCAAGACCTATCTGTACAAACAACCTGAGTTGGCTTTTAAATTTAACTTATAAGGTATATCTATATTTGTTTTATATATACATATAATTTGCAGGTTAAATTCAAATGCCAATTCACGGTGTTCGGGCAGATAGGTTTTGCGAAAGATGTA
The DNA here is from genome assembly GCA_949152435.1 of Gastracanthus pulcherrimus. Lineage (NCBI taxonomy): Eukaryota > Metazoa > Arthropoda > Insecta > Hymenoptera > Pteromalidae > Gastracanthus > Gastracanthus pulcherrimus. Next base: position 926,989 of record OX424573.1, on the reverse strand, counting down.
CTAGTATCTAATGTATATTTTTATATTTCAAGGTTTTAAGTAATTTATATTTACATAACCAAAGTAATAATTATATTCAAAGAAGTAAAATCATATAAAAACCAAGCTGAGAGATTCTGAGTTCTTAAGATCTAAGATGCGAAAGCGTATACTAAACAAAATTCGTGGTTCCAAACCTCATTCGTTGATTTCGTTAAATTTGCAAATTCTTAAAAGATGTCCCCAATTCCTTGTTCTATATAGAATTGAGAATAACTCATAAAATTTTGTAAAATTAGAATTTCAGCTAATATAAAGTTGAGAACCATGATTTTTGCTTTGTATGGCCTCTTAGTAAGTGTGACCTGCAAATGCAAAAACAACATAAAGTAAATTAGGTACAAAAAATAAATGTGTGCAGTCTTAATATTTATTGACATACGTGTAATAAATAGTATAAATAAAGGTTCAATTGAAAATGTATTTACTATTTACATTATATATTTATAGTTACTATTAATGCTCTAATTATTAATGTTAATAATGTCAATATAATTATAATGGACTCTTTAACGACAGTAGAACCTCCCGGCACTGCAATTCGGGACAAACTATCCCCGGGCACTGTAAATCGGCACCAGTCAATCAGCGTCGAGCACCAGTACCGTATTTAGGTAATAATATTAACTTTTCCCCGCACCTTCCCAATAATCAAATATTCTTGGTACATTTGTCTTTCAAGCAGTATTATTGAAAAAAATTTTTCAAAATACTTCAAAATTTTCACAATATCTCGAAATTTTAAAAAATTTTCAAAAAACTTCAAAATTTTCAAAAAATTTCAAAATTTTTAAAAAAGCCTAAATCACAAGCTCTGGGACAGCTATTAACAATTATAAATAATACACATCATATTTAGAAAATAAATTTATATTTAATTGTTGAGAGTAACCAATTCAAAATACACATAAATATTGAAATCATAAAAAGAAAATTCAAATTTGCCAATACTGATAGTATTGGCCTACTACCTATTGCAATGAGGCCATAGGACATATAGACTATCAAATAAGAAAAATGATCGAACTCGGTACATCTGGTACGAAATTATGCAACCAAAAAAACAAACCAAAGGTGACACAACATTTGCAATGTCCAGTACTAGTAGTAATGGCCCCAAGATTGGCCCAGTACGGACTCAAAATTTGTATAGGACTATCCGTGGAACAATGTTCTGGCACCTACTCTTTTACTACTAGAACATACTCTAGCAGGTAAAAGAAGTTATGCACTAAAATTCATAAAACAATTATGAGAATAATGATGACACAAAACAGTTATTTGGCCAATAGAGGTAGTATTAATAACGTACATTATCAGATAAAAGAAAGAATTATCAAAATAGGTACGTCCGTTGAGAAGCTATACGTGTACAGACATAAAAAAGTACCGATCGAATTGATAACCTCCTTCTTTTTGAAGTCGGTTAAAAAGGTGCAGTTATTGAATTTAACATACTAATGGAAGCATATTTATATAACAGAGAATGTTTTTATGTTAAAAAAGCTCTGTTTAAAAAAACAATACAGTGTAGTTATCTGTTAAGTAATATTTTGAATTGTAAATACAAAATAGCTTTATCAGAGAATAAGGCGGAATAATCGGGGCCATTTCCATCTTGTTAAATGAAAAAAAATGGTTTCTTTTTTTCATTCCGTGCGTCCGGCATGTAGAACAATATCACATTAACGGTGACCGTGTTACAAACTCAGCGAAGTCAAGGGACAGACCATGAGAGTATAGTTTGCGTGTTAACATTGTCCTTGACAGTAGTATCACTCCAGCGTGCAATGTCTGAACGACTTTTTCTGCTCTCAGCTAGTGTGGTTTCGTTTTAAAGTAACTAATTCATTCGTCAATTTGGGTCATTACCGAACTGCCAGGGCCACAAACTTGTATACTTCTATTAACCCTTGGCCTGCTGATACTATTAATCAATACCTAACTAATATAACTAATAGTTTAACATTTCTTTGGGAGTGGACGATTCCTTGTTATTAGAATACAGATCGATAGAGAAGAGTCAATGAAAATCGAGATTTCAAACTTATTGTATGAACGGACCTTTTTTAAGTAACAGATAAGCTTTTCAAATTTAATTATGGATTCTAAATGGATTATTATAATGGAAGTCGAAAAATCAAGAAATAGATTTTTTAAAAGAGTCATCTAGTATGATCACTTATAGTTTCTTGTAGATTTTTGTCTAAATAATTGACAATTGTATAATATAATTTTAAAATAGCTTAGGAGGGCTAGCGTGAGTTAAACTATAAATACTTGATAATATATGTAATTTAACCACTGTAAAACCTCAAAATCTTGCTCCTACGCGACACAATGTTTTACTCAATGCCATATTTATTGGGAAAACTGTGCGGCGTGCACGTTTGTACTGCCGCTTAATGCAAGAAGGTCCGTAACCTCAAGAACTTCGCAAATTATATTTTGGGCTATAGGGAGTTTAAACATTTCATGCGACCTCTGCTGGCCTATGCTCTTGGCAGACATCTTTCATATATATAGATATTGTTTCCTATGTTAAAATAAACAACATGGCTGCTATGAGCATATGTTTTCACTAGCGTCACCGTTGGCGCGGTAGATGTTTTCTTTCCCAATTTTTATTCCGCTTCATGACATTTTTAATAATAGAATTTAAGAAAAGGTAATAGTGTGATATTTATTGTAAAAATGCAATATTTCTTTTTAATTTATTTTCTATTAGAATAATAGTAATTTGATAAAATAAAATTTAATTTTAATTTAATGAAATTTTAAGTACTAATATTAATAATATTGTTCATTTTTATTGAGCATTGCGACCTTTTCGTAGATAAATAAGAAATAAAACATAAAAAATACCGATATACATTATTTCATTAATCTTCAAATACCTTTTCAATCAATATTTCAAAATATCAATGGAAAAGTTATAAAAAAACGGAAATATCACTGTTTATAAGTAATTTGATACTCTTTCAAATGCAAAATGCTCAAGCAGTCAAGGTTCGAATCCCGGCGAAAATACTCGAGAATTTTTTCTTCGAGTTTTTCGTCGAGAAAAGATCACCGACTACGCATTATGCTTTGTTGCAGGATGTATGTACCCATAGAACCTCCTCAAAAGTGTCTGAGATGCTATAGTAAGCAGGTGATGGATTTCGCTCAACCGACATAGCACAACACAACACACAAGTATATAAAATACAAAAGTAAAATACAAAATCACATATGCATTGTGACATATCGGAGTCCCAAAAAAGAGGGGACACATGGCCATTGAATACAAAGAAAGAATTAAACAATCATTATTTCTAAAATACAACAATAATTTACTTTATCGATTTCAGAATATCGTAATATATAGTAAAATAAAAGCGGATCGATGAATCTCAAAATTTATTGTCAATTCTGAATCTTCATTAGTAAACGAAAAAAATGAGCCCCGGTTTTCAAAAGATGACGCAGTACTCGAGATATAAACGATCAAGAAAATTTAAAAAAAAACATAACTTCAAATAACTCTACTGAACTACTACTGGATGTAAAGGTCGTTATAATCTAGGCTTCTAACAGTTTCAAGAGATAGTAAAAAGCTACCTTTCTGGAAATTTTCAGAAGGAATAATGACGTTTTACTCAAGTTATCCAGCGCCAGAAAGAAACGATTCTTTTTTCTCCAAAATTATTTTTTTCTCGAAAAAGGAAAAGGATAAAGGCTTGAAAGTATTTTCAGAAAACAGCTCTCAAAGCCTCATCAAAATTTGCGACCCGCACTTCGCACACTCTCCTTGTTAGTAATATCATACATTTTCAATACCATATTTATTAAAGTGACTGTGTTCCTCATACGATTGCAGGTGACATAATTTGAACGTAATTTTTTTCGACAGTTATTCGACTCCCTTTGACATGCAGTACAAAAAGATCGAAGCACTTTTTCGTTAAAATTTTTTTCATTATTCTTTTTCGGAGACCTGACTGATTATTTAAAATTTTTTTTTTATATTTTAAATTGATCGGGTCTCCCAAAAGAAATAATAAAAAATATTTTAATGAAAAACTGCTTCGCTCTTTTTGTAATACATATCAAAAGGAGTCAAATAAGCGTCGAAAAATATATTTTCATTCATCATATTGTCACCTCCAATTGCGTGAGAAACACAGGAACTTCAATAAATATGGTATTGAAAATAGTGATTTATTGTGACGTGTAAGATCAAGATTTTGAGGTTTTACAACGGTAACATTTAAGATATTACTAAGTATTTATAGCATGCAAATTTTCAAAATGTTTGTTTCTAAACATAAAAAGTTTCCTGGACGAGTAAAAGAAAATTCTGTTTTTGTGTTTAACCCAGACCTACCCCTTTAATTAAGGGGATGTCGGAGCTATTCTGATTGGTGGAAATTAGACTTAATCTCCAAAACTTACATTACAATAATAAAAATTTATAGGCATTTGTAGTACAAAAATGTCATTGTCCACTATTCTTTACATAATAATAACTGATTATCAAGGTCGCTATGTAGGATTTTTTATGAAATCTCGACGTATAACGAAAAATACGACGTGAGGTGGAGGTCTCGCGTAGCTCTACAAACCTCGCCGAAGTCAAGAGTTTTGTGAATTTTGTGGCAAACACGACATCGCGCAAAATAAGGAAATTTTATTTCTTAATATAAGTAACTACGTTTCTTACTTTCTTATTTTAGAAAAGTTTCTGAATTTAAATAATTTAATTTTCATAAAATAAGTAATGCATGACTTGAAAAGTGAGACTCGAAGAAATAGAAAGAAATAGTTCAAAGTTAAAGGAAAAACTGAAAATTGAATTTGCGGGAAAAAGTAGATAAGAGGGAATCAAATGCTACTTTTGTCCCGCTTTTGCAGGTCAATAAAGTATCCATTACAGTTGAGCTGGTAATACAATTCTTTCGTTATATTTTGATAGAATTTTGAAATTCTCTGTAAAAAAATAAGTAATATATGATGAATAATTTATCCGCACCTAATAAAACATATTAATAATATATATAACCAATTTATTTCCTCTCAGAGCACTTCCCCTCCGCACATACTTTCACTCACACACACTCGCTCTCCCCACCACAGCACATAACGTCGGCGTGTCGCGGCGGCTCGCAGTCTCCGCGTCTGCGCGAAATAGTAGAAGGCAGAGTTTCGGTGGGGCTCTGCCGCATGGAGGGAGATCGGGATATATTACACTTTCGGAGAAATTTCCATTCCTACAGCCCCTTGAGCGGTAATATATCGCTTTCCTACTGTACTTGTAATTTTAACATGGTTACAGTTCACCTTAAGAGAAGGTCTAGTAGATTGAGAACACCGGACAACTAAAGTTTTTAAATTTTATGAACAATTACTCATTATTAACACTCCGACCTCCGGGTGGAGATAAATTTACTGAAAGATAAATTTGCAGAAGGATAAATTTACCGAACGGTTACCTATGGATAAATATGCCGAAAACAAGAATTTCGAAAAAGAAAATGCCGAAAACGAAAATGTGGATAAGAAAGTACTTTTATTAGAATATGCGCCTGTATTATAATAATGTGTTAATTGTTGCTAGGTCGTTTCTTTTCAATATTAGATAATTTTAGTTTTTATCCATTTCGGCATTTTTAACTTTCGGCATTTTTATCCACCGGCATTTTTACCCGTCGGAACTTTTTTCGGCACTTTTGCTAATCGATTACTTTACCCATTGGCACATTTCACCTTTAGACAAATTTAGCCATGGGTAAAAAAAAATTCGACATTATTATCTGTCTTCGAAGTTATCTTTCGGCCCATTTATCCCCACCCCCGACCTCCCCTTAACACATAATCTCATGGAAATGAGCTGTTTTTTGCCTCTTAGTAAATTATAAACAAAGATTTATTAACAAACATGATATGTAATTAAAGATTCTTTCTAAGATTAAATAGAAAAGATAGCGAGGATAAATATGTAAAACATGCTTCTGCGCATGCGCGCGGAGAGCTATGTCAACAAATTAGCGTTATATTACGCATTAACATAATAATTTTTTGTTATAAACATTGACAAGTAGCTCACAGTCCCCCGATGGAGTCTCGTTTGATATGGTACCCAACGCTGAAGTCACCTTAAGGTTCAAAAAATGTTTCTAACATGTTTTTAGCAAAGCGTTTTTTTTACTATCACAAAGCTTCCTCTTTGAGGAAGCAAAAATGAGGAGAGAACATCAACATTCGTTTTCAATCTGTGCAAAAAATATCGAGCAAGAGAGCGGGACTGCTTAAAAGTCGCGCCTTCGCTGGCATGTTAACTTGTGAAACATATAGTATGCGCTACTTTCACTATCGCAGCCAAGTTTCATAACTGTTATTATCGAGGACATACGTAGGCCGTGTGCACATAAGAGCTGGAACTCATGAGCTTTCACGAAATGGGAAAGACTTCCGAACAGAGATAAATTCACACAGAAAGTATAGACTTGATAGTCATACTATGACGTCGTCTCTTTAGTCTGTTGATCTCTGTCTTCCAATTAATGGTCATTGTTATTGATGCGCGTCGATTTCGAGAATGCAGGAGAGCTGTCGTCAATGACAAACTTTTCTTGTTCTCGCCTTGATAGCAAAGGACAGGATGAAAACAGGACCCTCCGCAAAAATTAGTTTTTTGATATGTTATAAGTTCCTGAGACAGAAAAAAAAGCTTTTATGCGTGCATGTATGTGATCAAAATTATGTACAATTAATAAATAAATTAATGCAAATATGAATATAATGAAAATATGTAAATAAAGTGAAATTAATAATTATTGTGTAAATAGTTTTCAATAAGAAAAGTCCTTCTAACTTGACTGTTGGGGAGCGGGTAAAAAATAATTGTTTAGTCTCTTTTACCGGCTTAGAGCTCTTTAGTGGCCAAAAAGGACATCATGTCCATCCGGATGATACTACATGTTTTGGGAGCCTAAACACTACTATAGCGCGATATGTGTAAAATAGGACTTACAATTATTAGAGCCCGTCCTACATATGAGATATCATCCTGATAATACCACGTGTTTAGAGAGGCCTGGACATTATGATATTCTGATTTTGCAGTCTAACAGGCGTGCGTTAGCGCCGCCTCGAAAAACGCCACATTTTTCTTCCACTTTATTATATGGGTATTTATCATCTTACGCGTCAATTTTGAGTTTCGTTATACATCACGGAGAGAAACGATGTTATAATTCTTATTAATATATGAATGAATTTTTACTATTTTCTGTTGTAATGTTTGGACATACTTGTATATTTTATCAATTTTTACTATTTAATATAGCAATTTTCTAAAATATTAAATAGTAATTTTAAAATTCACATTTATAAAATTTTCTTTTCAATTTAATGTTTCCCTGATTCTTATTTATTCTAGATATTATATTTTTTATATTTGTACACTTTAATTTTAAATAAAATTATTTTTACCGAAAAAACCAACCTCGTGAAGATTTGAAACGGCGATCCTCAGCTTCTGGAGTGAACGCTCTACCTACTGCGCCATCATGATCCTTGTTTACTATACTTCGAATCATCCTTATAATTTACACTAGGCAAAAAGATCTTGTATCATCGAATTAAAAATATCCGAGTCAGTTGCAAAAGATTACGTATAAGTTTTAAAGGTTAGATTTTTTTACTCAAGACGGTTTACTAAAATATTTACGAGAATTTAGTACGTAAGTACGTAAAATTTACTACAAAAATATGGTATTTGGAAAATATAACAAATATTACTATAATTTAAAATACTTCTTGCTATAATATTCAGCACAAATTACTACACTTTTTTGTAAATTTTATAAATGACAGCTTTTATTAAAGGAGATAGTAAAATTTCATGTGATTTAATTGCATATCTCTTCTCTCCGTGCATAAAAATAAATAAATAAAAAAAATTGAAAATTTTGTACACATATATGTTGTATATAGCATGTAGAACATTATGTAAAGTGGTCATACAGAATCGACTCATTAGGCATAATTATTGGAGTTGCAAAATTATATCATAAAAACTGGAAAAACAAAATTAGCAGGCGGGTTATTTATGTGTATAGGTGTATATAAATACTTCAGATTGAGATTTATTGTATAAACATTATTTTCATTGAAAAAGTCAATACTATTAACAATACTTTCCATGTACTTGTAAGTTCTATTAGACTTTTTGTCAAAGAAATACAGAAAATATTTTAATAATTTATCATACCATAAAAGATGTATCATATCATTTCTATTTTAATTTACTATTTTATACTGTTTTTACGGTTTTGAATTGCTGTATTTTATTTTTATTTTTAGATCATTTTTAAATCTAAGAAAACGTTGCCAAATCATTAGCACTTAGCTTCGTAAATAGTCCGGAAGCTGGGTATATCTGAGTACCACATTTTAGGTCCCAACGGTAACTTGATGTATCTTTATGTTTTTTAGTATGGAGAATCCGAATTTCTTGGTTACCGAGCCCAAAAATATCCAGAGTTTTTGTTATTTATAATTTTTCGTAAAAAATCACCATTTTTTACATTTCTCTCTATTCAATATGTGTTTTGTATAAATAAACCATACTTTTATTTATATTTTCCGTTATGGAGAACCCGAATTTCTTGGTTACCAAGACTAAAACCGCTGCTATAACTACCTTAGCAGACTGCTTTCTCAAAGTGAGGACCGTATTAATCGATTCATAGGATCTTATAGCGGAAATTCGCATTAAATAACTGAATAGCCTTAAAAGACATAGTTCAAATAAAATTGACGTGTATTTTGTGAATAATTATGCAGAGTTTATATATTTTAGTAAGCAGTGCTAAAAAATGAATTTTGATTTCCTAAAATAACTATTTTCGAAAAAATGGATACATTCTTCAACTAGAAAGAAAATACGCGCATTTTAAGAATTCATGTCAATCTATTTTATATCTTCAATACCAAAGGCTGAAAAAAATTATTTTAGATTTTATAAAATAATTATTCGTGAAAAAAAATGAGTCTGGGACAAGCCTGGCAAAAATCGGGCTCAGAAAGTCTTGCAAAAGTCTAGCTACGGAGATGACCCCAGACTATGAGCCAGACTATATGCCAGACTTTTGTGAAAGTGTGTCACGAAAACTTATTTTTACATACAAGTAATTAGGACACTACACTTATTGTTAATATCGACCGGAATCGTAAAAAAGAATAGTTTCCAATTAAACCGTGAAAACATTTTGTTCAATATTGTAATATTCTACGAAATTTAAATATTTGTAGAGAAAAGAGACAAAAATTTAGGTTACGGCAGAAACGACGGAGCGGTATGATTTTGTTTTGTATTTTTTAGCTGGGATCGCTCCGCAGCAAGACTTTTGCTAGGCTTTCCGAGTCACATTTTTGCCAGACTTATCCAAGACTTATTTTTATAAACTATAGGCTGTAACTATGCTATTCCTCTTTCAAGGAATAAAATGAGACCTTCAAAATTCCAATCGGATAACAAATAAAAAAGTCTCGAGTGTTTTGTCAACTTTTTCTTTTTTAAAGTCTATATAATGAAATTTCAATAAAAAAATATCTTATAGTTTGACAAAAATCCCTTATTTATAATATATTGACTTTGTGGTAAAACAAAGTACAACTCGGTTAAATAGATTAAATAGGTTTTTGAGTTAGCGATGGGTGGATATGGAGCGTGTATGCGGTAATAAAAACTCCAGGTATGTAAATTTCAATGGACCTTTTCGAACAATAGAAACTTGGGCGAGAGTGGAGTGATCGAGATTTAAATGATCCGCGAGATCGATGTAGCGGCGGTCGATAAAGGTTGATAACCGCGGCGGGTGCGAGATGGCGCGGAAGGAGCCACGGGTGTGGGCCGTGGGGCATGTCTTCCACTCCTGCTGATCAGCAACGTGAGAAGGTGAAGAAATGATGGAAGCCGGCTTACTGGAGAAGGTAATAATGATTTATTTGCTGTCAAGTGTAATAGAGCCAGTAGAGCCACTCGTGATCCGGCCGCACGCAGGCGGCTTTCTCTCGCTGTCTCTTTCTTCTCTCCCCCACTCTTTGTGTCTTTGTGTCTTTGTATGGTTTGTGTGGTTTGTGTGGTAGAGAGAGACTGAGCTATCGGCAATCGGATGGCGACTGTCCCCCTGCTAAGTGCTATGCTATGTATACATAAACGCCCTACGCTGATTTCGACTCAAATTTACTAACATCTAGTATAAAGTACAAAAATCTTACTATATATTACTAGATATTCCTAGGGATTCTTAATATCCCCCTAAATACTGCTAGAAGTGCACACGCAAATGTATTTATGTAGACGCTTGTAGTCGGCAGCGTGTTCATGACGAATCTCGCTACGCTTCTCGTCTGTACGTTGCAACTATATTGCGAGCAAGGCGAAGGCACTCGGTAATCTCACTAAGTCTATACTATCATTTTGAATTGTAACCTAACCTACTTACACTTGTATTGTCATTTATATTTATAGTAAACAAATATTATGTTATTACATTAAAGTAGTGGAACTTCAGTACCATGATCTGTCCGCATAAGGCTTGCTACAAAACCATACTTTTTATTCTATTTAAATAATAATACAATATTATTTTAGGATTGTGGTTCGTTGTTGCCACATCGAGCCATATTACTTTCTTCGAGAATCCATCTATGCCACCATAAATTGCAAAGCCAAACTGTTTCACTTTATCGTGCCCATCAGCATGCCAAATAAAGTTTGCACCAGGAACATTATAAATCCATCGCCTTAACCTGTATCGGCAACGAGCACTTTCTACTTCTACTCCTTCAGGATCCACTTTTTGCAATATTTTCATTAGGGTCTTTTCTTTTACATTCAAGTTATACACTTTTCTGAGCCTTTTCCACATTGAAACGTAGAGAGAAGAGAGACGGAAGTTAGACCTGGAGATCGCAGTCGGAAATAAAGCGAAGGAAGATTTCGATAATGTCATTACGCGGTTTGAATAAGAAGGAAGAAGTAATGAAGGGGGAGAGGCGAGAGCGTTGGGAATTGAAGCGAGGGCAGGCCCAGAAAAAATGATTGAGGTCCTGCTCGTCTTCGCCATAGGGGCAGAGAGACGAGGTTACAAAGTTATTGCTCAAGAGGATGAGTGCAAGACTGTAGTGATTACTTCGCATGCGGCAGAAAGTAGTGATAGACGAGCGATCCAAGATCTGGGTGCGAAACTGCAGGGCACTCCCCGCTTATACTAGCGTTACGCACGCAAAACAAGTCATGCTCGCGCACCTCAAGGGATGCGTGCATTTCTGCATGATGTTGCAATCATTCTTTTAGAGGGATAGAGGGATATTGATGCATGAACCACCTTAATTTCCACCGGTTTTTCTTTTCTCAAAGATAAAGATTTGTAACGATGATTTTTTCAAAAATCCAGATTTTCATGAATTTCGACGGTTTTCAGGTCGCTCAATCAGAAAATGTAGATTTTTCAAAATATCTCTCTGTATGTGTGTGTGTGTGTGTGTGTGTGTGTGTGGTAAAATTTTGTGGTTAGCATAACTGTTGAAGGCTACCGTATTTCGGGCTGCAATTGTGGAGGTATATTAGATATGACTCAACATAGAACTGATTACATTTTGGAGCTGAATGGTCCAAACTAATTGTTTATTTTAAAAAATTTTGTATTTAACAAAATTTTTAAAAACAAAATTTTTCTTTTTATTATTTTATGCATTAGATATGTTAAATGGATGCATAAATTCGTAAATTAGTAACTTTAATGTTTATTTTAGTTAAAAAATTGCGATTTTGAATTTTTAAAATTTGTAAAAATTGGAAAAAATTATTTTTGTCATTCCTACGTTTGATATATCAGAAAGATACATATATCGATAAAATTCATGTAATTTCCATTCCATTAGCGTGTTTTACGATTACTTTAAGTTTGTTTAATATATGAATATTTTTGTCATTTTGTACGTTTGATATGTGATAAATATGTATATATCTGTAAAGCTCACGTAATTTCCTTTCGACTAGTGTATTTTACAGTTACTTTAAAGTTTTTGTTAAAGAAATGCGAATTTAAATTTAAAAAAAAATTAAACTGAAAGTAAAGATTTATTATAAATTTATACATTATATAAAAAAAATAAATACAATAGATACAAAAAAGTGTGCACTTATTTGCACAAACAAGGCATGATTTCCTTACAATTTATATATCTAACAATTGCTTTAAGTTATTTTTATGAACGAAATCATAGCTTTTGGTCGCATTTCTTTTTTTACAGAAATTTTGTAGGTTTATCAGAACTAACTCAGTATAGAACAGATTAAGTTTTTGAGCCAACAATGCACCATTTTAGTTTAGCTTAAACACCATAGTTTAATAAACATCATAGTCTATATGACATTGTCTATAACGTTTTCGATTATCCCTAAAATCACTTTTATCAATGTAAATATTCAATAAATGATTGTGCATTAAATTTCTTTGAGAAAGCATTGAATTGAAGCAGTTAACAGCCGTCTTTCTTTATTTTTATTTTATTTTATTATATAAACGGGATTTACCACAATCGCAAGATGAACTTTCGACTAGTACAATCTATTATATATAGTAGGGGAGAGTACCCCAGTATGGTTACCACTCATAGCTATTTTAGTTGTAACTTTTGTGTACCAAGGTGAAAATGAAAATTTCAAAATGGAATTAGTTATATGAATTGACCTTTCTGACGTAGTAAATTAGTTTTAGTCAAAGTTAATAATCTGAGTTAAGTATTAATTAATAACGAAAAATTAGGGTTTTGAGTTTTTGAAAAAGTGACTATTTTTGCTCTAAATGCTTAAAAATTGTACTTCAAAAACAGGTAAAATTTATAAAATAATATGTTGTTTAAATCTATTTTAATTTAAATTATATCATATATGAAATAATTAGTATTTAATTAGCTTATAACTAGCGTTAACTCGGAGCGCGCTACAAGAGTATGTCAACTTAGATATCGCGTAAAGAACGGCATCTTTAGCCAATTATTACTCGCTTTACATTATTTATTGCGAACTCTGAAAAAATAGGAAATTGCATTTTTCGCGGTAATATTGTTTCTCATATTTTTTTAGAGTTGCCAAAACACAACGTAAAGCGAGGAATCATTGGCTAAAGAAGCCGTCCTTTACACGATATCTGAGTTGACATACACTTGAAGCTCGCTCAGAGTTAACTTTTTCTTCGAACGAGCGTCGAGTTAACAGCTTCTTCCGCTCAGATCGTTGGATACCGAGTAGTATCCGACGGATATATTTTTTGGATAGGTACTATTTTATATCATGTATATCGGCTTAATACATGGTCTAAAATGCTTAGAAATTGATGTTTTATTGTTACGAGTATTTCTCGATGTTTACAGACAACAGAAAAGTATTTGAAAATATTTTACGGTCGAATATTTACCGAATTCTGGTTTAAACTTAGAACTGATTAGATTTTTGAGCCGAGTGAATAATGTTAATAGTACATTATGTAACCAGGGCAAAAAGTCTACTAATTTTCCCGCGGGTGAATTTACTGTACAGTATCACCTGAGGAAAAAATTTACTTTTTTCTCGAGTTACATATAGTACTTCATGCCCGTATCAACTGTGGCCATTTTTTGACTTGGAAAGCGGGACTAATGGACTGTTAAAAGACAGTATTGTTAAAAGACAATCGAAAATCAGAGTTATTGATAGAACTTGATGAAATAAAAGAATTTGAACTACTTTCTAATAAAGTCACTTTTTTCCCGCTAATCATTTTTGTGGACAAAAAGTGTAATTTTGGTCTCGCTTTTCAGGGCACAAAGTGGCCATTTTCGTTGAGATGGGCATAAATTCAGTTTTAGAAAAATATTAATTTTGAAAAAATTTTATAAATTGAAAAAAACGTTTTGGCATTTTATACGTTGAACTTGTCAAAAATATGTACGATTTCATAAAGTAGGCGTAATTTCCTTCTGATCGATATATCTAACAATAACTTTAAAGCTAATTTTGTAAAATAATAAATTTGTTTCAAAAAAATTTTCTAATTAATTTATTTTTGTTGAATAAATGTATGTTGAAATATTCTAAACAAATGTAACAAATCACTACATGCTCATATTCAGCCTTGATTAACTTAAAATCTAATAGTTTGAAAAAATCTGAATAATTCCAATTGATTGTATTATTGTTCAAGTATTGACAATAGTAATAGCTTGTGTTACGTGGAAGCAAGATTTTGAAGTTTTACTATTATATATATGTCAAGTATTTATAGCACAACAAATTTCAAAATGGTTGCTTTTAAAGGAATAATTATTTACAGCTAATAAAAGAATATTACGTTGTGCAACTATGGAGGAAAATTGGATTTTCTAAGCGAGGATAATGATGATTTTTCATCCGAGTCTAAAAATGCTTTTCCCCCCTGTTACACGCCGTACTTTTTGGAAATCGTGCATAATTTAGCACTAAAAAGAAATTTTCAAAAATTCTCAAAATTTTCAAAATATTTGATCTTTTACTTTTCCTCCCGCTACTTGAAGACGCTCGAAATTCTCTATTTTTCATTCGCTTTACAGGCATGGAAAAGAGCCTTTTTCATGCCCGTGTTATAAAAAATTCTTTTATCGAGTTTAACTAAGGCTGGTCCCCTTAAGGGGGATTCCTACCAATCTTTTCCCCCAAAAAATCGATTTATTTTTATTTTTTTTTTCGATTCTATAACACTTTCTTAACACAGAAACTCATTGTATTATTGATTTTCATTAAATTTTCAGTTTGAAAATGGTGTACAGCTTTTTCTACTTTTTTCTTTCTACTTTTTATTCAAAACTTTCTAGGTACATTAGCTTTGGTCGATACTTTTTAAATTAATAGGACATATGCTTTTTAGCATTATGAAGAAATCTATGGCCAAGGTGATATGATTTGATCTAGATCAAATAAAGAAAACCGCTGCCAATTCATTGGCACTTAGCACCCTTAAACTAATTTAATTGTTCCAATATGAAATTCATTGTTCTTATAAGTTAATTTTAAATAGCTATATCCTTTAGAAATATAACAGCTTAAATTCAATAGATTGTTCCAATATGAATTTCTTTATTTATTTATTCAATTATTTATTTATTCAATTAAACGGGCTGTAAGCCCTTTACAAATACTACAATATAAGCGCTAGAGAAAGTATACAAAAAAGTAGAATTATATACAGGATGTATAAAAGTAAAAAGTACAAAACTTAATAAACTAAGGAGAGCGATCGGACTGCAGTCTTGAACGATATCACACAAGATTTGTTAGTAATGGATTTAGGTAAGATATTAAATTTACGCTTCAACCGATTCAATGAGCCATAAAATCCAACGTTCGAGGTACATGTAACTTCCCGAAGACAGCGGAACTGTCTAAGAAAGTAAGAGAGCTTCCTTTTCTCTAAAAGGTCACATAAAAGAGATATTAGTGAAGTCAACCGAAGTACGCTTAATAAACCCAAGCATCCTGAAGAACTTGGATACTACTAATTCTATATGTGGAATGAAAGAGATAGAGGAATCAAAGATAATTCCCAAGTCCCTGATGGATTGGACTCTGGTGAGTTTGAAACCATTAATGTAATAGTCGAATGAGAAAGGTGTCTTATTTCTCGTAAAAGAAATAATACAGAATTTACCAACATTAATTGACAACCCATTGTCGTCCGACCATCGGAATAGGGTATCCAAATCCTCCTGAAGGCTCAAAGCTTCTGCGTCGGAATGAATGTTCGAATAGATCTTCACATCGTCGGCGTATAATAAAATATAAGAAAACTTTACACAAGAAACGAGATCATTAATGTAAACGCAAAAAAGCAGAGGACCCAGGTGAGACCCCTGGAGCACCCCTGATGAGACTGTAATAGACAAGGAGATTGAATCGTTCAATCTTATAGCCTGAGAGCGTTCCGATTATTCTAATACATTTTCTTTAAATTGCTCTATTTTTTTCTTATTAATATCTCAAAACGGTGTGTTTTTTAATTATTGATTGTTGTCAAAAGATAAATTAAAAACAATTATAAGATTATGATAAAAAATTACAGTACCGATTTAAAAATATCGTAAATAGAAAAATTGTTATGAAAGTTTCAAAAAGATGCATTAAAACCTTTTGCGTCAATCACTTTTTAAAGTTAGAAACGTGTTTAAGATTTAATTTTGTATGTTATCAAAAAGTCAATTAATAATTATAAAAATACTTATATTTAGAGGGCACCTTGAAAAATTATTGGAAAGAAATGTTGAAATTTGCGTTCCAATAATTTGTTAGGGTGCCATCGAGTTTGACGTCTAAAACTTCGGATATTAGTCGATTAGGTACTGCTCAATGAAGGACAAGCGAGATTCGGCTTTGTATAAATATTAGTATAGTTATAATTATAATTATAAGTTATTATTCCCTTTTCAGTCGGTAAAAATCAAGACGGAAAATTAGAATTTTTAATTGACTTTTGGACCCACTTAATAGTACATTGTGCAACTGGGGGTTGGGGGGGGGTTTGCCTTTTTTAAACGAGGATGATGATTGAGCATGAGTGCTTAAATCATCATCCGAGTCTAAAAAGGCCCTTTCCACCCGTGTTACCCACTGTATTTTATTTAACAAGTGTGTTAATGGGGTCATTTTCATGTATGCAAAGGGAATGGGGGAATAGGCATTTTGAGTCGTCCACCAGACCCACGAATTAAAAAGAATACATTTTTTAATAATTTTGAATTTTTTTAAAAGTTCAAATTTTGGAAAATATAAAATTCCGACATTATTTTGAGAGATTTTCAGTAGCGGGAGGAACTGTACATTCCCTCACGATACAGCGGAAGGGAATCATTTTCTCCCGCTCCGGCAAATACGCTCGGAATGCCCAGTTTTCCATTCCTTTTACCAGCATGGAAAAGGGTCTTTTTCACGCACGTGTTGAGAAAAAAAATTTGAAATTTTATTATAATTTCTTGTGCTATAACCCTCGTGAAGCAGAGGGGGATCTCAGAGTCGGAAATTTCACTTTTGAAAAGGTTAGCGAATTCAGATATTTAGGTACAACTATAAATGATCGAAACGAAATTAAAGCCGAGATTAATAAGAGACTTCATTCGGGTAATGCCTGCTTCTACGCTGTGAACAGATTACTTAAGTCAAAGCTACTGTCGAAAAATGTCAAAATAAGGCTATATAGGACTATAATAATGCCGGTAATCTTGTATGGGTGCGAAACCTGGGCGCTCACTAAAGCGGAAGAAAATCGTTTTAGGGTATTTGAAAATAAGGTTCTGCGGAAAATATACGGGCCAAAGAAAGATGAGGAAACTGGGGAGTGGAGGAAACTGCACAATGACGAGCTACATAATTTGTACGCGTCACCAAATATTAACAGAATAATAAAATCACGGAGACTAAGATGGGCAGGGCACGTGGCAAGAATGGGCGATGATCGTACAGCAGCGCGCATAATGAAAGGAAAACCGAAAGCAACGCGACCTCTTGGTAGACCTAGACGCAGATGGGAGGATAACGTAAAATCAGACATAACTGAAATTGGGCGGGAAGGCGCGAAATGGATGGGGTTGGCACAAAACAGGGAAACGTGGAAGGCTTGCGTAGATGAGGCGATGAACTTTCGAGTTCGAAATGCCATTTAAAAAAAAAAAAAAAAAAAAAAACCCTCCAATGCAGAAAGCCGAGTACACTCATTCAAATGGAGCTGTTATCATATGGGGGAAAACGAGTATACTCATTTAAACATTTTTATTATAACTTTCGACAGAATTAACTTTTCGATATCTGCGAGCAGGCAATTTAAAGCTTAAGATATCCTTTATACAATCGCTCAAGCGTGTAATTTTATTAAAATGCATGCGTTATAGAAAATCGATAAAAATTTTATTATAAAATTTTAAATTCTGCGTGTACTCTTTAAATCCTATCATAAATGACTAAATATTGCTAAAATCAGTTTGATATACTACTTCAGATACATTTTTAATAAGAATTGTTGTGAACGGTAAAAAGGATAATAAATTTATTCACATTAAAGTTGTAATATTTTGAGAATTATATTATATTTATTCTAAAACGACTTTATTCAGACTTTTTACAAAAGTATATGCTTGGCTAGTATGAGTTATTCTGGCTTCTTATTAGTTCATGAAACGCATCTAAAAAAATATCTAAAAAAATAATTTAGTAATTAGAAAATATATGTGTAGAATATTAAATATATTCATGAAACTATATGTGAGTTGATTTTAATTTTAATCATTATTAATCATTAAAGCTTGTATTTACTATTTATATGCTTTGGAATGGTAAATAAGCAACACAATTTTATGCTAAAGAAAGTAATAGGGAAATCAACTAACAAATTGCCATGTAAGGAAAGAATTTATTTTACTTATAATTTCCGCTTTATCATCATTTGTATTACTTTTAAAATTGTGTACAATGTCTGCAATTGTAGAAAATAATTACAAACATACCGGACCGTTGTCCGATAGTTCATTGTTGGACTGTTATACGCTTAGATTTTATTAAGTATTTGCCTCCCTTTTTCTTAATATTTAAACTCTTTTTCCCTGTTAAAAGAGTAAAATGTGTCAAAATGTTAACCTAACGTTACCAATGATATTTCATCAGTTTACTGGGACATTTTTTCTAAGCAGTTTACACAAATATTTTAAAAAATAAATCACAAAAGTAAAACTTTTTATACCTTTAAAGTGTTCTTATTAATTCTGGAAAAAGTACAAAAAGGCTCTATTCGTCTATTCAAATAATAATAAATAATCTTTAGTTAATATGTTAACCTGTTTCATTCGAATTTGACAAAGAAAACTTGGTGTACTTATTTTTAATTACTATCTACATATATTTTTCATTTAACATTTACATTTCACTTATTTTTTACTAGACAAGCTTTTTTTACTAGAAAATGGCATTTTTTTATTGAAAAAATATTATTTGTCTAATACACTTTGAACTATCGGACGACGGGCCCGTATATTTATAGTTTTTTTTCCACAAATGAAGACATTGTACACAATTTTAAAAAGAATACAAAACGATGGTAAAGAGGAAATTTCAAGTAAAATAAATTTCTTCCTTACTTGACAATTTGTTAGTTGATTTCCCTACTTTCTGTAGCATAAAATTGCGATTTCTTATTTACCATTCCAAAGCATATAAATAGTAAATACAAATTTTAATGATTAATAATGATTGAGCAAAATTAAAATCAACTCAGATAATAATGTCATGAATATATTTAATATTATATACACATATATTTTCTAATTACTAAATTCCATTTTTAGAATATATTTTTAGATGTGCTTCATGAACTACTAAGAAGTCAGAATAACTCATACTTGTCAAGCATATATTATATTATATAATTGTAAGACAAATGATAGAGATCTCCCTTAAGTTTTGTAAAGAAATCGTTTCCCTGCACAGGATGTATACTCCCCTTGTGAATGGATAATATTGTATCTACATACTAAAAAAAATCATTTCAGCATAACTTCTTTCTTACCATTGCAAAGCTTCCTCTATGAGAACGCAAAAATCTTATGACTTGAAAATTTACGGAAATATACCAGTATGTGAAACTAAAATTCAATAAAACTTGTCTTGGCGTTCCGGCCCTAAAAAGAATATGAGTAATTTGTTGTGTAAATTCGCTTCCCAAAAATCATTCCTGCATTGAACAATTTTCTATAATTTTTTAAATTATGTAAAATGTCTGTACAAACAGAAATTAATCGAATTTGCCTGAACTTTTCAAGCGCATACCGGATAATGATAGCAAACAACTGTGCTAAATTTGGAATATGTATAATGCAAATTAAACGAATGGTGATATACCGCCACATACTAATGCACACTTACATACACACATATACCACCCACATATTGATTTTCTTAATGAAATCCCAGACTGAACGCCATCTGGTCATCGTAATGATTCAGATGATAAATTAGAAGAATCCAGATAATAAGAGAATCTCTTGAAAATTTGACTGTAGATAATTTTTATACAAATACGAGAACTTAGTAAGCCGTTTTTTCAAAAAACAATTTTTTACAGGGAACTGTATTATCGACTTCTCTATTTTAAACAATCATTCGAGACTTTTATTCGATTAAACAAAGTTTTTTGAAAAAGAAACGGCTTACTATGCCCTTCAAATTTGTATAAATATTGTCTTGTTACAATTTCAAGAGATTCCATTAATATTTGTAACTAGAAAATAGTTTCAAATATTTTCCGCGGTAAGCAATGCGTATGGGACCCTTTCATATCCCCATATATTCAAAGTGTTTACTGTCTTTCTAAAAATGTATGTTTCGTCTTAAGGGATTTAAAAAATATACGATTTAATTTTATATGGTATTTCCGTATAGAAAGGGTGTTATGAAGTAAGAAGTTGTGAAGGAAAATCAACAACCCTGGTAGAAATTTATCCCGTCCACTTTATAGATCTATGTAGATACTACAAAGGCGTGTAACGGTCGTCCCTTCTAGTTTCCCATATTATTAGCCCCGATAAAACTAGATAACCAAAATTATGACAATAACAGCCACTTCAAGGTTATGTTTTAAGAAACATAAGCGTAATCTATTATGATTATTATGTATTATTTTAATTTAATGGTATTTACATGCTATTGTTCACCTATAACCTATGTAAGTAAATGTAAATAACCTCTAAAGTGTAAGGTTATCAAATTTTAGATGCATCGAGTTTTTGTATTTAAGAACTCAATAATAATATTATGTTACACATATATATTAAACAATCAAAATAAGAAAATAATCTGAATATCCAAATAACTATATGAAGTATTAGTGCATATATTTATTTTATTTATGTAAAATTTGTTTCCTTACATTTGATTATGTTTCATCCTAAATTATTATCAACTGATTAATTTTCTATTTTTTAAAAAAAATAATGTATTTGAGTTATTATATGTATGTTCTATTTTTGTATTTCCTACTGTGATTAATTTATAATCAAACACTTTAATTTGACATCTATGGCCAGTTAAAACATAGAAATTTGTTACTTATAAAGAAAATTATCGTCTACATGTGTTCGACTATTGTGTTTGTCTTTGAAAATGTTGTCACGGATGAGCAGTTTATGTATTATAAGAACTCACATATGGATACAAATTTATTTGCAATTCTGAAATTAAAATTCTAGTTTTTAAATAAAGCATGTCATAAAGTACATATTTGTACATATGATATTATTATTATTTATATATTACTTTTCAAGAAACAACTACATCAATCAATAACATTATTTTGTGATCACTGTTTTCCATATGCAAGGAACATGATTTCTAAATTTTCATTTCTTAGGTTAGATATGCTTTCTGACTACTTTTATATGTAAATAGTATGAATATAACTATAGATCTTATTATTATAATTGAAAACTTGCATGTTAAACTTTTTTTAACATTAATTTTTACAATAAAAGTTCTGTTCAATAAATAATATATAACCTCAGAGATTGTATACGTACATATTATTATTGAGAAAACTATGTAGATCTGTGTGGATTTAGCGAGTTTTGTACAGTCTAGTACTATCTAGTTTGCCTACAAAGGCCGTTATAGCGAATGTAGGCGCCACGATAAGATTTCTACCAGGGAAGTTAGGTAAATTATGGTCTCACGGCAACTTAGACATTAGAATATGGTTGAGCAAAGAGCAGTGATGGAGGCAAAAGTTCATTGCATCACTGCATTATATATAAGTCGGGCCGATAAGTGCGCATGGAACAGTCATGCCGGACAATTAGAGGAAAAGTTACGTCGCCGTGGCATGCTACCATGTCCCTTATTTTATCCTCATTACTTTGATAAATACACGTAATTCGGTGGTCAATTATGCTTAGTGTGCCTTCTGAACTCGTACAAAGAGTGTAAAAGCCGAGTGCGCCGATGACCTCGATCGAGAAATTAAACTGCAGAGAAGAAAGGTGAGAGGGACGCGTCGAATCTGTCTATCGAAAAAGCGAAATTAGTGCCCTATCCCGTAGAATTGTAGAATTGTAGAATTGTAGAATTGTAGAATTGTAGAATTGTAGAATGGCGATGGCGATGGCGACGGCGATGGGAGGAAGACAGATAGAGCAAAAGAGATGGAGGGCAGTGAGGAGCGCGTGTTTGAGGTCAGAGACGCGGTTATAAATAAATGTTAATATCAACGCGTTGCGCGGCCGTAGCCCCAGCCGTAGCCGCACTTTGTATTCTGTTGTAGCTTTCGTGCAATCAATTAGATTATAAAAATGAATATTCACAATGAGGACTAGCTTGCAGCTTGCAGCTTGCAGCTTCTCATTGTTGGCTGCAGTTCGATGGTACATTATGAATGGCACACCCACCGACACGACTTATCTACCTAACCTACTCTACTAAAACAGTTTACCGACACTTCCTCATTACGTCCTCGGTACTTTCGCGTCGCGGTCTCTTCGCGCGCACATGCTTGCCGTCATTCTCTCTTTTACTCTTTTTCTCACTGCTTAACCCTTTTATTAAATACCCCAGGTTATTTTAAAAGCGAGAAAAATCCTTTTTTTTTACATTAATTATTTACTTATCTTTACAATGCTAAGCAGTTTATTTAAGTAAAACTAAGCTCTAAATATGATTTTTTTTACAGCTGGCCTTTAAAATCGACCAACACATTCCTGCCTATTTCGGCCTACTGTCTAGGTTCAGGTCTAGCTGCTAGAGGGTTAAGCTACAGTAACGGAACAGTCATCCGAAATCTGATAGAAAGCATATCAATCAACTTCTGAATAATAAACTTTTGCTTATAAGAAAATCTATAGATCTACCTCAACCCTTTAGGACCCAAGTGTGTCTGCAGGCACACGCGGTTTGGGTGACCATCAAATATTACTATTTAATCAGCAAAGTATCTCGGACCTCATACTCACTTCTAGGAGGTCAAGACGAAGATGTCAGTCTATTTTATAGCACTGTGTGACCTAAACCGGCACTTAGGCCACGCTTATCCGTGACCTAAGTGGCGCTTTGCTACACAGTGTAATAATGAATTCACATAGGCCACAGATCCGTAGTATCCTATAATAAAGACTAAAAACACTCAAAATAAACGTTTTCGTTTATAATAATAGAAAGAAGAAGTAGTAAAGCCGGTAAATACGCATGCCAAGTATCAGAGAATATTTATAAATCCTTAAAATAATGCTTCAAATTAAGAGGTTAGTTCAACTCATTGTATATGACAATTTGGCGCGTTTTTTGAATATTCAATCTGGGATTCAATTTAAAATTCAGTATTAATTTTTTTTTCATTATTAATATTATAAATTTATTAAAATTTAATTTAAATAATTTCAAGATAGGGTAAATAAATATATTCAAATTAACTGTTAACAATAAACATTTATTATTTTTTCAAAAAACAAAATATCTTAATTATATAAGGTTCTATTGAAACAATGTATAAAGGTTGACATTGATTATTAATTAACTAATGAATTTTAGTTGAATTTTGGATTATATTTTTATTTTTGTTCATGCTCCGCCCCCCCCCCCCGAACACCCCCGTCTCCACGCCCGGCCCGCCTCCGCACCCTACACCCTCCCCTATGTCGATGGCGGGTTCATGTCACTCGTGCTACAAAATAGTATACGATACTCGTGACCTAAGTGGCCATAATTGCACGGCGCGACGACACGGGTAACTACGCGCCGTGCAATTATGGGCCACATAGATCACATGTATCGTAATATACTATTAAAGTCCAAAAGAGGGAATTTATTTCAATAGATTAAACAAATGCTGATACTATAACATAAAAGCAATGCGTAAAAACTTTTTTGTTGAATCTTTTTGATAGATTTAATTAACATAAGAGCTTAAATGGCAGATAGTAGTTTTTTAGATCCACCTCGAAAAATCATACTCGGAAGATTTTTTCGTTTGGAAACTGTTTGTGTACTTCTTTTAGACTATTTTTGAGCTAATTACCCAGTTCCCATATTTTTTTAAAATCGAATAAGGCCCTTGGGACTTAAAGGGTTAAGTACTCTGATCAGTAGACTCTGTGATCCCGATCAACTAATAGCAGCAGCAGCGTACTGCATAATATGACTTGGTCACTATGCGCTATTAATACAGTCGCGCGCATATATTAGTAGGGCGCAGCCGGCACGAGTTTCCGACGATGAGAGAATGCCTGCAGCTGCAGCCTGCACCAGCGGATTTAGGTATAAAGCTACTGGCTGGGCCTGAGACTTTTCCTATCTTCAAATGATACGTTGCTCCAAATCAAGCTCAATGCGCTTAAACATGAAGAACTCTGTCTTTCGTTGAGCGCCCTATTTCCAATTCTTACTCGTATATTTCTTAACAGTAGCCCAAATTTGTCCAATTCTCTACATTATGCTTTTGTTTTCATCAGAATCAAGATTATGAAGTAGAGATATTTTTATGTAATTGACAAGTAAATAAAAAATGTTGTGTGTCCATATTTGAGGGTCCGAATAGGATAACTTGTCCAACCGGGTGGTGCTGAGGTGAAAAATAAAAAGTACAATGTCATAATGCCCATCAAGTCGGATATTTTACAATTATTACAAATTTTTTTCGAATAATAATTTTCAGGATAAACCATGACTTATACAACAAATTTTTTGTTTAAAATCAATTAAGTAATTTCTAAACTTATATCGCTGTTTCTCTGTGAAAATGGTACAAAATGCTTTGAAATGTTTAGTGTATACTTAGTAGACATTTGCGAAGCTGGAAAGTTAACTCAAAAAATCAAAAGTCCCAATAATTGAATCTATTCAATAAGAAATCGTAATTGTCAAAATTCACGTTTATCAATATTTGCCAGAAGGAAGTCTGTTGGAAACTTCATCTTAGAAGAAAGTTCAAGCGAGAAAGTTGTTTGTCTACTAATGAAGAAGTTTTCTTACAAAATTTGAGTAAGATAAAATAACAGACACTTTTCTGTCAAAGATTGATTAACGTGAATTTTGGACAATTACTTACGATTTCTTATTGAATATTATTAAACTTTTAAGACTATTGATTTTTTGAGTTAATTTTTCGGTTTCGCTAGTTTCTTTACTAAGTATACATAAAAAATTTCTAAGCATTTTGTGACATTTTGACAGAGAAACAGCGATTGTAAATTAGAAAGTAATAGATGTTCAGCAAAAAAATGTTGCTTAAATCATAGTTTATCCTGAAAATTATTGGTCAAAAAAATGTTCTAATAATTGAAAAATGTCCGTCTTGATGAGCTGTATAAAATTGTATTTTTTATTTTTATCGATTTTGTTGGACAATACTTTTACATGTTTTCGAGCGCTCGGTGAGTTATCCGACCCCGATTCTCAATTATCGGTAAGAGATGGGTTTCACTTAAAAGAATTCAATATCCACGCGTGCACCTTCAAAATTGTAATTAGTCAACTGATATATATATATATATATATATATATATATATATATATATATATATATATATATATATATATATATATATATATATATATGTAGAGAGAGAGAGAGAGAGAGAGAGGCGCGGCGCGCGCTCGTTTCTCGCAGCAGGCGCGGGCACGAGTGCTGCTCTCGATAGAACGAGAACGTAGGTGACGGGTCAGCGCTAGGCTATTTACCTACTTGAGTTCCGAGAGCTAAGGCATAAGGTAGCAAGCACTATAAGAGCGATGCAGCGATGCAGGTATATTCATGCTTCGCAGGCTTCGCTCGACTTGTCCAGCTGGGAGAGCATGCAGCCGCCAAGCCGCCAACACGCGTCTTTATACTTCTCGCGCACGCGGCTGCAACCCACTTTGCGCACAAATCGAGCTGACACTGCAACTCTCCTGCATCTCATCTTTTCCTTTATCCTTACAAATAACCTTCTACCTTCTACCTTCTACCTTCTACCTTCTACCTTCTACCTTCAAATATCATATACAAATTTACAAACGGAAACTACCTTGCCTCCACTCATGCGGACAAACTCTACTGTTTATAACTAATAAATAAGACAAAACTGCAAGTACAGTTATACTTTAGTCAGGTATTTAGTGGCCCAGAAGGGCTCGCTTGTGCATCTGCAGGTAGCTTCCTTCTCACCAGAAACAATTCAGGCGCGTTCTACTGCCAAGGCAACTCATCGCGAAAACTAGTTCAATTAGAGAAATCCGCGGAAGAGCAGATATCTCTCTGCCTCCGACACCGCCGTTCCTGCATTAAGGTATGAGGGTTTCGGGGCCAGACGCGATTATACCAATGACAGCGAGACCTGCTTCTGCTAAAGCTCTTGTTGCTACTACTCCTACTACTTACTGCTGCTACTGATGATGACCTTGCTCGAGATAACACTATAATTTATCTAATGCTTAAGACTTCCGTTGCATTTTCGATTTTGCTCATCCTGCTGTCCGCAGCTATTACGGCAATTATACATAAACAATAATCATTACCTACTCGATTAGGTCAACGAGAGATAATAAAACATTTCGTGAACCATTACTTAACCAGTTAGGTGTTGAGTACCTAACTTTGTCTAAAATTACATTTTGAGGTTATGTTGGGACCCTGAGATTGGCCCTGACAATGGGAATATACGAAGTTCGGCTCTCGGATTTTGATGAAACTTTGGGAATTGTTTTATGACATATAAAAATGAACTCCGGTGCCGGTAGTTTTATCAAATTGGTCCTGAATACCTGAGATAGAGCTAAAGACATTAGTATTGCTCATATACGCAATGCTAGAAAAAAGATATGTATGAATATACTACGTTAGTGAAATGTTAATGAAATAGGTTGTATCTTCTGTACAAAGGCCCATTTGATAAAACTACAGACATTGGGCTTCATTAGGTATTAGCAGACGATATCTTAAGGGGGTCCGGAAGTCAATTCCCTGAATTACCGACCGAACCATATATTATTTGCTTTATAAACAAAATTACGTATATTTAACTAAAACCCAAATTCACTAGCCCTATATTGAGTAGTAATACATCTCTCTACAAAGCTTTAGGCGATAAAAATAACGGCACCCTGCAAAATTATTGGAATGAAATTTCGTCAACATTTCATTCCAATAATTTTTTTAGGTTCCGTTGATTTTAACATCTGAAACTTTGTAGAGAGGTGTATTTCTACTCAATAAAGGGCTAGCGAAGTTGGGTTTTAGCTAAATACACGTAATTTTATAATTATAAATAATTATTTACTACTCGGTCGGTAAAAATCAAGGCGAAAAATTTGAATTTTAAATTAACTTTCGGACCCCCTTAAGTTTTATTAAAATCCGTGCCCTGGACTTCGTACACTCTCCTTGTGAGTATCTTACTGGTTAAATAATGATTCACAAAATGTTTTATCAGCTCTTTATTATCTAATCGGATAGATAATTATTGCTAATCCTCTTCCTCAGTATACTAGTCCAATAAACGAAGGCCTGAAATCTATTTTTCCCCGACATTTCTGCAATGTGGATATTTAGTATCTTTAAACCATTAGAAACTTTTGTTTCCTATACAAAGAAGTTTAAAAATGTGTCGGGGGGAGGGGGGGGGGGGGTCGGATATTAGTAAACAAACTTTTTTTGGATCTTTTCCCCGAAATGGTGAACGATATACCACGTGACTCTGCACCGACGTGACTGCGCTGCGCGTACATATACGCACATAAGTGCAAGCGAGAGAGCAGATACCCGTTTCTTTTTCAAACGTATTCGTCATGTTATTTGCATAGAAAAATCATTTTGAAATACCAATATACGTATATTCTGTAAGGGGACAGATACACATTTAAATTTTAAATTAATTTGTAATACATTTTAAGGTATAGTGAGTCACTTGTCATATAATACATGTTCGTTTTCAGTATATTTGAATACTTTATCAAAATATAAAGAAAAACATTTTTTCAAATTTTTATTTATGATTTTTAGATCTCTTTGATTGGTCGTTAGGAACCCCTCTATATTTCTTGGACTCCGCAAGGTTTTGAGAGCCAACATGATTGAATTGGCGTTTTGAAGGTTTTATTATGTTCAAAATACATGTAGTTATGCTATGAATGTGGGAATTTGTATATAAAAATTATTAAGCTTCACTTTTTAAATCATATTTCATAATAAAATTTTTTTTACAAACTTAGAATTTTTACTTAAATAAACTATATATTTGGTCAATAATTTTTTTGTACAAATTCTCACGTTCATAACATAACTACATGTATTTTAAACATAATAAAACTTTTAAATCGCCAATTCGATCATGTTGGCTCTCAAAACCTTGCGGTAGCCCAAGAAATATAGAGGATATCATTATGGCCAATTACAGAGACCTACAAACCATAAAAAAAAATTATAAAATGTTTGCTTTTATATTTTGATAAAATATTCAAATTTACCGATAAAGAACAGGTATTGTATGACAAGTGACCAGTGATAGGTTCTTTACGTTTAGTCGAGTTTTCTACACGTACACATAAAAAATGTAATTTATTGTAAAAAGTGTATTTAATGTAGTAAATGTAAAGAAGCATATTGAAGGGGCGGGAGAAATTCGGCATTCTGTCGTTTGATGGTGCTAGCGTAGTATAGATATGGGAATAAAGTGCGCAAAACTTTAAACGGAATATTCTTTTTGAATTTAACGGAAGAGTACACCGATTTTCGGGAAATTTTTTCTGTTACTTTTAATTTTTTAAACAGTTCTACACGATGGTAAGTACTTAAAACATGTGTTCTTAGGACTTATTCAAATTCCTATTCACGTCATAGCTTATTTTCAAATGGAATAACAGAGGAAAAGTACATAAGAAAGAAAGTGAGAGATGGGGAACTATCCAGACAAAAGGCGACTTTGCCTAAGGTGAACATTAATTTTACATTATACGTTGTAAGCTCAAATGCTAATAATTAATAGTATATTACGATACATGTGACGTAAGTGGCCCATAATTGCACAGGGTATAGTTAGCGCCCGAGCGTAGCGGTTCGGGGGGGGGGGGGGGCTTAGCCCCCCCGCATAAAATTAATAAAAATATAATCCAAAAAACATAAAAAATTAATTAAGGAAATTACAACTCGTATAAATAAATTATTATTTAACCAAAATTCATTAGTTAATTACTAATCAATGTCAACTTTTATACATTATTTGAATAGAACCTTATATAAATAAGATATTTTGTTTTTTGAAAAAATAATAAATGTTTATTATTAACAGTTAATTTGAATATATTTATTTACCCTATCTTGAAATTTTTTAAATTAAATTTTAATAAATTTATAATATTAATTATGAAAAAAAAATTAATACTGAATTTTAAATTGAATTCCATATTAAATATTCAAAATACGCGCCAAATTGTCATAATACAATCAGTTAAACTAACTTCTTAATTTGAAGCATTATTTTAAGGATTTATAATTATTCTCTGATTCTTGGCATGCGTATTTACCAGGTTTACTACTTCTTCTTTCTATTATTATGAACGAAAACGTTTATTTTGAGTGTTTTTAGTCTTTATTATAGGATACTACGGATCTGTGGCCTATGTGAATTCATTATTACACTGTGTAATAAAGCGCCACTTAGGTCACGGATAAGCGTGACCTAAGTGCTGGTTTAGATCACACAGTGCTATAAAGATACATACTTTTTAAATTTTGGAAACCTTTTCAAATCAATTTACTTTAAGAAAAACGAAATTCTTACATTTGTTATTACTAATATTTAAAATGCATTTTACTAAAAGCTACATATTTGAAACTTCAAAATGGTTCCTGCGCATCAATTTTTAATGAATCGTTCTGAATATTTTTTACACGCTTGTTTTGACACATTTTTAACAAAACTACAGAGAAATATTTCACTAAAGCAAATATATAAGGGATAATTTATGACATTTTTAACTATAATTTTTGAGCTAATTTATTGCAAAATTTAGTTAATAAATCTTAAACATGAGTAATAATAAATATAAATTGAAAAATGAAAATTTTCTCTCTGTACATTTTTCAATGCTGTTATAATATATCATACGTCATTAGTTCGAGCGCGGTCAAGGCAGTTAATTATATTGGGAAGGGCTTAAAACATCATTCTTTTATGTATGTAATCATATAATCATACAAAGAAAAAAAAATTCCTAGATCGAAGAAAATTAGGTTTAAACGTATACTCTTTAAAACTATCTCTTCCCTTAAGTAACATAATTTTAATATTATGAATAATATTAATATAAAATATAAGTGAAGTATTTTACAATTGCTTTTAAAATAAGTTTATTTAAGAAAATGAAAATATTTCATAATATTGCTGCGTTATATTGACTAATTACACTACTTACAAGGAGAGTGTCATACCTCCGGGTCACGGATTTTGATGAAACTTTAGGAGGTGCTTTCTGGTACCTAAAAATGAAGCCTAGCACCCGTAGTCTCGTCCTGTAGGCCCTTGGGACAAGATATAACCGTTTGTGTTAAAAATACGCGCTACTTCAGTAGAAAACGGTACCTATGCTTCGTATCATAACTCTGCAAGTTATTTTGCTAGAGAAATGATGTAATAAGATAAAAGAAATGTACCTAAAAGAGCTTAAAGATTTAAGCTTTGTTTCATATAAAAATATTATTCTGTTGCTAAGCTATGAACAATCAAAAAAGGTGAGGAAAATATCATGGCTTTGCAACACAATAATATATTTATATGAAACAAAGCTTAAATTAAAGCTCTTTTAGTCAACTTCTTTTATCTTATTACATCACTTCTCTAGGAAAATAATTTACAGAGTAATGATACGAAGTATGTGTACCACTTTTTACTGAAATAGCGCGTATTTTGAACACAAACGGTCATATCTTGTCCCCAAGGGCCAGGATGAAACTACGGGTGCTAGGCTTCATTTTTAGGTACCAGAAAACACCTCCCAAAGTTTCATCAAAATCCGTGACCTGTAGGTGTGATATTCTCCTTGATAGTACAGTTCATATAATTTGACCGAAAACTATTTAATACGTATCGTTTTTCAGTTGTGATTAAAACTTTTTAATAATACTTGATAAAATGCCTTGAAAATGTAGATGAATATTTGTTAGGCGTTAGGTTATTGGCTAAATATTTGCTTACCAATTTGGTTCATCATCTTCTGCGATATTAGAGATAATTCAATATAAAAAATACTTTTTGAGGCTGTAGGCGTAATAAAATGCTTTGATAATTTAACCCGTGTAAAAAAATTAGTCTGGCACTAGTCTGGGATTAATCTGGCTTAACAAGTCTGGCGAAAATTTGGCAAAAATCTGGTAGAAGTCTGGCTTAGACCACTATGCCAGACTTTTTTTGGAATTATGTCAAGAAAACTCATTTTTCACAAGTAAATAATTAGAGTAGTACATTAATTATTAGTATCGACTAGAATAGTGAAAATACGTACTTTTCGATAAAATAGGAGAAAAGTTGTTTTACATATTGCAATCTTGTTTAAAATATGAATATTTGTAAAAAAGAGACAAAAATTTAGGTTACTGGCAATTTGACATGACGCGATGCTTTTGTTTTGCACATTTTGTCTAAAGTCTGGCATAGTGGCCAAAGCCAGACTTCTGCCGAACTTCTGCAAGACTTTCGCCAGACTTATTGAGCACGACTAATGGTCAATTAAAAATGACATAACTACCTTAAGGGAAGAAGGTACAAAAACAGACTAAATTTAATAATATTCATCATATTATATTTTTCTATAAAATTTTACTTACATCATTGATCTGTATACTAGAATAACCTGTAAATAATCATATAATTTCAAAATTTTTTTATGCGCAACACATTTTATTTTCTCAAAATCAGCTTTTGCATATATGTTCTACCTATATTGTAAATATAAGCGAAAAATAGAAAGCTTTGTTTTTTAGATTTTTTCAATGATTTTAGTTCTTGACATTTGTTCGATTATAATATTTTATTAACACCACTGTTTATATATATATCAAAATGTTCTGTGTTTCAGCATAATCATCAAATGTATTCTCATATAACCTTAAATAATTGATCACATAAGTATATTGTGAAAAATGACTATGCATATGAAGAGTGAATATTTAACATATACAATAAATTATAATTGTATTAAGACTTACCTTTCAGAATTTTGTAATCAAACCTTATAAAATTTCTTGAAATATAATTTTATTCCAAAAAAGGTAGTATTTACTCATAGTGTTTGTTCATTTCATATGCTGTTTTTGCTGGAAAATAAAAGTGGACACAAAGAAATCAATTCTTTTTATCGATGAAATTACTTATAAAATTATACTACTTATCTGTCTCAATTAATTTTTTATAGGATGATGTACTTTTTCATCCACTATTTATACTGTCAAAACAAAACATTGTGCTGGGCTTCTTTTAGGAGGTTCAGGAGTGTCACTGGGGTGCGGAGAAAAGAGAGGGACTCCCCCCTTTCCCCGCGCGCTGCTCCGCTTCCCGAGCACTACCTCGCGCAGCCTACAAACTCGAGTTTTTGTTTACGTGATCGTTGATTTCACCGAATTAAATGCGGTAACACGGGTTGAAATTTCGCATGCAGTTTTTTAAATATTTACTTAATAAGCATGTAGTTTTTCATTGTTACTGTTGCATTTTTACACACATCGCACCCGATGTCAATCTGTTTGTATGACTCGAGCCCCATAAGAGCCCACGTATAACGGGTAAACTTCTAATTAAAATATCTTCAAAATATGTGCGGTATAAAATATTGAAAAAATTCAGGCAACTTTATGATACTCTAAACAATTATAGTTTTTAATTTTATTAAGTTCTCTGTATTTTTTTGTAACTCTTGAAACTCCTTAATATTGCTGCGTCGGTAAAATAGGTATGATCCTATGCACATGTGATACTGAGATTTGATATCAAACTCGCGCATAATGTTGAAATCATAGTACTACTAATATTATACTTTAAGGTCTATAAATTTCTTTATCTTTGTTCAATGGTTCTTTAAATCTCATTTTTTTTATAATGTATACGTATAATGAATAACAATAACTGTAATAAATAATCAATAACTGTAAAAAATCTTCTGCAACTTCAAATAAATCGAAAAAAAATTTAATTTTCACTTAAAACCTATTTCTTTTGAAAGAAAAAAGGTTAAGGTAGTTTATTAAACTTACTGTAATTTTACAACATCAACCAATGCTACGGTACTGACATTTTGGGCATATTTTACCTCCGTATTCTACGAAAGATGCCTATTTTCATGTCTAATAGTATAGTAGATTCTGTAAAAATATCATATTTATCGTATACAATAGCGAGATTTCAATAATTGTGCTTCTTAATAATATTTATAAGAGAGGGCATCAAAGCCATGGTAACACAGTCTGACGTACTCGCGATTGCGCCGAAAGTCCACGGTCTGCTTCACTCTTCGACTAGGTTTCTGCTGCACGACAATTGCGTCAGACGCATGCGGCAGGATTGCAGCAGACTTGCAGCCGACGAGTACGACTAAGAGAGATGAAATAATACAGTCGTGAGTGCAGCCGAATTGCGACAGAATGGAGTCCGACGATTGTGGCAGACGCTTGCATCAGAATTGCAGTAGACTTGCAGCCGACAAGTGTGATTAAGTGGGATGATGTAAGGCACTCACGAGTGTAGCCGAAATGCGACATACATGCGTACGACGATTGCAACTGACACATATGACAGGTTTGCAGCAGATGTGCTACCGACGAGTCCCTGTAGAAAAAATTCACATGGATTTCCACATCGATAAATTTAACGTTTAAAAGTATTTGACAAACGTTTCAATTGTCACAGACACACACGTCTGCAACGCTTGCAGCGCGAGCATATGAGACGAGTCAGCGATAAGAGGAGCCGGACTACGATGCACTTGGCCTGCATCGTAGACGTTAGCTCCGTGGTATGAGCACGAGACTCGCACACTGGGGACCTGGGTTCTAGTCCCGTCGTCTACTTTTTTCGCTGCCTACCTCGTCTCCCATTCATACGTAACATTCTGGCATCCCTTGTGCAGGAGAAGTTAATGTAGAAAACTCTCCTGAGTGTTCGAATCAACGAATTCAAGATTTCCACTTTACCCTCGCATTATTCCGCCGATCTTCCCACAGACATGCACGCGCCTCTGAGTCCACAGGAGACCATGCGCACCAGGCCTCTGAGCTGTGTGGTAAAGGCAGATGACTGCATAAGAAAGCAGCACTGCATCGGTAAGGAAGTTCGGAAGCCGAGGACGGCTTCGCCTCAAAGGGGGAAGTGTCACAGACACACACGTCTGCAACGCTTGCAGCGCGAGCATATGAGACGAGTCAGCGATAAGAGGAGCCGGACTACGATGCACTTGGCCTGCATCGTAGACGTTAGCTCCGTGGTATGAGCACGAGACTCGCACACTGGGGACCTGGGTTCTAGTCCCGTCGTCTACTTTTTTCGCTGCCTACCTCGTCTCCCATTCATACGTAACACAATTAAAATAATTTAAAAAACGGTAGAAGTTGTAGAAAAAAGCGGCAAATATTTCCGCTTGTAAACGAACTTTTATTCATAAAAGAAGATGAGAATACTTAAAAAACGAGACACACACCTCGTAGCAGAAATCCTCGGAATACCAAGAATGTTAACAAAAAAATGAGAGCTCCACAGAGTTTTCTCTCCCAGACGGCTTGTGCGCGGTCTCTTATAGTCTCTACCGCGCCAAACTAGTCGAGTGAGCCCGAAACTCGTGCGCTCACCACCTAGCGGCGGCGACGTATGAACTATACGCTTTGCTTTCACCGACTCTGTGGACTGCGGAGTCAGCTGCAATCCTGCCACACGCGTCTGAAGCAATAGTCGTACGCGATTTTGTCACAATGCTGCTGCACTCGCGAGTGCATTTCTTCATCCATCTTAGTTGCACTCATCAGCTGCACGTCTGCTGCAATCCTTTCGCACGCGTCTTCTACAATCGTCGTACGCAATTCTGTCGCAATTCTGCTGCACTCGCGAGTGCATTATTTCAACCCCCTTGGTCGCCCTCGTCGGCTCCAACTCTGCTGCAATTCGTACAGTAGAAACCTATTCGAAGTAAGAAGCAGACCGCACATCGGCTGCTGCACGATTGCAGCAAGATTGTGACGAAATTGCGATGTATTTGTTACCAGGGAGGTGATAGTTGTCTGAATTCATCCATATATAACATGCGAACGGTACTACAATCCCAGTCTCTTCATTCTTGAAGGATTTGGATGTACACTACGCAAACCATCCCTACGAAAATATCAATACTACTTTTTACACATAGATTTCCGAAGCTTTATGCCATTAAAAGGGTTAGTACAAGTCTGGAGGTGCAAAGGTATACTTAATATCTTATTTAACAGTCGGGATTTCTTATAAGAAGTATATGGGCAAATTCGCTGATCTTTTAATTTTCTGTATAAAAAAAAATTTAAATGAAAATTGAAGGCACATAATTGGAAATTCGTGGACATACTTTAAAGCCATTTATGATAAGAATTAATGCACGTGCTGATTTTTTCGAAACAGTATTTTTTATCAATAAGAATAAATTGTGTTTCTATATATACAAAATTGGTTATTTTTAGACGATAATACATTTTTAAACGGGCTAAATATTTGAAATTTATAAATCACGCAAACGCCGCTTAGTTTTTATGTTTATGTAGGATAATAAGATGTAATCACACATGGAACTGAACCACTTTAGAAAAAACTGTAGATGTTCCATTGTAAAAATGGATTTTTACAATAAATTCCGTTTTTAAAAATTGTGTATTACACGTTCTAATTTTAGTATATAAAGGGGCACATAAATGCGACATAGACTATATTCTTTATTTTTCAGTATACAATAAATATTAAATTTTAAATCAATGATTTACACATGGCGTAACTGCTAAATTAATAACTTTGTTTTAATTGGAAGATTTTTAGAATTCCGAGACACATATTTAAAGTGCCATAAGTTTCTTTTTAGAACGAGGCACACAAATGAGGTTCAACTCAAATCTGTAGTTTAGGTTTAATTTACTTAAGCAATTGTAATCAGAATTATAAGTTAAACGGCGTTCATGTTTTGTTATTAAGAATAAAAATTCTTCTCCGGACGCAATAATTGAGGCATTTTTCATCTTTGTTCGACTTGGATAATTGGATAAAAGAAATTGCAACAAATGTATGAGTGTCTTGTCTGAAATCAAAATTAACCTGAAAATCAGTCGATTTTAACAGTTCTTTTTCAGCTATATTACTAGTCTGAAAATAAAATTGTATAAAATAAATTGATTTGACGTATGATACATTCATAACCTTTTTAACCAAACTGACTCTAGTTTGTTTGGATATTCCATTTGTGTAAGGAATCATCAATAATACTACAATTAAAGATGCGGTTAAATGTTAACGTTAAGTTAAATTATACAGTTTTCAAGAGTGCCGACAGTATAAAAATATTTTTTTTAAACCTGACTATCTTGTGAAATGATGTTCGTTATTCAATATTCGGTTAAAATAAGTGCGTGAAAACTTATGTATTTTATAAAATGGGTGAACGGAATAGACCGAGCACCGATGACCGGCATTACCCCCACTATTCCCTGTTACTTTACATATTATTTTTCATGCCAATTTCGTTCTGAAGGTATTGTAGAAATCATCGTCATTTTGCGACGGCCAAACTCTCAAATACTGACGTAATTCGTGACGAAATGCTCAATAAGCAGTTTTCGCTTGTAACCTACATCCGTGGATTGCCATATCGACGCGCACAACTCATCGTCACTTTGCTGATCCTACTCTCTTAATTTGAAATAGTGAACTTGTCACTATTTTAGCTAGTGAAAATAATTCCACTTACGAAACAGTGAAAATTTCACTATGTTATAGTGAAACTTTCACTATTTTAGCTAGTGAAAATAATTTCACTTGCGAAACAGTGAAAATTTCACTATTTTGCCAGTGAAAACTGTATTTATTAGAAAAATAGTGACTATTCACTAATTTGGTAGTTATTACATAAGTTAAAAGCCGACAAGATAGGGATCGAGATACTATTTCATAACCTAATTTCAGTTGACATTATTTTTATTTCATGAACATTAAATATTATTTTTATTATGTAATAACAAAATAATTAATTAATTAATGAATAAAAATGGTGCAACTAATGTCTTAATTAGAATTCTGATCCATATTCCCTGTGTAAAAAATTGGACAAATGCCTAAAATTATTAATTTTTCAAAAGTAAAATTATAATTAAATTCAACTTTAATCTTTTTTGTAACGCGTATACTAATGAATTTATTCATATTATCGGAAGTACCTTTTTAATCAATATATTTATATCAGTTATATTCGCAGCACCTTATATGAGTTATAAAATTTACTTTATGTAGGCAATCTACGTAGGCAAGTGGTGAAGACGTTGGGCTGTAAACCTTGTGGACCAGAGTTCGATCCCCATCGTAGAAGTTTTTTTCGCAATTTATTTCTTATTTTAATATATATAAATGTTCAAATGAAAATACATAATCAATATCTAAATACATCTCATATATAATTATATAAGCGTTTAAAAATAACAGCCTTATTTTTTTAATTTACTGAATATGATTAAATTTCACTGATTTAAGTAGTGAAAATTTATTTCACTATTTCAAATAGTGAATATTCACTGTTTTTTAGTTGCTGAGTTATCACTATTCAAAATAAGAGAGTACTTAGCTGAATAAAGGACAGGCTACTGAATATTTAAATCTGAAACCTCTACTGTGTATAATTAATTTCATTTAGCCTCATGCTAGGGGAATGCATTTTCTTATTTTATAAGGATTATTAATGATTTAATTAATTAATGAAGCTTGATGAACGAAGTGAATCGGGCGTAGCCCTCTTGCCCAGATTTAATCACATTATTGTTTGAAAACTCTTTCTAGTCTATATGGCCTATTATCATGAAATTTGCTATGAAGGTTCATCTTTAGTTTAAAGGTAGTTAATTCTAAACCCAAACCTCTCATACCATTTTTTTAACGCAATATCTTCTTTGTCTATAAAATCAAAATGGGTCGACCATCTCCGCTGAAATTTTTAACCCCCCGTAGGTATGGATAACAAACATACATGTAAAGTTTGGTCAGGTTTTACCACGGAATATTCAAACGCGGATGAGCGGCACACACACACACACACACACACACATACGCATACAGAAAATGTCTAAAAATAGTGCATTTTGATTCCTAATGTCTCAAAACATGTTTCTATAATGATCTTAGCATAACTTTTTTTTACATTCACAAAGCTTCCTCTATGAGGAAGCAATAACATTTTTCTGTCACATAGTCTGCATGTCCTTCTGAAATCCATAGTGTTTTATTATTAAATTCACACTCGTCAAAAATCACCTTTTTCA
Organism: Gastracanthus pulcherrimus; assembly: GCA_949152435.1. NCBI lineage: Eukaryota > Metazoa > Arthropoda > Insecta > Hymenoptera > Pteromalidae > Gastracanthus > Gastracanthus pulcherrimus. The sequence continues at coordinate 888,371 of OX424573.1, read as the reverse complement.
CGCACTAGATGTACAATGTACTATTTTGTTTTAACGGTGTTATCTAGGAAATATAAGATGGAAAAATTTTGAAAATATTTTTATGATTAGGAATAAGGAGATAAATAAATATTCATAAAATTTTTGAGTCCTGATAATTCTCTTTTGACGATGAAAAGAAAATCCTTTTGTAAAAAAATCGATTTTCTTTTACCTACGATAACTGGAGTTATAGGCAGTATTTGATTTTTCAAAAAAGATAGCTTTTTACTATTTCTTGGCTGAGTTCTTTTCCCAGATCATATCGACCTTTATATTAGAAAATATTTGAGATTATGTATTTTTTGAAAATGTTTTTGATTGCTTACTAAACCAGGATCATTTCTTTCATTGCTTTTTCAAACAGAAGAGATTTTTACGTTACTTTTACGTTACTTTTACGTCATTCTACGTTTCTTTACATCTACGAATCAGAACCATCCTCAGATCTCCCTTTTCCTACGTGATTTTGGACTATTTTTTTTAATTCTTTGTAACTCTATGTCATTTATGCGCTATATTACGTTATTTCACGTTATTTTACGTTATTTTACGTTACTCTTACATTATGCTACGTTTCTTTACATCAACGAATCAGAACCTTCTCCATATCTCCCTTTTTGTACGTAGGTTTGGCCTATTTTTTTTAATTTTACGTGATTTTTACATGAGTATGCCTATTCTGCATAATTTTACGTTATTCTACGTTTTTTTATATCTAAGAATCATAACCTTCTCCTAATCCTCCTATTTCTACGTTATTTTAGCCTATTTTTCGAAATTTTTCGTTATTTTTATTTTACTTATGAGCTGTATTTAACGTTATTTTACGGTAATTTATGGTATTCTACGTGATTTTACATCTAAGAATCGCTGCGTCTCCTTGTCTCCATTTTACTACGTTATTTTGTCCGATTTTTCGAAATTTTTCGTTATTTTTACGTGATTTATACGCAATTTAACGTTATTTTGCGATAATTTATATATTTAATTTACATCCATACCGCCACGGAGCCAGTTCCTGATCAGCACCCAGTTCCTGATCATTTGGTTACACTTATTACTATTTTGACTTTAATGTATACAAAATTTGTATTAAAAATATAATTAGTAATAGTAAACTATTTCGCAGTCATATAAAAGAACTTTAAAAGTTACTAGTAAAATACATTTTTAAGATAAAAAATGTTAAAGTTGGACGTTGTTGGCAACGTCATGATTGACACCATCTTACTGCAGTTGACTACAAGTGAGCATGCACAGAAATTTACATCATTTCTCTAAAGTTTTGTAATAGATTGTAGAAAAACTTATGTAATTAAGTTATTTAACAGTTTAGTCGTATAAATCACTTAAAACATTCATATAAAATATTATTGATATTTGTAAATACGTGTGATTAGAAATAGGGTCCAAATTCTTATCGTTTACCCAATTCCTGATCAGTATTAATAACATGTTTCATGTGTGTTTAAAAATCTTAAAATACACAAATATTTGTAATAACAATTCTATAAGTAGTTTTAATCCATGCGTAAATAATTTATCATGCAAAAGTCGCAGAAAACGTGACAATAAATCACAACACTCTGTGCATTTTATAGGTTATAATATATGCTCGCACGTCAGTCTATATCGTGCAGTAGACAGAATACGAATAACCGAACACTTTTACCTCGCCTAAGTTTCACATTTATAATCACACAACCAACAAATGTTATATTTTAGTACATCTACTGTATTAGTGTTGCTTAATAAGTTTTTGGTTATGATATAAAATACTTATGCATCAATAATATTTGTGATCAGGAATTGGGTCTTGATATGATCAGAAACTTTTTCCATACAAACCTCAAGTGATCAGGAATTGCTCCCACAGCTTTTTTTCTTTGCGTCTTTATATTTAACTTAATTTTGATTATTTATGTATTTTTTCAATTTTATATTAAAGATTAACAGTTACATTTGTTATTAGAAAATTCATTTTCCATGAATACCTCATCTTTACGCTTTGACATGACAAATAACGTGACGACGTGCCTTAACTGATCAGGAACTGGGTCCTTGACGGTATATAAATTAAATCTGTTTTAAGCAGTTTTCGTTACCATTATTTTTTTAAATTAATACTTTTAATTTTATACATTTCACCTAGAATTGGAATTCAATAACATCTAAAATTACATAATTAGATCGTTCATACGTATTATTTTTACCCAGATTTATAAGAAATAGAACATAAAAAATACTAATATACATTATTTAATGAATCTTCAAACACCTTTTCAATCAATCTAATATAAAAAAGTGATGGCTCTTTGTAACGCAATAAATCGTAAAAGTGTCAAATTAGAAGAAAAGAGGGGAAATTAGGAGGGGGAGGGGAGTGAAGTGATAAAATTAAAGCAGGCGGCACTTATGTATAGTGCACATGTCTAAATTCATATTTATGTGTTTGTATGTGTAGTTATTATGCTTGATTCGTACGACTATCGAAAAAGTCGCGTAACGCAATAAATCGGAAAAGTGTATTAATAAAAAAAGGGAAGTGGTGGAGATACGGGGAGTTATGGATGAGGTTATAAAATATAAGACGAAGACACTTATGTGTAGTATACATGTCTAAATACATATTTATCTATGGAAATAGTCGTTTAACGCAATAAATCGGAAAAGTATATAATGAGAAAAACGGGCGAAAGAAGGGATTAGGAGAGGGGGAGGGGTTATTATTGTGAGGTTATTAAATTAAAGATAGCGGCACTTACGTGTAGTATACGTATCTAAATTCATATTTATGTATCTGTATGTGTAATTATTATGTTTGATTTATAAGATTCTCAAAATAGTCGCGTACTCCTATCTCGTATAACGCAATAAATCAGAAAAGTACAAAATAAGTAAAAGGAGGGGAAATAAGGAGGGGGAGGTGAGACGAGGTGATCAAATTAAAGTAGGTGGCTCCTATGCATAGTACACATGTCTAAATACATAATTATGTGTTTGTATGTGTAGTTATTATGCTTGATTTGTACGACTATCCAAAAGGTATTTGGCACTTATGTATAGTGCACATGTTTAAATGAATAATTCTGTGTTTGTATATGTAGTTATTAGGGGAGATGCGGCTAATGTGGCGCAGCGGCTTCGTTGGCGCACCCATGCTTTAAGTATATACCTTCAAATTAAATACATCAAACTAATTTTATCGATTCTATGTGGTATTTAATGCCGCCATACGAATTTTCATAAAGATTGATTATAAATTATGAAGATTATTGTTAAATATCAATTTTAGCTTACGGTACTACAAAATTTATTTGAAAAATAAATATTTAGAATTAATGTCTTGCACCCTAAATAAGTATGAATAATTAGTTCCTATAATCTAAAGCATACTATTTTTCGAATAATACTTTGGTTTTTAGATTTTGGTACATATATGTACTTTAAAAAGACCTAATAAATGACGAGTGCATATGCGGCCAATGTGGCGCACACGAAATTATTACTATTTTCAGACAAATTTTCAAAAAATTAAACTTACAAGTCTTAAACTTTCAGTTGAATTTCATTTGATTATTCAGTTGAGAGCAGAACGCACAGAACAGTGCTGCCCTTGCTGTCTCATAGGTTTACGTCCGTAGGAAAAGTTAGTACTTAACATAGGCAGTACATTTTTCGATTTCAGCGTAGCAGCCAGGTGCAGGGGTGTCTGCTGAAGTCCATCCTCACGGCTAACCGAAAAAAATAAGAGAAATTGGCTTATTTTATTACAAACAGATTTACATGTTAAATCCCATAAGAATCCGACTTTGGTAAAATAAGCCAATTTCTTTTATTTTTCTCTCGTAACTGAGTTATACCATTCTAAATTTTATTCTATCTTAAAATATACATCTAAAACAATCATTGAAATTTTTTTAAACAAAATTGCTTGTGGCGCTCACTTTAAAATGTCATTGGTGTCTTGGCAGAAATTTGGACCAATCAAAATCATCAAATTTGGTGATGCAAAATACACGGACTAAAGTATTTTATCTTTTATAGTTCTCGAGATAAAAATACATACATTTTGAGAAAAATGAAAATAATGAAAATAATGCAAATAATCATGTTTTTTTATCTGCTTGGCATAAATCCTGAACCAAAAAATAAAAATCATACAAATCAAAATGAGAATAAGTCGGTGCGATGTGTACATCTCGAGCTTCGATTCGCAACTGAACTGGCTCTTTTGTCTTCGACTAAAGACCAACGTCGGCCCTCGGATGCTTACATATTCCTTTCGAGGCAGTGTTCTCTAAACAAACATTATGAACGCATCGATTCTAAAACGTCCTTAGCGCTCGGCTCGGGTTGCCGCTATATACAAATTGACGTCATGGTGACCAATTTTTAAATTTGCGGAAATGAATTTTTAAAAATAGCATCGTATAGAGGATAAAAAATGGCAACATTTTATATATATACTTTGTTTGTACAATGTTTAGTATTTGAAAAAAGAAAAATAAAAACGGCAAAATTTTAAATCTTATTTGCACCACGTTTTTTAAACTTAACTCGCTGCAGCTCCGACAAATATGAACAGATCTTGCCCATTTTTTGAATAATCTCGTAAAATAGTCTAGCGCTGCTGATAAACTCATAGATAGTTAAATATTAAATATTTTTCTTTCAACAATTTAATTGCAAACCAGTGAGTTACCTTTTATATGGTTAAGTATATTCAACGAAAAAAAGTATCGAGGGAAGTTTAAGACTCAGTGAACTTTCAACGAGACATTCGTTTGTTAACATTTGAAGAAGTTTCTCAGAAAATTACAGATCAATTGGATGAAAAGTGGCAAAGATAGAGCGATTTTGCCAAACTTGCACGCTCCGCGCGAACATTAGCGGGTCTGCGCGATACATGACGCTCGCAGCGTATGTCAGTCATATAATGCTGTTTACTTGAAGATTTGCTGTCCTTTTTTTTTTAAAATACATACTTAATCAAATCATACTATTTAATACTGTCGATTTATAGTGTAGACGTTAAGAAAAATAAGTATCTGATGAAACAATAAGAAATTAAACAAACAAAGCAAAGGCAAAATCAAACGGCAGTTATTCATATAGTTTTTGAATTTTTAAATCTTTGTACGAAAGTTTTAGAAATTATTGTTAATTCTAAATGTTATATACACTAGATAATAAATGGTTATAATAAATCGTTCAAATGAAATTCACACACATTAAAAAGAATATTGCAGCGTAAATGAATTGAATAGTAAATTACAATCTTTAAAAATATAAATTTCTGGGAAACATATAAATTTCACAGATTTTTGACATTGTTCAGTAAATTAGAAACTTCAAATAACTAATACTTATATTTATTTATATTTCTACATTAAGATTTATTTACAATTTAGTTGCAATACATACAACGCGTTTCAAAAACATATTACTTTTTTTTTCCTTTTATTGTTTTTGTTTTCTGTTCTTTTTTATTAATTTTTAATTCTAATTTTTGCTTTTGTTCGTCGCTTACTTTTCTTCTTTTTGTTGAGACAACTTCCGTTTTTCGAACTTTTTTGTTACCATGTTCTTCTTTCACATTCTTTGTTTTACTGACAACAGTTTTAATAGAAGTTGTTTTTAAAAATTTTTCACCAAAATGTTGCCCATTAGTAGTACAAAATTGCAATAAATGTTTAAAATCCTTTTCTTTTTCTTTCGTTATTCCTACCTTTTTAGCTAATGATACTTTCGACAAATCTACTTCACTGCTGTTTCTTAGTTTAATTGTAATTTTGTAATTGGATTGCCATCATAATCGTAATACAAATCAATTTGTCCGTTAGGAAAATATACAATTCTAACAACTTTGCTTATTTTAATTACATTTTTCTGTAAGTCTTCGTCTTTCGCAAACAGTTTTTCATAATCTTTTACTTCGCACTGTGAAATAGCAACCATTTCGAATGGAGGATTTCTAGAATTTTTTATTAGTTGCACATAATCATTTTCTGTTTCAATTCTTTCTTGCTTTTTTTTCTTACTACCATACAAACCGAAATTTCGGTCACACTGGCAGTAGGAATGCCCTCTAACAGGAAATAAATGTTGGATTTCTAATTGCAATTTGTAAGATAAAAATAAAAAGAATTTCAAATTAATGTAATTTCGATTTTGACCTCCTGCAGCATCAGGAAATAAAAATATTTTATCGAAGACGTTTAGTTGTAGTTCTTTCCTTATCGCATACTCAACCATATTACATACGCTGTTGGCGCCCTTTTTTAAAATCCCTTCAAGGAAATGGAACATGTAACTTCGATCACTATCGTAAATGTGTACATTAAACAAATACTTCCAAACTAAACGACGAAAAAATTAAGAATTAACTGGTAGTTTTGGCAATGGCAAGTTTTGACCAAAGTCAAATTCACATTTTAGTACATTTACAGTGCACAACATTGAATTTTTTAACTTTTTATACTTTTCAACTTGCACGATATGTTCAAAATACTCATTTTCTCGTCCTTTGTTAGTTTCATAAGTAAAACAAAGATCACATACATCAGTACGTGGCAGACCAATAGAGAAATTCACAAAATGATTAAAATAATTAAAATATGTTGTTTTATCAATAGGAATAGCTTCACTCCCTGTTATAGCTGCATAAAAATCCAAAAAGGAAAAATAGAGTGAATGTAATGTTAACGATGTATCAAGAAAATAGTAAAGCTTTGAGCTTTCTCTAGTATAATGTGACTCAGAATGCGGAAGGCTTTTACAATGTTCCAGAAGTAAAGTTTTGACATCTTCAGTTAGCTTTACCTTGTGATTATCTTGTTTTCCTCTATTATCAGACATCGTTTTGCCACTTACTATTTTTTCTTGAACCGTTTTTATTCTTCGTTCTCCAATTTGGAAAATACTGCAAACAAACTTTCGACAAATATCGATACTAGTGCTTTTGTAGTAACAATGAAATTGCCACTGTAAACGTTTTAATTCTTATGTCGATTCTTTTCTTACAATCATATTTTCTAATATTGTATTCTGTACTTGAAAATCTCCACTGCGCCAAAATTTATGAAACATACTTTTTTGCCATTCATGATCTACTTTTAAAAAACACTTTTTAGGACAACAATTTTTGATGTCTGTGAACGTCTTTTCAAGCACTTTCTTTCCACTAACTGATTCATATTCTAATCCCTATATAAAAGACGTTTGGAAATCATCATTTTATATATATGTATTAATGAAAAAATTTATTTTACAAAATTTATTACAGCTTCATTTTAAATGATTTGAAAATAGTGCATTTTGACACGGGTGTGGAAGTTGATTACCGCATGGGATGCATAAGTAATTAAAATAATTAACCTCAAATTGTTTATTTACATAATATTTCACAACAGCATAAAAATTTAGAGAGTTCTTCGTTTTAATTAATTTCGAGTTTTATATACATGTCATTCAATCATATTTGCAACAGAAATTCTTTTTTATAACACGTCTTACGATATTTTACTTACCTTATTTTTACAACTTTTATTAATAGTTTTTTTCCATGCATGCTCATTTCTAATTCTTTTACGTCCTATATTGATCGACATTATGCTTATAATTTATTTAGCAAGTAAAACGTTTTTTAAAAAGATTAAAGAAATTAACAAATTTGTGAATAAATGCAGCTTGTAAACGAACAAGAAAATCAGTGTGATTTCAATGCGAAACGAGTTCGACTTTGTTTTGTTTATTTCAGGATAACTTTTATCATGTTTCTTAAATTATTTCTTATTCTATGACTGGCATACACTGAGCGTCATGTATCGCGCAGACCCGCTAATGTTCGCGCGCATCGTGCAAGTTTGGCAAAATCGCTCTATCTTTGCCACTTTTCAACCAATTCATCTGAAATTTTCTGAGAAACTTCTTCAAATGTTAACAAACAAATGTCTCGTTGAAAGTTAGTTGAGTCTTAAACTTCCCTCGATACTTTTTTTCGTTGAACGTACTTAACCATATAGAAGGTAGCTCACTGGTTTGCAATTAAATTGTTGAATGAAAAATATTTAATATTTAACTACCCTGGTAGAAAATTATCTAGTTTTATCGAGGCCCTCGATTATTTCCAAGGCAAACTAGATATATCTACATAGTTCTAGATTAATTTTCTACTAGGGTATCTATGAGTTTATTAGCAGCGCTAGACTATTTTATGAGTCTATGCAAAAAATAAGCAAGATCCGTTCATATTTGTCGGAGTTGCAGCGAGCTAAGTTTAAAAAACGTGGTGCAAATAAGATTTAAAATTTTGCCGTTTTTATTTTTTTTTTCAAATACTAAACATTGTACAAACAAAGTATATATATAAAAAGTTGCCATTTTTGATCCTCTGCACGATACTATTTTTTAAAATTCATTTCCTTAAAATTGCAAATTTTGGTCACCATGACGTCAATTTTGATATAACGGCAGCCGGGCCGAGCGCTAAGGACGTTTTAGAATCGATGCCTTCATTTTATCAGTTCTTTATGCTAGTAATCGAAGTAGCTTCGTTCTTGAATTTTCTTATTTTTTTATAATTACATTTATTAAATCATTCTTAATAATTTCATTACATTTTATAAACTCATTTAAACACATTGACATTTATTCTTGCAAAAAATGTACACTGCTTCTGTCCGTTACATAAGTATTATATTAAACGTATTTAAAACATATAGATGTATATTAATCGCAAAATTTGTTGTGTTTTTCAACAAATATTTATTATTATAAATTGATAAATAAATAGGTGAATAGTGGAGTAAGTGGTCGAAGGCATGTATGGATAGGGTACTTGTCCATATTTATGAACCTGTCCATATTTGTGTGCTTTTTTTTTTAAATGTAATTTGCAGCGATTAAATCATAAATGAATCAGTAAAACTATTTTTAAAACTAAGATAAACTATTAAGTTAGAGTTTACAAGAGTTACATGAAATTTTAAAATGTTTTTCATAGAGTTATAATTTTTTTAAACATATGAATCATGATTTGGTTGATTTACTTTGTTTCCTTATCTAAAATGCTAAGGATTGCTTGACTCAATTTATTAATTTATTAATGAATCCAGTAATACCGCGAGATTTTCGAAGTTTGTCCGTATTTATGCGCCCCTCATGATCGACGGAATAACCTCACTTCTGCTTGTAAAAGGGAGAAGAAGTTTTCGCAAGCTTTATTTTTTCCAAAGCTGTTGTTATGGAATAGTGCATAATAGATCATTATCATTGTATCAGTTCGCATGAATTTAGATAATTTATAAATTATGAATTCTCTGTCAAATACTTAGTTTTGTTCATAATATCTCTGTGTCTATCATATTTATTAATTTCAAATATTTTGAAACTTTATTTATATTTATTAATTATTAATTAAAAACTATCTAATTACAATTATTTATTATAATATTTCAAAATAATATATAAATAAAAATTAATAATAATAAAATTATTTAATTAAGCTTACTTTAAGTTATCTTATAATTAAACAAAAAATAGATTCCATTAATATTAATATTTAGCAGTAATTATAGAAATAATTAAAATGAGATTTCACGAGCACACTAATCGAGGGCACAGTTTTTTGAGCAGGCACACTAATGGGGGGCACAGCATTGTGGACACGCATACTAATACGGGCAGATTGGGCACAGTAATACGTTACAGCCCATTGAAGAAGCACACTAATATGGACCTAAACTTTTTTTTTTATTTCTAATATATCTGTATGAATGCTTAATATATTCAATTAAAACAAATTCCATCTTAATCACGGAACGTTAGAGTACCTATGTAAACTTCAATAGCAAAGATTAAAGCTATATACGTTCAGCAATCAATAATTAAATGCAAAAAATTGCTTCATGGCACACTAATATGGACAAGTACCCTAGTGGAAAAGCTGGGTATAGAGCTGCGTGGATAGTAGAATAAGTGGATGGAGAAGTGCGTGGATAGTAGGATGCCTACATAGAGGTGCATTGATGATAGAGTGCGTGCATAGTAGTGTACTTGGTAGCATGCTCGATGTGCATAAATATAATTACAAATAAAACGTATGATAGTCTTTTATAGAATACACATTTTCATTCTCTTTCGCTCCTCATTTTACCTATTTTACTCTTATTCATGAACGTTCGGAAACAATTAAAATAATAATTTAATTGCGACCAATGCATTTTCCCTATTATATTAACAAATAAAATTTAATCAACAATTAAAGTTTGCAAAATTTATTATTGTCAATAAAAAATGTAACTTTGCGTAAAGAACTTCTTTTTAAAATCCTTCTTTTCATCAAATAATATACGTTTACTCCTATAACTTATATTTATATTTATACTTTATGTTTTCTTTTCTTTTCCAATACAATTTGTAAGGAATAAAATTTAATTGAGTTGAAATTTGGGTTTACAGTTAAACTGAGTTTGAATAAACTTTTTAGAATAACTAACCCGAATAAATTACACGTAATTAACTATTTTAAGATTTTCTCAGTTATATATTATCAGTTTATCTTAAATTTATTTGTAGAAATGGTATGCATTATATACATTAACAAATATTTTAATCAACAATATTGTTCCATAATCTATGCATAAGCTTAGATTAAAAAATATATACAATATACATATATCTCGACGTATTAAAAAGCAATAGGTTTGTCGTTTCTATTTTTCACCACAGTATTAAATAGAATAAATAATTTCATATTGGAACAATTTATAAAGTTTGAGGAAGCTAAGTGCCAATAAATTGGCAGCGTTTTTTTTTAATTTAATCGAGTTACATTAAAATCAGTAATGCATTCTACAATGAATATATAATGAATAACTTCCGTGAAACGCTTGTAGATTAATTAATAAACTAATAATTAAACTAACTATTTTTTTTCGTATTAACAGAATAATTTTTTGTTATGGATATTTAGAAGTAGTTTACAATGTTTTTCAATGAAATTAAAATGAGATAATTGATCCAAAATTAAAAATAAATGAAGCCTCCATAGAGCCCTCGTTAGATACGGTACCTACCGCTAAAGCCACCGTAATGAAATATTGTATTATTTAATAAACAAAAGAAGCATACTTTTCGAAATTTTATAAAAAGGTATACCTTTTTGAGGTCCTTTTTAAAAATACACGATTTCAATAAGATTTATATATCTAATAATTGCTTTAAAGCAGTTTTGGAGAAAGAAATTAGAATTTAATTAATTTAAGTTTATTTTTAGAGTTCTTTAAGAAAGTATTCTGCTATTTATTTTCGCATTTGTATGATATTTTCCTACGAGAGTGAAGTTCTTCAAGCGAGAATCATTTACTCACTAGTATGACGACAGAATATACAACCAATTTTTTTCAGGTTAAAATTAATTCACCCCTCCACTACAGGCCGAATAGATGTGTTTAAGAATTTTTATTTTTCGCGTGCGACACAAAAATTCCAGAGAATACTTTGTTTTGAAAATTTGTATGCAACAAACGTTATTGTATCCAGCAACCTGAACATAGATTGGGATTTTGCTGAAGCCTAAAAGAATTTTAATAGCAGGAGACAGCAGCAGCAGCAACAGCTTTCACTCGCTATGCTATACCGCGACGAGTCGAAACCATTTATTCATACGATTTAAACTAATTTACTTTCAAAATCGAAATCTTGGTCGAGCTGGGATACGTAACTGCATTATCACATGCGCCTTTCACAAGCTTTCTCGCATTTGCCGCTGTTTGATTTGTGCTTCGTTTCATAGTTTTGATTTTGGAAAATTCAAGATTCCTTAAGCTGGTCTAATATATACTTTTTCAAAAATGGGTGAAGAGAATGCAGTAATAAATTGTGTTAAAGTTGTTAGAAATAAAGCATAGAGCTCGAAATTAGTATGAATTTATTTAATTGCAGGTTCACTTATTTTTAAGGTGATGTTAATCCCCGTGTTATTAGTAAATACGGGGAACCACGTTTTTGATTCATTTTTCAATTTTAAGAAAATATCTCTATGAAAAGTTGTTCTTTTTGGTTGGAACAACAACTTTCCATAGAGATATTTACTCAAAATTGAAAATGAAATGAGAAAAGTGGATCCTCGTATTTATTGGTGACAGGTGGCTTTAGCATCACCTTAACCGACTTCAAAAAGGAATGTTTTTTATGTATGTACACAAATTACTCGGGGACGCTTTGACCGATTTCAACAATTCTTGTTGCATTCTATAGAGGGTCACTGCATGGTAGTCACATAAGAGTTTCAACCAGAACTGGCCAGTACATGGCCAGTGCATGCAAAATACCATATTTTTTAGCATCAAAGATTCTTACATCTTTGACCAAATTCTGTTATGCGTACACCGATAACTGAGGAACAGTTGGATTTATTGAAAAAATTCTTGTTGCATTCGATAGAGGGTCACCTCATCGTGGTTCCATACAAGTTTAGATAGGTACTGGACCAGTACAAAGATAGTACAAGCAAAAAACTATATCTTTCAAATGAATGATTTATATGCTTTACGAATACTATTTGTATGTATACCGATTACGCAGGATCGGCTAGACTAATTAAAAAAATTCTTGTTGCATTTGAAAACGTCACTCCAAAGTCGCCCCACAACAGTTTAGACCGATACTGGACCAATTCAAAGCCAGTACAAGAAAAAAACCATCAATGATTCCTATATGTATTACGATTTTCTTTTGTAAGTACACTCGCCGTCAAAATAACTTTGAATATCACGGGTATCTTTGGCTATATGTTAAAACTGAATTTATCAAAGATTTATGTCTACCTTCTTAATGTTTACCTCCTAATACATAACCTTTCAAAATCCCAGTTCCCGCATAGCAAAATGACCGAAAATGCCCTGCCACATTCAAAGTTATTTGTGTATATTGCAAATGAACATTCGACGTGGGAAATTTCTGGTCGAATGCGTTTGAAACCCTCCAATGACCTTAACGAAAACGTGCGTTCGATCCAATGAGACCCAATAAAATTGCAGTATTTTAAAAAGATTCAAACGCATTCGACAAGAAATTTTCCACGTCGAGTGGACATGTACCTAATTAAAAACACTATGGCGCTCTAAAAAGTAAAAAATAATACTTCCTTTAATAATAGGATTGAGAAAATAATAGGCTCAAGAGCAAATTTTGTGTATCTATTAACAACGTTCGGGTCATCTAAATTAAAACTACAACTTTTTGGAGTCGGCGCCGAAAATTTTTGAAAATTAGTAAGTTTTTACATTAATCATAAATTATGCGTATCATGAAAAATAATATTAAATCATAAAATGTTGCAATTAAATGTAATTGTTGATTCTGGCGCCAAATCCAAAAAGTTGTAGTTTTAATTTAGATGATCAAAACGTTAACTTTTTATCAAGATGGAACAATGGTGAAAAGACAAACTTTTTTAATTGTTCAGCCTTATAAGCTAAAATTTTGAAGGCTTATGTAGGATGATATTAATAGATTATATATCAATTTTTTATCTCAAAATATCGATTATTTGTAGAGTTATTGATAAAATACGATTTTTTTAAACGAAAATGACCAGTTTTTAAAGTATCACTTGCGCATATCATTTTGAGAAAAAGCTTTAAAGAAAATTGAGTCTATTCCTTGGTTGGTATACAAAATAAACTGTTTACAGAATTTCTAAAAGAATCTTCTACTTCCTCAAAACAGTTTTCCTTTCACTTATGAAAATGCCTAAAAATCACGTTTTTTGAAGATAAGAAGAAATAAATTTAAATGTAGTCAACGGTTTATGTTTTACATATTCTAAGGTATATTTTCTGAAAGTTTCAAAAAGATTCATAAGAATCTCATGCTTAAGTCACTCTTAAAAGTTAGGAAAGTTAGTTACGAGAAAACCCCGTTCAAAGATTCAATTTTGTATGTTACTTAATGTAAATTGTTTTACTTAAATGCATATAACTTTGTTAAAACATCAAGTTTTGATATCTGATAGGGTTCGAAACATTCTTACAATTGAAAAGATTAAAAAACACCAGAATCCTACCTTAAATGTAAATACTCAACATTTGATCTTGAGCCTATCATTTTCTCAGTCCTATTATTAAAGGAAGTATTTTACCAGTACGTTTTTTACGTTTTAGAGCGTTATTTTTTAAAATCGGTTCTATTTTTGTATAAATATTTTTATAACATCAGCGTAAGTTGAATTTAGTCTGCAGGAGCTAAGCAGCGAAATGAGAACGTTTCCCAACTCGAGAAAGCTGCTGCCGCTTATGTAATTTACCTTTCGTGGTCTATTCTTTCGTTCATATCAGCTCTGTTTTCACTCACCGGGAGAGTGTGTGTGTGAGAGAGAGAGAGAGAGAGAGAGAGAGAGAGAGAGAGAGAGAGAGAGAGAGAGAGAGCAATTAGAAAAAGAAGTTTGTCTTTTCTAAAAGAAAATGCGAAAACTACACTAGTTTTGAAAACCAAAGATGAATTTCGAAGCGAATGTATATAAGTGAGTCAAATTGTTTGTTACAGCTAACTTTCACTAGGTATACGTAGACGCTCTTTTATTGACGCGAACGGCTTTTATTGTGTAGGCTGCAGTAACTACCTATATAGGATGATTGCCGGGAGGTTATGCCGATTTCACATCGCGCGGGTAGGAGAAAGTTGCATGATAATAAGTGTTAGGAGATGAAAAAGAAAAAGTAGCAAGTAGATATGCGGGCCGTATAATAGTTAGAGATAGAAACCTGGCGTTTGAGCAAACAAAGATCGACCATATGGCAGAATGGCAAATTCGCAATGCAATAAGTATCGCTATAGGATACCTCTCTCCCTTAGCAGCCTTGTAGTATTCTAGCGTTCGAGTTCACTCCACATATTCGGCCCATGTTCCACACAAACATGCTTGCTGTTACTGAATCTTGCTGATGCTGAATTTGGCTGAAATTTAGCATCACCAACAGTACACGATTATAAAATTATGACACAAAATTTCAAGTTTACACGTTAAACTGAGTTTTTACCAAATTGAGTAAAAACTCCACTGTTCACTGCTTCAGCAGATTGTTTCTCAAACAGTTCTAATAAGTAAATTTAAATTAATTCAATTTTATTTCTTTCTTCAAAATTGCTTTTTGTTTTTGGGGTTTATCCACCTGTAACCCCTCTTGGCCTAGCTAATGCCTCATACCAATTTTTGTTTATACCTATATTTCCATACCTTTTATCCTATACCTATACCTATAATCCACATCCCGCATTTTCAGGGGTTATGCCTGTGAAGCGGGGAAAACTTTATCAGGAGAAAGCCCACTCAGGGATGCTCGGTGTATTTGGCATATTCGAATTAGGTATCTTATTATGTCAACATTCCGTAGGCTTAGATACCGAATCCGATCATTACGGGGTTCCCTGGCGGTCACCCATCCAAGTACTAGTCGCGTCCAACGCTGCTTAACTTCACCGATCGCCCGAGGTGTGTCTCCGTCACCCCACCACAGCTTCGGTTGCTTAACAGTCATTGTTAGATGATTGAAATCATTAATTGAAATCATGTATACTTTGAGATAATAATATAAATGTTTTTTTGTAACACATGCACGATTTTCGCGCTTTCTCGTGCCGATAAAGCGGACAAAAAGTCACCGTTGTCTGACCAGCGACAAAAAAGTTACTACAGGGGATATGTATATAATAACACACAGTAAATCCTCGTTAACACGAACTTGAAGGGACCGGGGTTCCACTTCGTGTTAACCAGGTGTTCGTATTAATGTAGTAATGGGCAATTATTTATTTATGAATAATAATTATACAACCATATTAAAAATAATATTTTAAATTCACTTTAATAGAAAGGAATCTTTGATTGTTATTTGACGAAGAACTTTGCGACTGTTACAATTATATTCAAAAGTGATAAGGTTTAAGAAATTAATGAATTGTACAAAAATATAATTTTTACCAATATCGTTTTGCAAAGTTTGTATGTGATAACGATAAGGATTGGGAATAAAATTTAACGCTAAGATATAAAAAAATCTCTTTAATTAGATTTTAATGTATTTTAATTTGACTTTGAAATATATTTATTTGACTATAATATCATTTCTCAACTTAAGTTCAAAATGTACTTTCTAAATACTTAACTTTCTAGTACCTTCTAGCATAAAAACTGTTTCTATACGTACTTTTGTTACTAAACTTCTTCTAAAGTGATTAAACTTTCTTATAAATGTATAAATTGTTACACTTCTTAACCTCATCGTATCTGTAACAGTATAGTTAATTTACAGGCCAAATGACTGGAAATAATTGGCGTTAACCTATTATTGGAACCTGTTAAGCCGAAAAGTAGTTCCAAATTCGTGCTATGAAGGATTCGCTTTATCCGAGAAGACTGTCCATAAGAACACGTGTAACTCTGCCGGGACGATTCTTTTAATTCGTGTTAAAGCGAAATTCATGTTATCTGAGTACGTGTTATCGAGGATTTACTGTATATATATAATATATTAATATGTATATTAATATGTATACAGCCAATATTAATATATATATTAGCAAAAAACCCTCACTCGCTAACGTTCACTCGGGTTGTAACATATATAAGATTTTAATTAAAATATGTGGGTATACCTAATTTATTCATAAAAATTGATTTTCTTACACAGGAAAGTTCAAAGTTTTTACTCTTAAGAAGCAGCAGTATTATTTTAATAAAATATTATTATTCGAATTTAACAAACACGTGTATTTTAGTATTTATCCCTTCACTCATGCATTTATCCCTTCACCTTCAAATCCAGCCACGCATTCCCCCTCCACCCACGCATTCCTCCCTCCACCAACGCGTTTATCCCTCCACCTACGCATCCACCTATCCATCCACGCATTTACTTCTACACCCACTCATGTATTCAATCCAACCACATATCTATTCCTGGTAGAGAATTATCTACTTTTATCAAGATTCCTGACTTATTATGTTGGAAGCCTCAATTATAAGGAAGAAATCTAGACAAAACTAGATAATTTTCTACCAGGATGATTTTAGAAATTGACAAACAAAATGATATCATAAGTATTTAACAATCGTTGTATAATTTATCTACAAGAAATGTTTGTGACACTTTATAAATACTGCAATAACTAGAAAATATGCGAAGAAATATTACGTAAGAATTTTGGATTGCTTCTTACTTAGGTATTACACGGTCATTTTTTATCAATTACTGCTTGTTTTTTTCGTGTATTAATGAAGATTTGAAATTTAAAAAAATTTGCGATTCATCGATTCGTTTTTGTATTATAACAATTATTCATTTTTATGATCTCTTATTTCTTGGGTATTAGGCAGTAATTTTTAACCGATCAAAGCTAATTTTTTTATGCAGCTATGAAATCAAAAAGAGTTTTTAAGATTTATCGATTCATTTGGTTTTATAGCGTTTTTTCATTTATATGACATTTTTGTATTAAGAAAATAAAATTGAATAATTACAAAAAAAAATTATTTGTAAAAATAGTATGCGTTTTTATTATATATTATGCATAAAAACAAATTTAATCAACAATTTTATAGTGTTTCAAATGTATTGTCAATTGAAAACATGTTAGTTGATATGCAAAAAGTTTTACAGAAAAGTTTTAAATTTGTTTAGAAATTTTAATTCCTCCTCAGGAAGAACAACACTGAATTCTTGATATTTTATTTTAATAATAATTTATTTTTACTAAACTAAATGCAGAACATGTATATCTATAAAATTACATATGTTTAAAAAATAAAATTGTAATAAATTTGTCTAAATTTCAAGCGTTACTGGTAGCACGTTAGCTGCACTTGTTTTAATTCAAATGATTATGGCACCATGAAAATGTAGATATGTATTAACTATTAATCAGAAAACGAACAAATTGATAATTTAAACTAATATATTAAATTAATGTTTTTTTCATCTTGGAACAGTCGATTAGTATGCTGCCGTACAAATGAAGAAAGTGGGTATCTGCATTTTGCAAAAAGATTCGAACCATATAAATAATTACGTATAAAATGATTTGAAACATTACTTTTCCTGACTGGAAACTATTTCATATCTATTGTTTTTCATTTGTTATACTGTGTGATTAAGATGTATTCTATAGTTATATAACTCATACATTTTAACTCGAAAATTATATGCTAAAAGTCATTAAAAAAATTTTTACTGAATATTAGTTTCATATACACTGAGAAAAAGAAGCAGTAACGGCTACTACCAGGGGGTAAAAATGATTGCTAGACTGTCTAGAAACCTAGGACTGAGTTCAATTATTTTATTTATTAAATTAATCTGGTTGATCGAACTAAACGACGTATTGCTGCTGAAACAATACTTTGTTATTGCTCTCATAACTACATTATTTTGCTGTGGCAACCATACAATATCACCGACAGCCCTAATATAGCTACGACAGCAATATGTATGGCTACTCGAGCAATACCCATATAGTTATCATATAAATATAAAACTATTGATGTGATATCTAATCCTTTTTGTCATTGTTATTTTATATATGTTATAATACAGTATCTATTCCTTAGCATGATAGTAAATATTACAAGAATGTCTAGTACTGAGTCTCGAACAACCAAAATAAGATACAATTGGCACTCAAAACAAGACGTCTAGTATTCAGTCCTAAATTTCATAGTAATGAGTAAATTTTTCCTACATCATATTGGCTATACTGGAGGGTCTATTAATGGTTACTAATTTTTTCTCTCAGTGTAGAACTATATTCTTATACATCTTAAAGTCATAAGATTTACTAATTCTTAAAAGAAATGTCAAGAAGTTGAGTTTTGTTTGTGCAAAATAATCCTCTCTCATCATCACTCCTCGCAAACACTAGCGTTGCGCGTGCAAACCTGTTTATGTGCTGCGCAACTCAGATGATGCACGGACATTTCTGCGTGATGTTACAATCATTCTTTTATAGAGGGATTTTTTATTTTTCCAGTATTGCACTAAATTTTTTATAATAATCTAAATTCTCTAAGGAAATGCAATAACGTGAAAAATCAGCCCAAACCCTTTCTAATTTAAAGAATATTGCGTCAGCAGATTTGGGCTAATTCCGATCACCCTTATTTAGCCTTATTATAATGAATACAAAAGTATTATGGAAAATTTTCTAACACGATGTCAAATTACGCATAATAACCAATGTACATGCTCATTTTTAAGTACAAAATAGTATATTGTGTACCAAGGCCCATGGAAGAATGGTCTGAAGGCCCGATATCGGTCGAGTAACTTTTGCCAGATGCTTCAGTACTACTAAAAATTATTGTGACAATGTTGGGGCTATGTCGAAATGATAACTACGGACCGAGCTTAAAAGCCAGTAATTGAACAATACAGTGTTAACGAAAGTTAACTTCATTTTTTCTTTATTATTAAAATATGCGATATATAACGTTTATGCTGAATTCTTTGTTTTTTTCTTAAATCACTACTCACTGATCACAACTGCGTGATTCTTATAGCCAGTCAAACATTTTTGTATGTTTAGCAAAATCATTAAAAATCCAGTTTTTTAAAACATAAGAGGTTAAATGGTAGGTTGGAGCGATGGCATTGATGAAATAAATTGAACTCTATACTAGTACTGGCGATCCGTCTGACCAGTACTGATTCTCAGAATTGGCCCGTTGTTACTAAATCAGAAATGACACGGAGACGGGCCAATGTCTAGCAGACTATTAATTTAATTTTAATTTCAGCAATGGCAATTTCTTACTTGAGGGGGATGAGGGGGTTGAAAAGTAGACCTTTTTTTGCGCGCGTGTTATTTGCAGTAATAGTCATACAAGTCAGAGTGTTCGTAAGTTAATGGAAAATGTGAAATATTGTAAATATTAAAAAAAATAATAACCTCGGCGGGTGTGCGTAGCACAAACAATATATTATAGAACCGACTTCAAAAAGTAACCCTCTAAAAAGTAAAAAATAATATTTTGTTTAATAATATATGGAATTGTGAAAAAATAAACTCACTATTAACAATAACAATTGATTAATTGAATTCAAACTAGAACCTTTTAAAGTCGGCGCCAGAACCGACAATTACGTTCAATCACAACGTTTTAGCTATTTGCTTAAATTTTTGGCGTCGACTTCAAAAAGTTATAGTTTGAATTCAATTAACCAATTGTTATTGTTGATAGTGAGTTTATTTTTTCACAATTCCATACATTATTAAAAAGAATATTATTTTTTACTTTTTAGAGGGTTACTTTTTGAAGTTGGTTCTATTTTTTAAAATAAATTATTAGATATCAACTTGTAGTGTTACGTTAAAAATAATAACATGAAAATTCAGACTTTGCCAGTCCTAATAGTACCGGCTCAGTACTGGCTCAAAGCACTAAAATACGACTCAAATGGCTGCATCTATTGATAAGTTATGCAGAGAAGTCATTAAAAAGTCGGTTAAATATGGTATTCCGCCAGTACTGACATTGCTATACTGGCCCAATACTGGTACAAACTTGTATTTGACCACGTACAGGGATACCCTTTATTGAATAAGAAAATAATCATCGGAATTGGCGAAGTCATTTCCTGTGTAATCGGTATAAATACCCTGGTAGAAATTTATCCCGTCCACTTTATAGATCTATGTAGAATAATCTCGCGCTGTGTAGATATATGTAGGCAAACTAGACAGTTACTATAAAGGCGTGTAACGGTCGTCCCTTCTAGTTTCCCATATTATTTGCCCAGATAAGCAAAGTTATGACTATAACAGCCACTTCAAGGTTATGTTTTAAGAAACAGAAGCATAATCTATTATGATTATTATGTATTATTTTGATTTAAAGGTATTTACATGTTATTGTTCACCTATTACCAATGTAAGTAAATGTAAATAACCTGTAAAGTGTAAGGTTATCAAATTTTAAATGCATCGAGTTTTTGTATTTAAGAACTCAATAATAATATTATGTTACACATATATATTAAACAATCAAAATAAAAGAATAATCTAAATATCCATATCATATATTTATTTTGTTTATGTAAAATTAGTTTCCTTACATTTGATTATGTTCCATCCTAAATACAGGCTTCGTTTCAAAACCTGTATGGTTTATGTAAGGAAAACTATTTTCACACACATTTATTATCAACTGATTAATTTTCTATTGTTAAAAAAAAATAATATATTTGAGTTATTATATGTATGTTCTATTTTTGTATTTCCTACTCTGATTAATTTATAATCAAACCCTTTCATTTGACATGTATGGCCAGTTAAAACATAGTAATTTGTTGCTTATAAAGAAGATTATCGTCTACATATGTTCGACTAATGTGTTTGTCTTTGAAAATGTTGTCACGGATGAGCAGTTTATGTATGATAAGAACTCACATATGGATACAAAATTATTTGCAATTCTGAGATTAAAATTCTAGTTTTTAAATAAAGCATGTCATAAAGTACATATTAGTACATATGATAATATTATTATTTATATATTACTTTTCAAGAAACAACTACATCAATCAATAACGATATTTTGTGATCACTGTTTTTCATATGCAAGGAACATGATTTCTAAATTTTCATTTCTTAGGGTAGATATGCTTTCTGACTACTTTTATGTGTAAATAGTATGAATATAACTATAGATGTTATTATTATAATTGAAAACTTGCATGTTAAACTTTTTTTAACATTAATTTTTACAATAAAAGTTCTGTTCAATAAATAATATATAACCTCACAGATCGTATACGTACATATTATTATTGAGAAAACTATGTAGATCTGTGTGGATTTATAGAGTTTTGTACAGTCTAGTACTATCTAGTATGCCTATAAAGGCCGTTATAGCGAATGTGGGCGTCACGATAAAATTTCTACCAGGGTATAGAGGAAATATTCATAAAAATATGGTTTTTGATTGTACTGGCATTGTACTGGCCCAATACTTGAAAATTTTTGTTCTGTGACGTAAGTTGAATGATACTAAGATAAACGCAAAAAGTTTTATGTTGAATGGTTCAGTATGGCTCGAGAAAATCGCGGACAAACATACATACATACGCGTCAAACTGAGAACCTCCTTTCTTGAAGCCGGGAAAAAATTACTTCCGGACAATTTTCGAGAAACTTCTTGTTCATATTCACATTGTTTTTAGTACAGTGTTATGCCTATTGTTTAAGTTAAAAAATGAACGATTTCTGCCGTTTTTGAGCAAAACAGACAGATCTATATCAAATTTATGCAGTTTCACGAGAGAGGTGATTGAAATATTTACCTCGAGTACTGCGAAACGTTACTTGTTATTTAAATAAAAAATATATAACTCATTACAAGAAACCTCCAAAACAATGTATGAATTAAATTTAACCTTCAAAAGTCCTTAGAATATCCCACAGTAAAATTCGAGATAGAAACTTTGAGATCACACTTTTGATAAAATACGCCAATATGCAACCTCTTAATCCGTTAACAGCGATGTAAAATTAGATTCTTCCTTCAACTATTAATTCCTTTAACACTCTTATTCAAATTTGCGTACTAAAATATATAATGTTCAATCCAAACAAAATAATATATTCAAGCATTAAAGTCAAATCTGAACATTTTCTCAATAAAGCGATTGAAGCTTTTATAATTTAAAATAAGATTTATAGACAAATATATACCTACAACTATTTAATATGTCACATTGCCAAGATAGAACCTTTTGATTCTCAAATATTTGATAAAGGCTTTTTTGTATAAGTCTAATTTAAATCTAGCTAAATATTTGAAACTATCAAAAATATTTACTACCATCGTATATAGAATATTTTAAAATAGTTAATTAGACCAAACAGTCAATTTTGGTAAAAATGTGATAATAGAACCCTTTGGTTCTGAGGTCGCGAAATGTATAAAATTTATGTTAATAATAATAATAATTTAAGTGATTGCTTCTAACAGCAAATTGTAGACAAAATTGTTAAACATTATAAAAATATGTTGACAAAGTTTCGATTGTCTTACACATGCTTCATCAGGTTCAAATACAGTGATATATAATTTTCTTATAACTAAATATCTTGGATACTTATGAAGCCTGGGCGTTTCCTATTCTCCTGTAGTGGTTAAGGGTCGTGTATCATGTATTAGCACCAACTTACATTTTAACACTAACTATAAGGCACTATAAGAAATTTTCAAAGAGAATAGTGACGTTTTACCCAAGTTAACGTATGACATATAAAATCGATTTTTTTACAAAATGATTTTTATCTCGAAAGCAGAAAAGTATTAAGACTCAAAAATTTTACTGAATGTTCTCGGTGTTAATAATAACCAGTTTTTCAATAAATTTCCGAGATATAACCGAGATATATATTACTATTACAAAGATTCCACTAGGAAGAAACAAAATTTTACTACAGAAATAAGGGAGATTGAATATATCATGTTAATTCGTTACCATAATAATCTAATTTTTTGTACCATTTTACTACCTCAGAGAAAGTTTTGTGATGGTGACAGTTATGCTAAAAACATTATAGAAACATGTTTTAAGACATTAGGAATCAAAATACACTATTTTTAGAAATTGTCTATATGGATGTGTGTATGTATGTTTATAGCACTGTGTGACCTACATTCGCATCTATCGTACGCTTTTCCGTGGCATAAATGATCGATTACACCACTGTTGCTAACTTCACACCGTACCATTATAAACACTGTGGAATAAACACAGTTGCCACTAGTATCCTTATAAAGTAAATCAATTGCTAAAATAAATAATGATTTATGAAGGTGAATGATCTTTAGTGTAAAAAATACAGAATTGGTTTCTGTATTTAATCAAAATAATCAAAATTTAGAAAATTGAAGGTTAGAAATTATAAATTTCAAATGTCAATCTGTGTAATTTTTGTTGTTACACTTTGGATAAATGTAAGGGAAAGGAGATTTGATATTAAAAAAAAAATTAAAAACACTATAATAGTACATGAATGCTTTGAAAATTGTGAGTTTATATACTAAACATGTTTATAGCACTGTGTGACCTAAACCCGCACTTAGGCCACGCTTATCGTTTTCGTTTTATAATAATAGAAAGAAGAAGTATTAAACCTGGTAAATACGCATGACAAGTATCAGAGAATAATTATAAATCCTTAAAATAATGCTTCAAATTAAGAGGTTAGTTCAACTGATTGTATATGACAATTTGGCGCGTTTTTTGAATATTCAATCTGGAATTCAATTTAAAATTCAGTATTAATTTTCTTTTCATTATTAATATTACAAATTTATTAAAATTTAATTTAAATAATTTCAAGATAGGGTAAATAAATATATTCAAATTAACTGTTATCAATAAACATTTATTATTTTTTCAAAAAACAAAATATCTTATTTATATAAGGTTCTATTCAAACAATGTATAAAGGTTGACATTGATTATTAATTAACTAATGAATTTTGGTTAAATAATAATTAGTTTATACGATTTGTAATTTCCTTAATTTATTTTTTATGTTTTTTGGATTATATTTTTTTTTTATGCGTGGGGGCTCCGCCCCCCCCCCCCCCCCCGTCTCCACTCCCGGCCCGCCCCTGCACCCTACACCCTCCCCTATGTTGATGGCAGGTTTATGTCACTCGTGCTACAAAATAGTATACGATACTCGTGGCATAAACGGCCTATGACACGATGTGAAATATCGCCCTCGCTTCGCTCGGGCGCTAACTTCACGCCGTGCCGTAATAGGCCGTTTATGCCACTTGTATCGTAATATACTATTATGTGAGTGTGCATGTGTGTATATGAATGTAGATCAGCATTACTCTGAATATTCACGGTCAAAATTAATGTTTCAGGGCTCATTATTTATTTTCTTTTAAGAAAATGGGCTCAAAAATATTATATTGAGTTTTAGTTTTTCTGTTTTTGTAATAATAATAAATTTTTATAGAAATAATATCACTGAATCGGTGTAAATATATTTAAAAGAACATAAATTTACCAATATTCTCAATTTGATAAGGTAAATTATTTTAATGTTAGAAATAATATGTTTGAGTCAGTGTAATCTGTTAACTTTTTCGACCCGAATTATTTATTTATTATTTCTTAATTATTTAACGTGTGAAAAAAATATTATTTCTATTTCTATGATTACTGAAGAAAATTAGCAGCATTTTATCTGAAACTTTACAAAAAGGTAACCTTACACTATCTCTTGGCTGACTTATTTGTCTAGACCATGAGGTCTTTTATTCTTCGAGATATTTGAGGTTATATATATTGTTTTTAATTTTTGTATCTTAGTAAAGATTTAAAATCAAAACGAATTTTAAAGATTGAACAAAAAGTAAATTTTAATAAAAATTAAAAAAAAACAATGCTTTCTCATTGAGAAAGAAAAATTCCAAATAGTTTTTGAAATTAAGAAAAATCCCAAGACGCCTATAACTAATTTAAACTAAATGTATAATTTTAGTAAAAAAATTATTTTGCCAAACCATCAAGAATAAAAAAGTATACCTTCTTTGAGCTATTAATTAGAAAGAAATATCAATTAAAAATTAATTTATTAGAACAGATCATTTCAGACTGGAACAGTTTATTTATTTTTTTTTTATTTGTGGTTTATCCACCTGCAGTATCTTGGCCTAGCAAGTGTCTCATAGCTATTTTTTTCTTTGTACCTATTTTTTCCATACCTTCCTGTTTCTCTACCTAATCACATCCCGCATTCGCCCAGGGTTTGCCTGTGAAGCGGGAAGAAGACCTATATCAGGAGATAACCCGCCTGGTATGTTCGAATTGGATGTCTTATGTCACATTCCGTAGGCTTGCCGCTCATCAGAACACCGCTCATTTTGTTGAGTGTGAAGCATCACCTAAGCGATCGAGCGAAATTGCATTAGCCACAGGGTTCCCTGGCGGTCACCCATCCAAGTACTAGCCGCGTCCAACGCTGCTTAACTTTGCCGATCGCCCGAGGTGTGGCTCCGCTATTCCGCCACAGCGTCGGTTGAACAATTTACAGTAGTCTCGCGTTAATTGCCTGCGTTCGGGGCTCTTGGGTGCTGCTATTCCGAGAAATCGGACATCAGCGAGAGCCAGTCGCGTGCGCTCTTTCCCCTCCATTCATTTGTTTTAAAGTCGTACGACACTAGTAGCGATCTACAGCGGGCGGAATGGTGGGAACAGTCCCGTGCGTGAGTTTGCGTTTGTGTATCAGGAGGCGTGCCTAACAGGCGATTAACCAGCAGGCAAATAACGCGAGAATACTGTATTGATTATATTTATTTATTTATAGCTAAGGGCCAATGAATTGGCAGCGTTTTAAGCTGCAGCTTTACCTTCGCTTCACTAGTTACAATATTTTTCTGTATTAGCTTAGGATGACAAATCACACGGACACGTGATCGTTCATTACTCGCATGGAAAGAATGTTATACTTCTGTCAATAATAATTGTTTCTACTTTTGAAGACCTTTCTACATAATTGCTCTTTCTCTTAATTTGCACCTTTATTTTCACTCTGATCACGGAAAACATTTAAGTATTATTATTACATTATCTAAGAGATAATAATAAAAATGAATAGTTTGTAGGTTTAATGCCATTGTTGTATCATGGCAAGATCTACTAAAAATAAAATAATTCAATGATAAAAATGACGTTACTCTTTTACATGTCTATCCTATCTACATTTTATTTGACATTTTTTCCATGTTTGTAGTCGCCTTCACCTTTTCCATTTGCTCCAATAACAAAGACACTTTCTTTTTGCCAAAGGCTGCACTTTCTACTTTGTGCCTTTTTTTGTACGTTTTTTTCTCTTTTTAACGTTAGTCCCCTCCAGCTGAGGACCTAAATAACCATAGGCACTACTGGAAAGCCCAAAGATGACACGCTGCTGTTGCCGCTGCTGCTGCTGCTACTGCTGCCGCTGACCTCGAAAGCGAAACAAGGCCTTTTCTTACCATAACGGCTCTCTTAAGAAGCGTATTCCGGTCTTATCATGCAAGCACTCGGGAAAAAGCTTTTTCATTGAGGCAGCCAGGTTGCTGCTTGAACTTTTAACATAATTAGGGCAGCTGCCAACGGCGCGATACCGCTGCTAACTTGTAATCCACTAAAATCGATTATAAGCTCCAGAATGATTTTTTCCAAATGGACAATGGAGATCGAGGCAGTATGCCGAAAGCAGTAATAGACTTAGAGTATGAAGTATTGAAGTGTCAAGTTATTGACAGCAGCTTGCGAGATTTATGAAAAGTCATTATAATATGATCCAAAAAGAGGGCCGCGGCCAGGCTGTGAGCTGCTTTGAAAACGTCGCGAGTTATATGTGGCATGATGTCTGGAGCGACTGGCTCTCTCATAATGGAGGCTCGAAAAACAAGGCGAAGTGAAGTGAAGAGAGCTGACCTACTGTCGCAAGTGGCTCAGGGCCGTCCCTGTCCAAATTGCTTGCCTGCTTGCTTGCTTGCTCGCTCGCTCGCTCGCTTGCTCCTCTCCGCCCTCTCTTTCCTCACTTCCTCCATCATCCGAACAACTACACACAGATACAGACAAATATACAAATATCTACCAATTATTTATGTCTAAAGATAATTTCGCACATCTGTTATAACTACTGCCTTACTACAGCTTCATCACTCCGTTTCTTTCATTTATCAAACAGTAAGTTTTGCCAAGAGTTAAGTTTTCTTTTATTAAGGCAGAATCTTTTCTACGAGCAAATTCTTTTTT
Source organism: Gastracanthus pulcherrimus (assembly GCA_949152435.1). Taxonomy (NCBI): domain Eukaryota; kingdom Metazoa; phylum Arthropoda; class Insecta; order Hymenoptera; family Pteromalidae; genus Gastracanthus; species Gastracanthus pulcherrimus. The sequence continues at coordinate 860,535 of OX424573.1, read as the reverse complement.
ACTATCAGAAAGCTTCCACTTTTTAAAATAAATTTTCTCTAATAAGCGTCAATTTTTTATTCTTAATACTCTTGATTTATCAAAAAACATATGCTTTCCCTCCAATATGTTTTAAAAAGAATGTTTGTATTGAATAATTTCAAAATAAAAGAAGACTCTACAGCAGTTTTTATTTAATCAATGTATTTTTGATGTTCCAATACAATTTGTTAGGAATAAAATTTGGCAAAGAGCGTTTCTTACACATAAGAATTATACATGTAAGTATTGTGCACAATTTAGCATTGGTCAAATTATATATAGATATATTTGATCAATGCTAAATTGTGCACAATAATTACGTGTACAATTCTTATGTGTAAGAAACGCACTATGCTACAGTTAAAATGAGTTTGAATAAACTAATTTCAGTAATTAACTCGAATATCTATATATATATATAAATATATTTATATTTAGTAATTTAGTGTATGTATATATGTATTTAGCATTGATCAAATATATCTATATATAATTTGACCAATGCTAAATTGTGTACAATAATTACGTGCATAATTCTTATGTGTAAGAAATGCTCTATGCCAAATTTTATTTCTAACAAATTGTATTGCAACATCAAAAATACATTGATTAAATAAAAAATGCTGTGGAGTCTTCTTTTATTTTGAAACCATTCAATACAAACATTTTTTATTATATATATATATATATATATATATATATGGGTGATTCTCTGGAAAATGGAGATAAAAAATTTCTTTTTTATATCTTCGGTAAAAATGTTCCTCTCGTTATGTGAATTTATTCAGATTTTTTGAAACTATTAGATTTGAAGTTGATCACGGCTAAATATGAGCATGTAGCCATTTTTTACAGTTTTTAACAAATTTTAACCTCAATTTATTCAACAAAATTAAATCTCTTTGAAAAATAGCACTCTGTAAATCTGGAAGAGTTATCTTTCACTGCAATGTCTTTATTGCAAATATCGTGGTCAAAATATGTATTTTTGGTATTTTCTGTATTATAAATATTGTTTCTGCATCAAAGAATGTTACTAGATGAGAACCATCTGTAATAGTCTGAACCGAACCTCAAAATATCGCAGAAGCACTATATTTTGTTTCAAAATTCGTGATCAAAACATGATTTTTTGGTATTTTTCGCATTGAACTTATTATTTATGCACCAAAGAATGATATTAGATGAGAACCAATCGTAATCTATCAACCTAACTTCAGAATATCGTAATATAATTATTCTTCAAATCTTTTGTGTGTATAATATGCGAGTATGTGTAAACGTGCGCGCGTGTGTGGATATGTTCGTGTGTGTGTGTGTGTGTGCGTGCGTGAGTGCGTGCGTGTGTGTGTTTGTGTGTGTGCATCTGCGTGTGTGTTTTTGTAGATGAGTAACGAGAAATTAATATTGTTACTACGAAATCAGTAACAAAAATCGTATTATTGCGATGTTTTGAGATTATATGCATACTATTACCATTAGAACTCATCTAGTAATATTTATTCATGCAAAAACAATAGTTACACAACGAAAAATACCAAAAGAAATAATATTGTGATCATGAAATTTGAAACAAAAATAAGTGTTTTAGCGATATTGTGAGGTTAGGTTGCCATTATTACGGTTGGTTCTCATCTCATTCTTTGATGCAGAAACATTAATTATAAACCCAGAGAATATTAAAAATACCTACATATTTTGACTACGTAATTTTCAAAGAAGATATGGTTCTTAATATTTTGAATTTAGGTTGACACTACTACATTTAGTATTTATTCAGTAATATTCTCTGATGTAAATACAAAAATTATAACATAAAAAATACCAAAACATCATATTTTTACCTCGAAATTTCCAAAGAAGTGTTTAACAATATTTTTAGGTTACGTTGAGACTGTTACAATAAGCAGTTATCTAGTAACATTCTATAATGCAGAAACCATCATTAAAACACATAATACAAGAAAATATATACTGTAACCGCGAAATTTGCAAAGAAAACTGTGTTTTTACGATATTTTGAGATTAGGTTGATACTATTACGATTAGTACTCACCTAGTAAAATTCTCCTCCTAAAACTGTAATCCTATTAAGCTTTTAACCACTATTCCTAGTCATATACTGAAAAAACTATATAAAAATACCAAAAAACGAAAATTTAAAAAAAAATAAAATAATGCTCTGAAAGTTTGTTTAGAATGCTTTGAAAGTTCCTGTTGGAACGTAAAAACACTTTAAAATATTTATATAATGAAACATGCAGAAGAATTAATTTTGTGTATATAAACTACTGCGACTTTATTTTGTTTATTTTGGTAAACCTGTTATTACTGGGAAAGTGTATCTACTACCACGCTTGCAATATTATAAACTTAAAAAGTAAAAAATAGGTTCATTTTTCGTCGATGTCCATTGGGAAAGTATTCACTTTAAAATAGAGTGAAATTCCACTCTACTTAAAAGTTAAACATTCCACTTTATTTTTAGAGTGAATAATCCACTCTAATTAGAGTGATTTATTTCACTCATTCTTCGAGTGGAATTTCACTCTGAATAAGTGAAATTTCACTCTAACGGGTTTAGGGTGTAGTTTAAAGTAATATCCTCAATTGTCTAAACTTATATAGAAAACTTTGCTTTTATACTCCAAGGTCTGATTGGTCTAGTGGATTAAGAGCTGGTACAGTAACCTGAGGAATCTACTCTCTAAATTTTTTGGAGTGAAATTTTCGGTCTAAATGTAGAGTGAGCGAGGGTTCCACTCCAAACGAGTGAATTTTCACTCAAAAAGAGTGAATTTGTTCACTCCAGTCTAACAAGTGAATTTTACCACTCTAAATTAGAATGACTAAGGACTCACTCTAACTTTGACACTATCAATAGAGAATTCATTTCTGATATCTGCAGGAATAGAATTCCACCTACGCTCCACTCTATTCAAGCAGGAGTTAAAACTGTAGTTCGTTCTAGAATCACCTTCAACTTCACGAAAGTTACGTAGTATATATGGTATGTGTCGCCGTACTAGGGCACTACTTAATATGTCTGAGTCCATGGTTCTGTTCATTAGTTTGAAGGCTAGAATGCAGTCATGATATTGATGCAAAGATTTGTTCGAACAAATATTTAATTCCCTAGCTAATTCATCATATTCGTGATCAAATCGATGCATCGGCCGACCCATTTTATACGCAGCATAGCGAAGAAACCCCTGCTGACTTGACTCGAGCATCTTCATCTGAACATCAGTATGTGGAGACCAGATTTTCGAGGAATAGATAAAGTATGGCAACACTAGAGAATTATATAAATATGTGATATATGCAATATTGGAAAATTGAGAAGTGGAACGTTTAATGAAACCAATCGTTATTGACGTCATGGAAGATATGTAACTATTGTGGTGTTCAAATGAGAGATTCGAGTCAATCCAGATACGCTGATCCTTAATTACTTAAGTTCTTTGTAACTGAACGCTTCCGATGAAATAATCGAACAGCAACGCACTCCTACTTCTGCTGAATGAGATTATAAAACACTTAGAAGTATTGAGTGGGAGCCCGCAGCCGTCCGACCACTCCACTAGCGCATCCAGGTCCAATTGTAGGTTCCTAGCATCAGCTTCAGATTTTATGATAGTGTAGAGCTTGACGTCGTCAGTGTACATTAAGACTTTAACATTTTTTAATTTCATAACTAGTTCATTTATATAAACGCAGAATAAGAAGGGACCAAAGTGAGAACCTTGGGGATCTCCCGACTGAACCGCTACAGTTTGCGAAACACAATTATTGATTCTAACAGCAAAACTTCGACCACTTAAGTACGACTTCAACCAATTTATTAAATTACCCCGAATACCTAAATTCCATAACTTGTCTATGAGGAGATCATGAACTACTGTGTCGAAGGCTTTGGAGAAGTCCGTGTAGATGGCATCCATCTGGCGCGAACTCTCCAAGGCCTCCGCCAGATCATTATTAAACACTAAGAGATTCGATAAATTAGATCTACCTATAATGAAGCCATGCTGGCCCCTGGTGAGATATACCAGCACATTATCAATCAAAACGTTAGTAACTATAGCATCTAATAATTTCAGCAACTGATTTATTGAAGATTTGCAGCACCGGCGCTTCAAGTACATTCCAACACCGCTTTGGAAAATAAGGCGGTATAACCTCCGGACCGGTATTAGCATTATCTATTAGCCTAGGTATCTCACACCTAGCTATTTCACTAGTGACAGTAATATGAGATAAAGCCTCCCCCTCAGAGTCAAGAGCACCGGCCGCGCTGTTACTATTGCTATACACATAAGCGTTATCCTTGTAAGTAGACCTAAAAAAACTAGCAAACATGTCAGCGCTCTCGAGGTCCGACGAGGATGCCTCGTCATTATAGTACACGTTACCAGGAATCCTATCGCTAGAATTTAGTGATTTAACATAAGACCAATAGACACTGAGGTTCCTCTTTAGATTACTTTCAACCGATTGTATATAAAGCCTATATTTTAACCTAGATAACCTATTACAGCAAGCTCTAAGCCTCTTAAACTCAATATAATCATAAAGCAAACCAGAGATCTTCCATTGACAATGCGATTTCTTCTTATCATTAATCGTACATTTTAATTCGCAGTCATACCATCGGGGATATGAACCGGGAGCCTCAGAGGTGTAGGGCACAAACCTATCTACAACATCAACGAGGACTTAGGACTTATATAGTATTTTAAGACTATTATCGGAATTGCCACTACCCATCAGGGGGTCCCAACTCACCTCCCGGAGGGCATGGTTGATATTATCATAGTTTTCTTTAATAAAATTGCGCTTTCTGACAGACGTGATATTCGCTTGAATCTTAGTCTTGACAGTGAAGAGGCCTGGAAGATGGTGCTCGTCCGTTGAAACCATTTGATCTACTACATCATGAGATGAGACGAGTCCTGCCGGAGCGAACAGGAGGTTCAGACTGTATCCCTTGACATGGTGGGCAGGGTAGACTTGAATCAGATTGAGAAGAGACATGGTGGCACAGACAGAGGCAGTACACTCTCTCTCTCTCTCTCATCAGGGCACAGGTAACCAGTCTGAGAGAAGCAGAGAGGATCGGAACTCCAACACACTCTTGGAAGGTTGAAGTCCCCGAGGAGGATAAGTTTACGATCCGAAAAGTGCTGCATGATATTCTCCACTGCAGTATTAAATTCTATGTAGTCCGCAAGTACCGATTGAGGCCTAATGTAGACAAAAGATCGACCTTGGTTCTCACTATTATGTTGGTAAAAATGTGGTTCTCGGTGGCCACCAAGACTCCTCCACCTCTGGACACACCTGCTCTAGACACGTCCCTATAATCTCTGTATACTGAGTAACCCTCGAGACCAAGTTCACTGGAATTGATACTTGAAAGTAACCACGTCTCTGAGAAAGCGATGACATCTGGAAAGGAACAATAATTGTGAAGATTAGTTTGTAATTCCGAAAGCCTCTCAGCTTTTTTTAAAGAGTGAATATTCTAGTAGTATAATGAGAACGCCTCCATCTTCAGTTTTTTAAACTGGTCCCTCTGAGCCTTAATGTGATCAGCAGATACCTGTACACCTGGTGGGAGACGTTCCTAGTTCCTGAGTAATCTGCCCACTTAGTCGCTAGATATCAGTCTGATAAGAATGGGAGGTGGAGAATTCTCACTTGTGGATTTGGAGAATCTATGCACAGAGATGTAATCTAGGTTAACATTCTCAATGACTTGCAAAACCTGACGAACAATAACTATATCCTGTTGATTGGCATCTAGAGGAAGATTATACAGAATAATGTTCGAGGATATATGAAATCGGTCTTGTAGTTCGGCAGCCAGAGATTCAACTGACGCCTCAGATGGACGCTTGTTGGCCACAGGACCAATGGGTAACTCCGCCGCACCAAGCTGTCCTGTCAACTCACTCAACTTCTGATTGATACTCGAAATTTCCTCAGTGTTTTTCTTGATTCTCCCATCAAAATTTGCCAGCTTCTGATGAATAGCCTGCAATTTTTGATTTATTGTTTGTTCGAAAATGTTTGTTCGTCGATACAAATAAATAGGAGCAACTTTTGGAGCGCCCGAGATATGCGCCCCCTGGCAACCATTAGTATTTATTACAATTTTTGAGAAAATGTAAAAAATTTGAGTCTAGAATTGAATTGCTGCGGCATACTTTCCTCAGTATGCGCGCACACTAGATGTGTTGCGTCCGCACAGGACGCTTCATATGTACTGCGCATGCACATATCGTTTTTCACCATTTTCTCAATAACCGTTACAGAATCAAATTCTAATGATTGAACAAATTCAAATAAAGATGGAAAATTTTTTTAACACTTGGTACGTTAAAAAATATTCATTATTAATCTGAATATCATAGTTTGAAATACCGCGAACATTAACATTTTTTCTATAAAACAAAAGTGGAGCAAATTCTGATAATAGCTAATTCGAATGGAGCAAATTAAGACGTTTTCTTTAGTGGGTCACAAGTTTCTGTGTGATATAGGTCTACTGGCTGTAAGAGGGTATCTGATTGAAGAATAAAAAATAATGACAGGCCATATTATTTACACGTGAAACCCAATATGTTCCATTAGCTGTTGATTTTCAAAACTCTATAGAATTGCCTTATATGCATATTTTCCAATTAAAAAAATGTCTTATGTTAGTATTTATGCTATATTGTTTTATCCAACCGGCTCAAATAGATTTTTTTTAATACATCAACTATGTTAAATGGTCAAAGCTTAGGTGTGCCATATTAGGTACACTTACCTTATATTTCATTCACAATTATATCTAAACAAAAAATGTCTTATCTCTCTATGTTCCTCAAATTACTCTCCTATAACTTTTAATAACGTGATAAGTATTCAGCGCCTCATGCTTTTATTTCATATTTATGATGAGACACTATGGGTTCCAGACAGACATCCAGAGCTGCCAGAAAAATATTATTTTATACTTTTTGGTACATTTAATAAAAGCGTAATACTTCGTACATTTTTAGAACTGAAAATGATTTTGTATTGGTCATAGAAATCATTTTAATGAACTTAATAGTTATTTATACGTATTTTTCCTCCGACCTTTATTGCACACAATCCAGCGTGTTTCTACATTAACCGAATCCTAACCTGCGTCCAAATCTACTCTTTACTATGCAGGCAAACTTCAGAAAACATAGAAAGTATTAGAAAAAAATCGATATTCTGCGATAGAAAAATTGTTTTAAAATCATCAGAAAATTATTTCTCATATTTACAAAAGTGCGATTTTCTTCATTTATGGTGTCCCAATGTTCAGAAAGTCTTTCGCGCATAGGATTACAATAAATTAATCTGAAACTTTAAGGATATCTTATTCAAGTCATTCGCATTACAACCCTGAACTCCGATTATTCAAAAAGATTTTATTAAGAAAGTGTTGAAATTTGGAGTTCACAGTTCTGTGTGGTACAGATGTTAGATATTACATAATTGTTTTCAAATGCTATACTTGCATTCCCATGCGTAAGGACAGTTTTGAAAAAACATCAATTTTCATTGAACATTGCTGGTTTTACCTACATAACTATGAGTATGATGTCTAAAAAATTATGAAAATTTACAAAAAACTTCCTTTTTAGGTAACAAATATATCCACCAATTTAAAAAATTTGTATCATGTAACTAGCAAATTTTTCAAAATTCAAAATACACTGTAGGTGGTTCCCTTTTACTTCTATGAGACAATTTATCGATGAGATAGCTTCTAATACTAACACCAAATACGTAATGTATAAGCTGTGTAACAGCTAAATCGCGTAATAGGTATAATAACCATGCAGGTAGGCCATCTTGAGTACAGGGGCTATATTGGGAACAGTCATCTTATTAATTTTGAAAATGCAGCAATATTAGAAACAAAAATTATTTATTCGTTTATAGTACATTTTTAATAAAGTATAATCATTAATCTTTTGTTTCTTTATTTTATAATTAAAAATAATACTAAAAATAATAATCATATACATGTATATGGCTGATTTTTTGTAAATTATTTTCGCGATTATACTTATTGCATTATCTTTCTCGTAGATGTTTGAATTCAGGCTCTATTGTGAGTGCAGTGCGACACACTGACATCACTTGTCCTCGGTTACATAAAGATATCCAACACTGTTCAGGCCGATCTTTAAGTATGCTTACGTTCGCGCATTTTTAAAGCAGGAAACTCTTCCAGCGCGCGATTCACCTTCCCGAAGGTCTCACATCGAAAAAGTCAAGCGACGTTTGATTATACTTCCGCAAATGTCCATTAGACAATGTTAACTTGATGATTAGTGACTTATATCCCAGTTTTTTTTATCAAATTACTTGACTAAGAAAATAGTATTTATTTGGATAGTACTCGTTGAGCGAATGTAGAAAAAGAAAAGAAAAGAAAAGAAAAAAATGCAATGAATAGAAAAGGTCAGTCTCATATACGTGCGATGGAGTAAATTGTTGGTATCGATGAACATACTCTTCCGAAATATTCGGTGTCGTGAAGAATGCCTCAAGAGCCTTAAGCAAGCCTAAATCCAACCTAAATGAAGCCTAAAGCAAACCTAAAGCAAAGTCGCTTATACAATGCCGACGACCTTGTGGATAATCTTGAGTTTCTTCGATCCATTCTCGTCCCTCATTCTGGCCGGCGCGGCCCCGGTCTTTGTCTACGTAGCCGTGAGGCTGGCTACTGGCTGTTGGCTGCTACTTGACGCGTCGCGCTCGTCTTTACAATCTTAATAAATGAACAAATCCACAATAGAAGCGAATTGCAGATATTTTTTCCTTAGGATTTTCATTGTAGAATCGTTATCGTGCCGTTGACCAAGTTCAAACTATAACACGCATCAGATCTCCGTGCTGACTTTGATTGAAAGTAGTGCCCCGAGTGCGTGAAGGAACTGACTGACGCGCTGGGCTATAGAAAAGAAGCGAGTACTTGTAATTAGTAGAGGGCAAAATCATCAGTGGTGGCCTGGTGGCTGCGCAGCAGCAGCTGCAGCTCCCCCCTTCCCTTTCATGGCTGCGCGCGCGAGAGCTCGGTTCTATATCGACCGAGCCAGCGAGCTAGCGAGTCAGCGTGACCTGACCTCGCCTGAACTCTCTCTCTCTCTCTCTCGCTCTGATCTCAGCTAACACAATCACTTCTCCCTCTCCTATATTTCACTCAAAGCTAAAGCTACTTTCCTCACCCTCACCTATACACGTGGCTCGCCACTCGCGTTTCTCATTATTGCACTTACTTTTACTAACATGGAAATGACAAGCACAGCTACACTTCAACTAAAGAACGGCCGAAATTCGAGTGGACTGCAGGAAAAAGGGTAAAAGCCTTTTCATAGGCGCTTTTTGCTGCACTTCCTATAGCTATAGCCCGTATATAGGGAGCAAGTCGACAAGTGTAATACTGCAACTCCAGCGGGAAGAGAAAGTTTCGCGAGCAGCCGATTGCAGCTGGCACTCTTTGTACTTACCTTCACGCTCAAAAAAAACATTTTTACAAATCCCAAACAAAAAGCTATCTCTAAAACGCTTATTATACTTTTCTCTTACTCGATTAATTCAAAATTAGTAGATGAAAATCGCGATGGAAATCTATTCATCCATATCTAATCTACACTTTTTTAAGCCTACGATAAGCATTTTGTCGACATGTTATACGTAGCATTTTTCATTCCCCATTTCTTCTTCTTTTATGTTAAATAAAAAAATTATTCTGCACTGCTTCATTTGCATTTGGCACCTCATACCAAAGTTGCGGCAGACATGCAAATAAAAACTCGCATAATAGACAGCATACTTGCAATACAACAGCACAAAAAGTTCCTATAATGGAAACTTCTGCACCAATTCCGCCCAAGTTCTGCTGCAAAGTACATAATAAGTTTTTTCACAATCTCAATTCAATAGGGTACAGCAATCATTCAGCAAATATATTTTAATTTAAATTTTGGTGGAATAGAGGTGGAATATTTTGATAAAGGTATAAACTAATGGGATTAAGAAAAGAAACATATAATAGAGGGTTGTATTCTCTCGAATATATATTAATATAAATAAATATTACAACTTGGTCAATCAATCAAGCAACCTTGATTCTTTTCCGATTCATTTTTATCTGAGAAATTAAATGAACTGGATTCATTTAAGTTCTCAGAAAGTTCAAAGAAAATAAATTTCAAATCTCACAATTAAAAAAACCGCTGCCAATTCACTGGCACTAATTGGTACAATATAAAATTCTTTGTTGTGATAAATTAATTTTAAATTGCTCTTTCTAATTAATAGCTCGAAAAGGTGTGCTTTTTTATCATCAAAGGTTTGACAAAAGATAATTTTTTATTAAAACTATTTAAATATTTTAATTAAATGAATATATAAGACCTATTTTACACAAGTAAATCTATTCTAAAGTCCAGGCCCCGCTAAATATGGGGTATCATTCGAAATATATCCCACATTTAGGGAGATATCGACAAATATTTTTGCTCAAATTTTTATTCTGGTTGCCCAGTGAGCAAACATAATATTTTTAGCATAAAAACAATCGAATCGAAAAAATGAATCGCGATTCAACTTCCAGATTCATGCGAGAACCGATATTCAAATTTTCGATTCTATTAACGCATGAATCTGGGTGTTGAATTGCGATTCACTTTTAGATTCAATATTTAATTCTACTCTATTCAATATTTGACTTAGAATGCAAATTCAAGAAATTTTAAAAGTAAATCGAAAAAATCAAATCATTTTCGGCCTTGTCCGTATAAATCTGATTTAAACAAACACCTTACATAAACAAACCTAGATTTTACCTAAAATGCATCTTAAAAGCATGTTGCTGTTAAGAGGTTTCGTTAGTAGAAAAGTTATAAGTAGAGACTAAACATAGCAAATATTTGGCTAAGAATGAGCTGCGATTTCTAGCAGGGTTTCAGCAAAAATGTAACAACAGTCAAATACGGAAGCAGACCATAACGCATGCTTAACTGCAATTTCCATTACATACAAGAAAATATAGGCAAAATTGTTGAAGAATTACGATGGGTTTGGTTGCTGCTGCAGCTTTACGGGCTTTATCAGATATGTCTTGGTATTATTTTAATTCTAATTTTTACCTTAATTTTCTAGAGTTCTAGAAATATAGGAATACTAGAGTTTAGAGCAAGTTATAGAGAGCAGTGGCTCCTGTGCAAAAGCCTGTTCCAGGATCCTGACGTAACATGCAAGCGAATTAATTCAGTCGAGACGGCAAACGCCGCTATGAGTCGACTCGAGAAAGTTACGTGACCTGTATCAAGTATCTCTTCCCTCACCCCAGAGAGCACAAAAAACCTTCTGGAGAACCGGCGAAAGTTTTCATGCGCCGATTATTGGGATCTGAACATATATATATATATATATATATATATATATATACACTAGCCATGTAAAAAGAATTGAAGTAGCCTGTTCTCACAGCTTGTGATCGTTGGTTATCGCTATATATACACCATATATAGTGTAATTTTTACTAAAATTGCAGAACGATAGGTAATAATCCTTATCATAACAATTTTGCTTCCTCACAGAGGAAGCTTTTTTCTCTGTATCCCTGGTAGAAAATTGACCATCTCTTCTAGCCCGTTCACTATCTTCACGCCAGATTCATTCGTCTATTTTTAGCCAGCGGTTACCAATTTGTTGACCAAACGATGGTCAAGAGATGATATGCTTATAACCTCAAACACATTTACTAAGAAATATACACCCGCTGTCTTTTTTATTTGATTGATCAAATTTAGAATAGGAAATTAAAAATAATACTATAGCATGATTTATATAATATAAATTAATACAGATTTAAATCTCTCTATATAATGAAGTATAGTTTTATAGTCGTATAAGATTACACACATATTTAAGCTCTAATGTACTATATGTACAATACATGCCCAGCTGATGTGTATAGGTACATGTGCGCGCATACTTCTCACACATACGTGTTTACTACTGTATCAGCTGTTCTATTTCAATTCAGTGTAAATTTCAAAAGATCAAGATAAAATAAAATATTTACAGGAATAGTAAATCGAAATCTTTAAGGCCTGAATAAAGATTTTACTATGTTTTATCTATTACATTAATTCATATTTAAGTTGTAATTTAGTGCCATAAATACTTAATATAATAATATTAAATGGTATATTTTAATTAATAAACCTTTAAATGCAAAATTTACCATGCATAATATATTTTAATCTATCAATATATTTTTAAAAATGATTGCAAATCTCGTGACAGTCATACAACTCTAGTCATAATGAGATCAAAATGAATGAATTACACAACTGTACTAATTTATTCATAAATAATCACATTCGTAAACATACTTACACTTCCAATTTAAAACCGTCTCAAAAACTCTATCTAAACCTCAAATTAATCATATAAAATTATTATTTTGCATAATAATTTTACCTGAATTTACCTAAAATCGTTACTACTTATTACATATCTACTCAAGTTTTAACCTATACATGACTATTGAATTGTGTTATTTATTTAAATTTTATTACTAATGAATTGTAAAAAATAAATAAAATGTTAACCAGATTCTGATCAAGAAATGTCTTTTAACCAGATTCTGACCAGAAAGCGTCTGCCATAAGCGGGCTTTATAACCATATTATAAGCTACAAATTAGCCATTAGCCATAAAAATACGCAGAATATGACGAATAGCTCGTCAATGTTTCTCTACCAGGGACATAATGTATTACTTTTTTGTAAATGTTTAAATTAAATGTAATCAGATGTTAGTACGTAGATTCACTGAATCCCTAATCATCTAAAATTTTGTGAACGATTTGCCATCATAGATTTCCGAGATGTAACCGCTTATACTAAATATGACTTTTCTTGTGTACAACAAAAACAGGGAAAGAGCCTATTCAAAATTTGCGGTTGTAAAAGACAGGTAATTTTATGCTCTTTTTAATGCATTTATACTAAATTGATCATAATATTTATAACATACCAAAAAACTCGAAAATCTAAAACTAAAAAATCGAAAAATTGTTATAGAAAAACGAGTCGGTAAATCTTTAAATTTCTAATGTCGAATCTTCGTCTAAAAACGAAAAAAATGAGGCCTTTTTGGTAAAATATGACCGTGCCATTCTCAAGATATACTCGATCAAAAAAAAATTTAAAACACATAACCTCCAAAATCTCGAAATATAGAGGTCGTTGTTATTTGGGCTTAAAACTCGTTCAAGAGATACGAATGAGCTATCGTTTTGGAAAGTTTCAGATAAAATGCTGCCGATGTACTCAAGAATTCGCTACTGAATAAAAATCGAGTTCTTTTTAGAAATGATTTTTCTCTCTTTATACAAAAAGATAAAGCCTAAAAAATTTTACTGAATATTCTTTTCCATATTCCTAATCATCTCAATTATTTTCAAAAATTTTCCTTGTTATATTTCACAGACATAACCGTTAAAAAAAATGACGATTTCATGAATAACAGAACAAGGGAAATAGTTTACGCAAAATTTCGGATGGGAAAAGATAGGTAATCTTATGCTCTATCAAATAAATTATCACTCAATCGATGATATTATTTTTATGGTATCAAAAAACCCAAAAATCTAAGCCTCAATAATCGAAAACCCAATAAAAATACAAAAACACATCGAAAACAAAAAGAAATATTTTGAGCCGCCCACCTGAAAGAAAAACGAAAAGAGTGAGTGCCGAAACATTAATTTTCATCGTGTATATTCTGAGTAAAGTTGATCCACATCCATACGCACAAACACATACACACGCACTCACACACACACACACACACACACACACACACACTCACACGCACACATGCACGCACGCACGCACGCACCCACTCACGCATGCAATCACGCACGCAGACACGCATACATCCATACAGACATTTTCTAAAAATAGTGTATTTTGATTCCCAGTATCTCTAAACATGTTTCTAACATGTTTTTAGCAAAACTTTTTTTTTACCATCACAAAGCTTTCTCTACGAGGAAGCAAAAGCTCACAAAGAAAATATAGTATGATCTACCAGAATATGAGGCAAAAAGATATCAGGCAAATTTCCAATTATGAGCCCCTCCAAAATCATCTTTTTCTCAATTTTTTACAAAAGACTAAAAACTTGAACTAAAATAGGATGCATTTTTAAACCTTTGTTACACAGACTTCTGCTGAGCATCATTTTAGTTAAATTTTTTTAGTTAAAACAGATTTTCGAAGTTCAAAATGGCGGATCCAATAGATTTTGCAATTTTCAATCCAAAATTTCCTCGATAACGGTTTAGACAGAAATTTATTACAATATAATTATTTTGTTTATAACTAATAACGAATGCAAGAACCTAAGAAACCACGGGCGTAATAGCCACTTCTCTGCTTTATGTGAAATCATTTATTTTACAACATCTATGAAAATATTTATACTTTTATCGAAAAAAATAAGTAGCTGAAGACTTCTATTTTACGATTGTGTAGTTTTTTTTCTTATTTTTATTATTTATAGAAAACATAGAGAAACTTTAACAGTGGCCATATCATCCCGACTTTCCCTATATTCGCGTGGCGCATAGATTGAAGTGACACCTAGAATTCGGTCACGTAATTAAAAAACCACTTATCTACATACAAAGTTATCGGATGTATGATTTAACCAGCTAGTAATTTTTACATTGAGAAAAGGGAATGCGTCTCACATCAATACTTTCATATTTATATAATAACTATACTGGTATTCCTCGAGTAGTGTCGGTGATATTTAATGGTTGTCACAGCAAAATGATATTGCTGTGAGAGTAATAACAAAGTATTATTACAGCAGGAATGCGCAGTTTAGTTCGATCAACCAGAATCTGGATACTCGAGCAATACATTTTTTTAGTGTACAAGTATGGGGTATCCTAATTATACAAATGTCTTTTTTAATAGATTCAAGGATATTATGATTTTTCATTAAAACTACTTTAGATAAAAAAATTAATTGAGGAAATGTGTTAAAATCCCAGGCGATTTTTCAAATTATTTTCTAATTGAAAATCATTTGATCTTTTCAGTGACGACCCTTTCATTCACGTAATCGTTTATCCATATATTTTACCATGAAACTATCATATGATCTTTTTTGCCTAGGTGTGCATAAAGTTTGTGTGTAAAGTGCAAATTTCTGTGCGTAAAGTGAACTTTTTTGCACAGATGTACGTAAAATAATTGAAGTGTGAGAAAAATGAAAAACTGTGTAAAGTGATTACTTTATGAACAGTAGCGGAAATATCTGGGTAGCAGAATATATTATTCGTAACGTGAGAGTGAGAGCGACAAATAGAGGTTCACCGCCGCATCGCAATCCCATACTTTATCCCACTCATTCTATCTTTTCCTTCTTTTTTCGCTAACATTACGACAAAAAATTCGCAACGATACGTCCGCCGACGAACTGAATTTGACGAAACGTCCAGATATGGTTATCTATTCAAGCTACCGTTTCATGAACTTCACGCACACCTGGGCAATAGTATATTGTGCAACAAGGGGGGGGGGAAGCGCTATTTCTAGCGAGGGTTGGATGATTTTGCACGAGTTTGAGTTGGAGAAAGCGCCCTCCCTCTCTGTTACACACCGTTTTGTTTTTAATAAGTGCATATATAGGCCCTTTGTAAGGATGATTTTTTTGAAATCTGAGATTATGATGTATTTTGATGTTTTCTAGGTCGCTGAATCGAAATATATAGGTTTTATAAAATGTATGTATGTATGTATGTGTGTATGTGTGTGTATCTATTTATATATGTGGTAAAATTTTGTGGTCACCATAACTATTGAAGGCCACCGTATTTCGCACTGACATTTTACAGGTACATGAGATATGACTCAACATAGAACTGATTAAATTTTGAAGTCAAATTGTCGAATTTATTGCTTATTTAAAAGAAATTATGAATTTGAAATATTTTTTAAAAATGAAAAATTTTTTTCTTATTGTTTTATGAGCTTGATATATCAAAAATATATATGTATTCGTTAGACATGATTTCTTTTCACTTAGTATATCTTAGAAATACTATAATTTCTTTTTTGTTAAAAAAAATTGATTTTGAACTTTTAAAATTAATAAAAATTGAAAAATTATATCTGTCATTTTATACGCTATATATGTCAATTTAATGCAAACATTCATAAAGATGACTTAATTTCCTTTTAATGTATGTATCTTACATATATATATAAACGTTCTTTTTGTTAATGAAAAGCAATTTTAAATTTTGTGATTTTGTGAAAATTGAAATAAAGAAATTTCTGTCTTTTATACGCTAGATATGTCAAAATACTACATATATTCGTAAATCTGACTTAATTTTGTTTTGATTGGTGTAAAAAAAATCGTGCTAAACTGTAATAAAATGAGCTAAAGTCAAATAACAGCACGTATTCCTTTAAGATTTCTTGAAGTAACCCACTGAAAAAGTAGATAATAAAAAAATAAATATATTTCATTTTCGAAAAATGTCTTTTGAGATCATTTAGAGGTGGTTACATCTATCAGAAAGAACGAGTTTTAGCAATTTTGGGTCTAAATAAATAGCTGCTAAAATTTTATAATAAAAGAACGACAATTGGAATATGTTTTTTTTCTATATTTCCTACTATTTTTAATCATTACACTTCAAAAATTAAAAAGTTTGGGAATTTTGGACCATCCTAGTAATCATGTATTCCGTTTTCTTTTCGTTAATTTCTATTCCTACTTCATTTCCCGTTTTTATTAGTACGAGGGTAGTTCAATAAGTCTTTAGAATGACCAACAGATGGCGCGCGAATCGCTCCAAATCATCTGTTTTCAGTCAGCACCACTCCCGACTAGATATATGGTGCAGTCACAGTCCACATCTTCTGAGTTTACGTGTTTTTATAACCAATTGAAAAAAAAATTGCTTGTTAAGAAAAATGGAAAAAAACGAGTTCAGAGCGGTAATTAAACATTTTCATTTAAAGGGTTTAACTCCATATGAGATAAAAAATGAATTGGACTCAGTTCATGGCACATCTACCCCTGCCTTAGCAACGGTTTATAACTGGGTAAATGAATTTAAGCGTGGTCGTACATCAATAAGTGACGAACCACGTTCAGGAAGGCCCGTAGAAGCAACTACTCCCGAAATCATCAATAAAATCCACGATATGGTGTTGAAGGATAGAAGATTAAACGGACAACGAAGACGTCATTGCCTCTGTAAGTGCTTATTTTGAGGAACTTCCGAAAACGCACTTTTCTGAAGGATTAAAAAAACTTAAAACGCGATTGACCAAGTGTATAGAGCTCCAAGGAGATTATGTTGAAAAATAAAAAAAAATTTACCCAAAAAAAATTGTTTTTATACTTTATTCTAAAGACTTATTGAACTACCCTCGTATTTCAACCTTTTTTATTACGGTTTCCCTGTTCTGTCCTATTATATCTATATCGTCTGCATAGACTAGCAATTACGTTAAGAAACCGTTCAGTATTACTACTTCCCCGCTTTCTTGTACGGCCCTGACAACGTATTCTAGTACTAGGTTAAACAGAAGTATTGATAGCGCATCCCCTTGTTTTAATCCATTGTGGATTTCGAATGGTTCTCATACGCTGTGTCTTGCGCGAACTATGCCTCTGCTAGTATCTAGACACATTTTTATTAAATTAATTAGCTTTTTTGGAATTCCTTCCGTTCGGACAATGTTTTAACTCGTGAATAATGCATGGCTTGTGTGACAATTGTAGATGACTTGCGGTGGGGCAGATGTTCGCCCCAGGTGTAAGGTCATCACTCTTACACCCCCGGTCTACTCCGGCTCTTTCTTTTTTGTTTGTGGATTTTTTAGGATTATAAAAGGTAATGGAATGTAGAGTATATGTATAGCGATGGGGTATGCTGAAAAGATGTGTATATTTGAAAAATAACCTATATTTTTATATATAAGTGAATAACTCTCTAGGAAATCGAAAACAACAAAATTTTTCTTCTTAATTTCAGAGAAAATATTCCTTTTATTAGTATGTAGAATGCATGTAACTTTTTTCAGAGTTTTGTAAGCCGATAGGTTTAAAGTTGTTCAGGGCTAATATATATATGCATAATTCTCTGAGAAATCGAGTCTGAAAAATGGTCCTTTAGGTCCGCTTAATAGGTACAGAAAAACGCGAAACTCGTGCTTGTGTTACAAAAAAAAACATTTTTTTCAGGATTTTACATTTTAATATGAGCATAATTAATCGAAAGGTGCATTAAATGGTTTTGGAACCATTTTTTGTGAAAACTTCAGTAAATTTGCTAAAAATTCCTATGTTGCAATTTTTTAACAGATTTAATTTTGTTGAATGAATGGAGGTTGAAATTTGCTAAAAAAATGTTATAAATGACTACATACTCATATTTAACTTTGATGAACTTTGAACCTAACGATTTAAAAAAAATCTGAAAAAATTCACATATATTCTACATACCAAGAGGAACAATTTTACCGAAGAAATCAGAAAAAAAATTATAAATTGTGGTATAATCCAAATGTGGCCTTAAATCAACTCTTGATGCTTTTTGTGAGCTTCAATTTAGGTTTGACTCGACAAACTTTGTTTAATTGACGTTTGCATAAAAAATGTTTCATACAACAAAGTTGTATTTTTTCGAGTTTTACTACTTTACCTTAGATATTTTTAGCATAAATTGTGTTATAATCCAATTGCGGCCTTAAATCAATTGTTTATGCTTTTTTTAGCTTTAATTTAGGTTTTTCTCGACAAACTTTGTTTAATTGACATTTTCGTAAAAAATGTTAAATACAAGAAAGCTGTATTTTTTTGAGTTCTACAATTTTACTGTGGAAGATTTTTGCGTATAATGTGTTATATTTTAATTGTGGCCTAAAAATTAATTTTCGAAGGCTTTTTTGCGCTTTAATTTAGGTTTTTCTCGACAAACTTTGTTTAATTGACGTTTTCATAACAAATGTTAAATACAAAAAAGTTGTATTTTTTCGAGATCTACAATTTTATCGTGGAAATTATTTGCCTAAAATGTGTTATAATTCAATTGTGGTCTGAAAGTCGACTTTTGATGATTTGTTGGGCTTTAATATATCTTTTTCTCGACAAACTTTGTTTAAATGACGGTTTCATAAAAAATGTTAAATATAAAAAAGTTGTATTTTTTCGTGATCTACAATATTACCGTGGAAAATTTAATAAAAACATGTAATTTATTTAAGATACAGCTAAAATTTGAATTTTCAATATATTAGATACGTTTACTTATTATGATGAGACAAGTAAGCTCTTTAAGTTTAAGCCGGTTTGACCGTGGTTTTGCTGAGTTAATCGAGGAACTTGATTACATCCATACATACATCCATACATACATTTAAAAGAGTGCTTCAAATGTGCTCCTATTAGGGAAGAAAAGTTCCACCGCGGCAGCGATGGCGCTAGTGAAAAGGTACACTCATCTGCGCCATGTTTTGTATTTTAACATGGGAAACTATATATATGTATGAAAAATGGCCGACGTCTGTGTATCCGCCAGAGGTTGCATGGTATATTTAAACTGCCAATAGTGTTAAAACATGTTTTTATGCAATAATTTGTTAGTTTTTAAGCTATTACACCTTTTGCTATGACGAAAATATAAGGCTTTCTCTTTGAGCGGTCGTACCTAAAAATGTTTTTTTTCAGCAGTTTGTATTGAAGATATATTATAAATAGACATCAATTCTGAAAGCGCGTACGATTTCCTTTTAATTTATGTGTTTTGAAACTGTTCTTAATCTATTTCTAAGAAGAAACTAGAATTTAAAGAATTTTCGAAAAGTAGCTATTTTAACAAATCAAAAATAATTTTTTTCGGCAGTTTGTATTGAAGATATATAAGAGATAGACGTGCATTCCTTAAAAGCACGTGATTTTATTTTCATTTGTCTATTCAAATTATATTTAGGCTATTTTCAAGACAAAACGCGAATTTGAAGAACGTATAATTTTTGCTTCCTCAAAGAGGAAACTTTGTGCTATTAGAGATTATTCAATTTAATACTTTTTCACCCTGTATATCACGACATCTCTAAGCTTTATCGTTGTGTTTTTTTTTGTAGATATTAAGTATTATTATATATGAGATTTACTATTCTACAATTATAGTCAACTTTACGTATTATATTGCACGAGAAAATCCAAAAACTGGAAAGATAATGTCATTAAAAATATTATGTTTTTGTGATTTTTTAAAAATGATTTAATAAATGACATAATTTATTTTTGCAATATTGAATCTGTATCTATGTATAATAGAGCAAAGAAAGATTATAATTTTTTTACTATCTTGATGATGGAATTTGTAAGCTAGCATATGTAAAATAGTAGTAAAAATTTTAAATGAGTGATTTTCAAGAATGATGCATTTTTGTGTCTTATGCATCTTTTTGCAATATAAGAACAAAAAAATTAATTCAATCTTTTATAGGTATAGATTTCATTTGATTTTATAGGTAAAAATAGCTTTTAGAATCAATGACACTTCGCCGATACCCTGATATACGATATATATGATGATATGTTTATTGAAAAATATTAATTTTTTAGGGCATAGTGCGTTTCTTACACATAAGAATTGTACATATAATTATTGTGCACAATTTAGCATTGGTCAAATATATCTACATATAATTTGATCAATGCTAAATTGTGTACAATAATTACGTGTATAATTCTTATGTGTAAGAAACGCGCTATGCCTTTTTTAGTAGGGCACAAATCACTAAATGAAAATAGTTAGACAAAAACATAACCATAACGAACGGCACTGCGCAGCTCTCCCTTATTTATATAATAATTTTAATTAAATTCTATTTGAGAAAGCATAGTGATAAAGCAGTTGGCAGCGTTTTTTAAAGGAATGCGACAAAAATAATTTCTTTGGGTTTTTGATGCGTTTTTGTTTCGATTTCTCGATTTCTGAGTTTTAGTTTTGCGGCTATTTTTTATTATAAAATGTTAAAAATAATATCATCGATTCAGCTGAAAGGTGTTTGAAATAGATTAATTGTTTCCTAACTTTTCCGACTTGAAAGTTTGGGTAATCGAAAAAATTTTTAGCACTGCTTACTAAAATATATAAAATAATTAATTAATTTAATTAATGCCAATTTCCATTATACAATTCTATAAATCGATTAATTGAGACCTCTCTTTGAGAAAGCATTCTGTTAAGGCAGTTAACAGCGGTTTTTAAATGCTACAAGCAAATTGGTCAACTACTGGAGTTGTGCATTTTTCTTAGTGAAATGTTTTGATGTGTAAAATTTCGTAACGTTAAAACTAAATGCTTAAATAATAAATCATAAGTCTAAAATCCACGTAACTTATGTTCTCAAAGAAAAGCAATTATTTTGAATTTATAATAAGCAATAAACCATATATCTGGAATTGTAAGGTCAGCGATTTTCATAAAATCATAAACAATATGGGAAAATCTCCCAAACCTTTAACCTATGTGACTCGAGGTTTCAATCAGTTTTTTCTTATACTTTAACTGTATTAAACTGTTTCATATAGGCTTATGTTATTGTTTAAAGCTTAAGCTTATTGTTTATTACATTTTTATGTTTACTTTCTATGATAAATTAATTAAATTTATCAATGAAATGTCTAAACTGTTACATTTCTCGTATATCGTATTCCCTATTTCAATTATAGTTTCTCTAATAGTGTTTAAAATTGACCTGATAAAAATATAAAAAAAATTATTTCTTACTAAGATATAATCAAAAAATAAGATAATATTGATAATATTTTGATTTTATTCATAACATCGGAGTTAAATACATTTGAAAATTGTCGTAGGGTTTTGGTGTCGTATCCACGACACGAAGAATAATTCAATAAATAGTAATTTAATTACCTTAAAAAGTATTTAATATGGGTGAAATACATCATCAGTATTATGTTGTATTACAATCCCTTTTTGTTATTTTAGCAAACATAATGCCCAAAATTTAAATAACACCTAAGTGAGGCGATTAAAAAACGAACAAAAAATGTCGCATCCACAACGCACGTTTGTGCTATAAATATTAGTTAAAATCGATGAAATAAATGACCAAAATATAGTATTTGATAAACTATTGAGAAATAGCTTTGCATTATACCTAAAAAACTAATATGTATTAATAAAATAGGAATTTACATCGATTTGTCGCATCCACAACGCGCCGCCCGCAACGCGCGTTTGTTTAAACATCATAAACCTCTTATTGCAACTAGCAAAACTGAATAATAGAAATATGAGAAGAAGTTTTTTTGCATTTTACAATCATGAGACCTGTTTTGAGTGAAGTAAAAGTGAGAAAGAAGAAAGAGTACTTAATGCACAAACGAATTGAAGAGTTAAAAGAAGGGAATATAATGAAAAAAAGTGTTTTCGTCGTCTAAGAGGTAAAATTAGTCAATTTAAAGGTTTAAATTGTTAATTTCAATAAGCCAAATTTATAATTTAAACTTAATCAATGCATAAATAGTTGAATTTGTATTAAAATAATATTACACTTCCGATCTTTTTATTCTATGAACGAACTATAATAAAATCCTTCAATTAAAGCATACAATTTTTGTTGTCCTTTAAGGGAATGTAATTCTTTGACCTTATTTGAATCCTCATCCTCCTCAAAGGATCTCTTGGAATCAGAAGTGATCAGTCACACATCCTTGTCTTTCGTTGTACCTTCTACCGAACCATTACCAATCACTTTAAGCGAATCATTAAGATGAACGTAATTTGTAAAATAACATTAACGCAATACAAATGTTTGTTTTAAGTATCAAAAATAAAAATTAAAGTAGCTGTAGAAATATTTGCCGTAAGGTAGTGGACCCGGTTCTCGATAGGTACCCAGTTGTCGATAACTCGAAGGAATAATACGATTTTAGATATATTTTGAGCAATTTTTCGGTACGAGAAAATTATTTCTATATTAAGAATATATCACTGAATAAATATTTTGAATTATAAAAACTCAGTTAGCGCTACTTGTTAAATAGAAATTCACACTTCTTGGCACTCTCAGATTTGATGAGTTTCTCGACGTTTCCTTAATCACGACCGTAACAAACAGTAAACTTTAAAGTGACATTTTTGTAATAAATAGAACGTTTTATAAAACTATAAAGCCAAGATTAGCTTTAAATTCAACAAAATAAGCGTAATCAAAAAGTTAAATTTTGATTTATTTACTTATAACTATTTTAATTCATATATCGACAACTCCGTCTTAATTATGCGTACGTACCCAGTTGTCGATAGTAAGATAATATATACAAAATATAAATAAATTTTTCTTTAAATGTTATTTCAATGCTTAAAAGTACTTAAGCACTACTTTTAATTAATAATTATGTAATTATAATAATCAAAATGTGTATGTTATTCAATCAAGTTTTGACATAACCTAGAACCTAACCTGAATAATGGGCTTGTTGGTATATCGAGAACTGGGTCTTTTGCATCTATCGAGAATTGCTCCGACTCGTAAAATGGTTATCGACAACTGCTCCCTCGGATTATTTTTTGGTTTATTGAATTTAGAAGTAAACATTACGTTAAAATTTCGTCTTTTTCGAGTTATTTGCTAAATAAGTATATTAATTAATAGTTGAAAACAAAAAATTTCAATTTTTTTTAAATTAAAGCATTTTTTATAGCGAAATAAGTTGAGTCTGTTACTAAGCTATCGAGAACAGGGTCAACTACCTTATTTGATAAATCATTTTAGATTCGGTAGGCACTTGTTTCGGGCTTGTTCATGGGCAATATTAATTGTTTATAGTCTGGAGAAGTTGCGTGAAAAAAAGTAGAGTTGTGCGCCTAAGTTAAGTTGACCGCATTTTCAACATTTGGAAGTTAAAAGTTCTGGAGATTTCCCCTTATACGTAAGCGTGGGTTATTGAAGTGTTTGATAATCGAAAGTTTTTGATATCATGTTTCAAGTCCAATTGTTTATTGTTAGTTCCAGTGGGCATTTGAACAAGTAAATTTTGACATTTGAGCGTAAATTGATCAGGCTAAAGAGAGATAAAGAGAGGAATGCTAAAAGAAAAGGAAAGAAAAAGCCTTTCCGTCTTTCCGTTTTTCCGTTTCCCAGGCGCTTGTATAAGTTGTAGACGAGGAGAAGCCAGGGCTTCTGAAGCACTGGAGTCGTGCGTGATTCCGGTGCACATCGTCACGGTTCCATTAATTTCCGAGTCCAAAAGTGCGGGAGAAAGAGTTGTAAAGGTTATAGTAAGTTAGGAAGTGCGACACAAGAGGTGTTGGAGAGGGAGAGCCGTGGTCTAAAATTGAGCTAGGAAGTGGCACTGAAATCTGTGAATTACAGTATAGTGGGCGCGTTGGGTATACTTGTGCGTGGCTCGGATGTAGCCGCGCGAGGTCGCTGCT
Organism: Gastracanthus pulcherrimus; assembly: GCA_949152435.1. NCBI lineage: Eukaryota > Metazoa > Arthropoda > Insecta > Hymenoptera > Pteromalidae > Gastracanthus > Gastracanthus pulcherrimus. The sequence continues at coordinate 835,943 of OX424573.1, read as the reverse complement.
GGCGATTTGAGGCCGAGCCGCCGCCGCGCCGCCGCGGCGTCGCGCCGTCGCGCCAAGCCATGAGGCGGAGCCTCGGCGTCGGCCAAGCCAGGAGCCAGCCACTAGCCAGTGCGCACTAGCCAGTCGAGCCAGTAACAGCGCCCAACGCGGAGCTGGCACACGCGACGGCTTCGCAGCTTCGCAGCTTTTTTCTCTCCTCCTCCTCCTTCTCCTTCTCCTCCTCCTCCTCCTCCTCGCTTCCTTCACCTCTCTTTCAACTCGGAGCTACGCTACTGCTGCCGCTGCTGCTGCCGCTGCTGCTGCCGCTGCTGCTGCTGCTGCTGCTGCACGTGCGCACAAGAAACGACGCTCAGCAGCAAGCCAGCAAGAGTGCAGCAAGACAGCAACATTGTGTGTTTAACGCGAAAGTGCAGTTTTAACATGCAGCCAGAAATAACTACAAGTACAAGTTGAAGTTGAAGTTGAAGTTGAAGTTGAAGTTGAAGTTGAAGAAGCGAAAGAGTGCCTTTTTTCCGCGCGAAATTTTTACAAGTGGCTGTGAACATGTGTGAGGTGACTCGGATCTGGTTATGACGGCAGCCTGACGACAGGCTCACCTTGTAAAAACGTGCGCATGTGTTCAGTGGCTTGTACTATTAGCGGCAAGGCCTCCTACGCAAATCTGGATACACTGTCGACGCCCCCCCTTGGATTGTCCCATGACAGGATGGCGCTCGCGCGGTGAGTATCTTCCTTCGTCTCTTCGGAGGTTAAATACGCCACGCTATACTGTACAAGTATATCGAGGACGCCGTACGCGACACGACACGGCGACACGACGACACGACGACACGACGTTGCCACACTTACCTTACCTGCCAAAACATACTACTTGTTACTTGTTACTTGTTACTTGTTACTTGTTACTTTTTTTACTATTTACGAGCGGCTGTATTGGCACGAATGAGCACTCGAGCTCATTCGTAAGGGAATTTTCATTTAATTTGGTAAAATAAGTTGAGTCGCGTCCGAGGCTGAAAGCTACTGGCAGTGGTAGGTACGCGCTGCCAGAACGCCGAGCACGCGCGCCATTTTTTAACATTTTTTACCTTCACAATAATAGCCATCGATATTCCGAGTTTGAAGCTTCTCTTTGTCGCATTGGTGCAATTTCTCGTGAAACTGATCGATCCGCGTAAATTTCAGTTAGAAACGAAGAGTCGAGCTGGCCGAGCACAAAGAAGGGAAGAGCAAGCAAGCAAGCGAGTGCGCTGCTGCCGCGCATAACCTTCGCTTCAAGGGTATTATTACTATAAGCGTCCTGCTGGCTCTTCGCTGGCTCTTCGCTGGCTCTCCGCTCCCCCCTTGCAAACTCCCAAGCACGCAGCTGCACATTGAAATTCCTCGGAAATAGGGAAAATCCTCATTTCTACCATTGCATCGAGTCATTCTTCTTGAGCGTAAGCTGCTTGGTGTTAGTATCGGTGTTAGTATCGGTGTTAGTATCGGTGTTAGCAGGGGCCAGTGCCCTCGCTGCCGGCATGCATACCGGACGACCTTGGGACTCACGGCCAATTTCCGAGCTTCGGAGGCCGCTACCTACTAGATCGATCGACCATACCGCTTCTTCTATTACTTAGCTGCACTTTAGCAATTCTCACTCGACAAGTTCCGAATTCCACATACACCACCCCACCCCTCTCTCCATCAGCCTCCATCAGCCACTCTTAATCGATCCATCGATTATTATTCATTTTACATTTTTACATTTTTACATTTTTACATTTTTACATTTATAGCCCGCATAGCCAACAAATATCATAATGATTATAATGATTATAATACTGCTTCAATTTATAATTAGCCTGATTTTTCTTTTATTTATTTATTCAAATAAACAACACAGCCGTTTTTATATCTTAGATTGTGGCCATCTCATTTTTTAACATTGTTTAATTTTATATTTCTATGCAGTGCCCTAGTTAAGAAGTAAGAAAATTCACCAAAGTGGATCAATGTAAATAGCAATATAGGAGGCAGCGTGCACTTGCTCCTGCGTTCAAGCATTTCCATTTTATAATGAAAGTTTAATTTTTACTCGCATATTTCAGATCGAGTAGTATAATAAAAGCACAAGGTATTAGCCGTATGATTCCCATCTTGTATGTCGCAAGCTCACACGCACACTCACGGATACTCTGAATTTTACGTAATACGATCAAGCGCTTGGTTGTTTTCGAATTCAAGACTCGTTAAATCTTCATATCGTGTGTCCTGAAAAACATTTGTAAAGTCAATAAGCTGTCTCATTCGTATACGGCCTCCAAATATAGGCACACATTTAAGGTGTGTAAATAGGCGCATAATTACTTGCTCGCCTACTTTAAATACACTTCTTAGATGAATATATTCTTCTTTTTCAAGGTGACAAGCGTCGCGGCGCATTGTCAAGACTCAATAAAAGAGGGCAGAGAAGGGTGCTAGTAGAAATAACTCCCTATGCGTGAACATTCGAAGAAAACTTGAGGAGTGAAGTTAAATTTGCATCGATGTAGTCGGGGAAAAAAGTCGTCCGACATTGAACTTGAGCACAATCGATCGGAACGGACTTGTGGCATGTTGGGAACGCTTTTTCTTCTTCTTTTTACAAATCAAATGATTGCTTGAAAATACATTCTTCTGAGTAAATAAAACAGTGGGCGAGATGCTTGAAAATGTAACTTTTAGTAGATAAGCAAGAGTGTAATTGAGTGTCTTTTTCTTGAAATCGAGTTAGCCTTTGTCTTATCAGACTTGAGTTCGAGCTCGAGTTGGTTGGTTGGTTGGTTCGTTCGTTCGTTCGTTGGCGAGCGCACACGCACATCCACTAGCCTTGACTCGGCTTGTTCCCCTTCCCCCTCCCCCCTCCCCCCTCCCCACCCCTCCCGCCTCTCTACTGACTTTCCTGCAAAACTCGGCCTCTTGTGTGTATTTCTGCCTTTCAGTGCGTAGCTATATGTAGGATTTGAACGATAGAGGGAAGCACTCGCTGGTCTCATACTCTACTCTTTTATATTTATTATATATTATTTATTACTTATTACTTATTTATTATTTATTATTTATTATTTATTATTTATCTTGTTGCATTTGAGTGCAGGTAGATAGGTAGAGGTGTGAATTTGTGAAATGTGCAGTGGTAGTTGGAAGGAAATACTGACTGATTGTAGAATGGTTATATCGATAAATCGAGGTCGAGGGCTAGCTAACAGCTGCGCGTCTGCGTATCGCACCGCACGCCCCGCGCACAGCTCTCAATCGATTTCCCTTTCGAGTCCTTATCCTCCCTGAAAACCTTGACTCGTTTCCTACAAAACAAGCATGCTTCTTCTTCTTCTCGGTCTTCTCCTCCTCTTTTTTTGAAAGAAACAAACATAATAATATACGCAAAAATTACCCGACACTACGCGTATTAGCGTTGTTTAGTCAAGCCTTTTTACAAACTGTCGAAACTCGTATTTTTCAATTAGGAAAAGAAGTTGAGGTAGTATAGGTAGCGAGCGAGCCGTGAGTCTATCGGAGAAGCGTGGAGCGCTGCTACACAGCGTAGGCAGGAGAAAGTAGAACGAGCGCTGTCGGTGAAAACGAGCAAGTTAAGTGAAAACAACTTGAGTGAAACCCTCGGAAACCTTCGCAATTAGACGGATACGTCAACGAAAGCATCGATGTTAATATTTCATTTGCATCCTACGCTCTCGCAGCTTTTACTTTTACTCTCATTTACTTCTCACTTCTTAATCCTTTCTTATATACCTACTTACCACTAACACTCTTCTTTCTATTATAAGTACAAAATATGCAAAATACGCAATACGCAAGACGCATACACCTAACATATTGCTTGATCGTTCCGTATACAAGCGAAGAGATAAAATAGATAAGAGTGCACGTGCGCCCGACGAGAGAGAGAAAGAGAGAGAGAGAGAGAGAAAAGAATAAAGAACAAACCTCTCTCGACTCGGTATTTCGAACCGCGTTTGCCATCTAACGGATCATATTCTAAGAGGTTATCAAGGTCAGATTTTTATCAAACTGAGACAAAGGAAACTCTCCAAAGAAACATTAGTTTTTTATTCAAACATCATCTTATACTTTTTCTTTATATTTCTTTATATCAAGTGATACTGTATACTTATTCATTATTCCTCCCATCCATGGACACTCACTTACTATGAAAACTGTGTCGGAATACTAAATATTAAAATTCAAATTTATCATTTATAACCAATAATAAGCGCCAGTTTATTTCGCTATATCAAAACAATGCGTACTTTTTCTTGATTCTCTTTGGTGATTTTTTTTATTCTACAAATAGAATTATCGAAATTAGTGATGAAAGATTTCATGCAGATTTAATATCTCGTGGTGGATATTTATACAAGGGGCTGGAAAGATTGGGACGTGCATTGAGGTTATCGCCATTGATGTTCTCTTTTTTCGAAATGAATGTATCGAAATTAGTAACCAAAGATTTAATATATCGGCCATATCTTATGATGGAGATTACAAAGGAAATTTTGAATGCGTTCTGACTGTTTGCACGGGAAGTGAATGTACAACGATATCACTGTCTTTTCGACAATCCTACGCAATACTCGCGCACACACACTTTCTAAAAATAGTGTATTTTCACTCCTAATGTCTCAAAACATGTTTTTAACATGTTTTTAGCAAAACTTTTTTTTACTATCACAAAGCTTCCTCTTTGAGGAAGCCATAGTATATTACATAAGTACAATTTAAAATTTCTTAGTTAAGTTTCCAAGAAGCAACCTATTTAACGAGAAACATTGTTTCCCTGTATAACAAAATAACAGAGATGGCTAATAAAGAATTCCTGTGCTAATTTTCAGCACCTTCAAAAACATTTGCACTAAGTTAATTTATAGACTACAGTATAAATTATTATGCTACATTGTAACGATAAAAAATATAAGCTTGTATATCACAAATTGCATTACCGATTTCAGAATATCGTAAAATTGTAAAATCATTATAAAAAGAAAATTAATCGATACATCTTTAAAATTCTCTTTGATTTTGAATTTTTATCAAAAAATGGAAAAAATTAACTTTGTAAAAAATTACCGCACCATTCTCGAGATTTAAATGGAAACATTTTTTTAATAAATAACCTCAAATATCTCGGAATGTAAAGGTCCTAATGATCTGGAAGAAACCTCAGTCAAGAGATAGCAAAAAGCTACCTTTATTAGAAAATTTTCAGATAAAACGTTGCTCATTTACTCCAGTAATCGATGAAAATAGTATATAATAATATTTTTCGACACTGATGGGTACGTTAGCGTTTTAGTCACATGCGCTAAAAATCAACTTACCCACCAGTGTCAAACAATATTTTATACCACGAGAGCCTAAAAATCATGTCAAAGTTGCGATTTTTAGGTTAGAGTGGTATAAACTTACTTTTACACACAAGTATAATTAGTTCACTACACTTATTGTTAATATCGACCAGAATCGTAAAAAAAATTTTTTAAATATAACAATCTTGTAGAAAAATTAAATATTTATTAAAAAAGAGACAAAAATTTAGGTTACTGCCGAAATGACGGAACGATTTGCTTTTGTTTTGCATTTTTTGCCAACAGCACGGGGAATTTATTTAAATACATTTATACATAAATTGAATTGTTATTATCTCGGTCGCACAAAGAAAAATAAAGACAATCAGGATTAGCTATATGCATGCGCAATTCTTATAATATACATTGGAAGTAGATTGATATTACAGAGTCAATAAGTTAAGCAAAAGGAAACAGATTAAAAATTTTTAATCAAAATGATGTTCGAATACAATACGATTGAATTATAAAGCAAATGATATATTCAATTCAAACGTATAAGTTCGTTCTAATTCTCCAAAAGTGTAATAGTTTGAGATTAGCTTGTAAAAACAAACACTGAGCTTTCACACAATTTTGAGATCTTCCGTAAACCTTTTCTATTTTCTAGCATTTTATTTTTGTAAAACATATGTGAATCCTTCTAGCTTGTTTCTCTTTTGATGATAAACTTATTTAAATTAAAACTAAAAATTTACTTGAATGTACTTGCCCATGACTGATAATAGACACACGTTTTCACTTCTTACAATGAAGTTTAAGGTAGTTCTTTCACGAGAATCGACCGTAAATATAAAAATGTATGTAATAATTTGTTCACACAGTACAATATGATAAATGTTATACTATGAAAGAGGGGTACTTCAAATGACAACAAGTTTTCTTTTATGAATATTTTGATACTGCAAAATTAGATATCACGTCAACTACAGTTCGATTTGACAAAAGATCCGAATCTCTTTTTTCACCTGATTTTAATTAAATCCGCCTAATTTTGTTCCATGAAAGATATCAGGGAGACTTTCTCATATAAAAATTAAAAAATAATCAAATTCTGCAAAGCTACAGTCAATTGTTTATAAGTTGGTACACGTATTTTTGTAAGTTTTTGCGTGAGAGGTAAAAGACTATAGGCTGTAACTTTGTAAGTTTTGATTATTTTTCAATTTATGCATTGGTGAGTTCCCCTATATATCTTTCAAGAAACCACTGTTGTCAAATTATTCTCTATTTGATGCGATATCCAATTTTGTATTATCAAAATATTTTTGGTCACTCTTAAAGTACAGTTCTTTCATATTATAAACGTTTCTCATATTCTATCATGTAAACAAATTATTGTAAAATTTTTATATTTTTGAGGTCGAATATCAGGAAAGAACGACCTTAAATATAAAATTTTCAATTTAAATATAAGAATCTCATAGTTCTTCGGAAGTTTATTTATTTAAGGATGCCGGCCATGAAGATTCTATTTTTCTCAGATTTGCGTAAAAATACACTAGTTTGAAAATTATCCTGGCGTAAAAACTTCAAAACTAAGAAATTTTCTTGAACATTTTCATCATAAAGTTTAAAATGAAGAAATTTGTGGAGTTGATTTAACTCAAAGTTAATATAAAAAATATCACCGTAGTTAAAATAATTATTATAAAAATTTTTAGGATTGTTTTATTAATTATTGTATATATAAAATTAAGTATCTTTTTGGACTTAATTTTAATGTATAATTAACTTATAAACAGGTTGAAAAGTTACATGTTACTCTAAAGTAATTAACTAGTGAAGTTAAAAGTTTGGTGGTTGCAAAAACTAACTAATATGGAGTCCGGGTCTTGGATTTCGATAGAACTTTGGGGATCGACTTTTGGAACCTAAAAATGAAGCACAGTACTCGTAGTTTTATCCAATGGGTTTTTAATTCTGAGATAGTGCTAAAAAACATTAGCATTGCTCATATGTTAATTAAATATGCCGTATCTACGGTACAAAGGCCCATTGGATAAAACTCGAGTATTGGGCTTCATTTTTAGGTACCAGAAAACGATCCCTAAAGTTTCATCAAAATCGGTTACCCGGACTCCGTGGTCCCCCCTTGTAAGTTAAGTTAAACGTTACTAACTTTTTAACTTTTTAACTTAACTTGTAACTTTTCAACTTGTTACTCCCCAACCCTGGAAATAATATGATCGCTACAGTGTAAATGAATTGGAAAGAGCATAACATTATCTATTTTTTTACACAAAATTTCTTATAAACTATCTCCCGTCATTTGTTATACACAAAAACGTCATTTTTCATTTAAGGGTCGATATCTCGGAAATATATGATGGAAAACCTTTAATAGTACATTATTCAACAAGGGAATAAAGTCGAAGATTATTTCCGTGTTGCATATAGAACTTTATTTCAGACTTAACTGTGGCCACTTTATTGATTTGAAGAGTGGGACCTACGGAAAGATAAATAAATAGCTCAAAAGTGAAAAAAGACAGAAAGCATATGAGGGAAATAAAAAAATGCATTTGCGGGAAAAATGGTTTTTACTTTATTTCCGCATTTGCGGAAAAAAGTAGATTTTCGGGACTCATATGCTACTTTTGTCCCGCTTGTCAGGTTAATATAGTGGCCATTACGGTTGAGTCGGGAATAAATAGTATATTATGTAACAAGGGAATAAAGTTGAAGATTACTCGACTTTATTCCCGTGTTGCATATAGAACTGTATTCCTGACTTAATTGTGGCCACTTTATTGACTTAAAAGAGGAACTTTCGGTAAGAATTAGAATTTATTGAAAATGTATATTAATATAGAGAAAAATAATTTTAAAAAATGCATGCATTTTCCGGAATAAAGTAAATTTGCGGGATAAAGTAGATTTGCGCAAATTATATGTTATTTTTGTCCCGCTTTTAAGGTCAATAAAGTGGTCATTACGATTGTATCGGGACTAAAATTAATTTTCACCGTGTATAATCCAATGATATGCTGATCCACATCCGTACACACACTGACTTTAAATACAATAAATGTTCGTCAAATATTTGTTTAACGTTATAGAAATTTTAAACAAAAACTTAATGTCAAGTGCTTTGAAATAGACAAATGAAAACAATGAAAGTGCGATTTCTCATAAGACTCCACGTTATTAAATATCTTAAAATATATTAAATATTAATATCTCGCTTTTCACTTAAGTTAGTTACCTTAGGTTCATAAAAATTGAACTGAGACATTTTAAGAACTATATCTAGTGATAAACCAAATTTCATAAAAAACTGAATGTTAATTCTCTTACCGATAGAACACCCTTAAGCTTTGACGAGTTTGTGTCTTCACTATTCATGCGTTCGTGGCGTAGAAGAATAATAACACTGATAGGGCGGAATGAATCTGCGCTCTATTTTCTGCTATGTATTTTGGTATATAACCTTATAAACAAATAAACAATCATTTGCAGTTAACAGTTTAATTAGATTATAAAAATATATATCATATACCCATTCATGAGTGCTTATTATTCTTTTATACCGCGAACACATGAACAGTCAAGACACGAACTCACAGGTTAAAAGCATTACATTCCATACCTTTGTGACGTTGGTATTCATTACGATACATTATACGCGAAATTCTTACTAGGGAGTGTACATTTTAAGAACACTAAGAGTCTATTAGGTTATTTCATTAAGGTTGTGAACATTAGTTATAAAGCAATATTTAGAGGCATTATAACAACACAACACAGAGCCTTAAATTTTTATGGGAAATAAAAAGAATCGAGAATACTTTAACGCTTTATGCAATTCTAATATCGTCGATGTACATAAAAAGAAAAAACAAGAGAAATGCAGAAACATAAAAATGGAAAAAATGATTAAAGGAGTGTCTGAGGTTTGGGAAACGAAATTTAATTAGCTTTTGAGGTGTTCTCTGATATCTAAACATGAAGTGTAATACTCTTAGTTTGATCCAAAGCCCCCCTCCTCCCAATATATAAACCAATTGACTTCAATTGCAGTGGGTTATTTTAGTGATAGATGGTACATCTACTTCTAATCATAGCTTTGCAAGTTTGTAAGCAATAAAAAATTATCTAAAAGTAAATTAAAGCTTTAATTTCAGCCATGTTTTGTACAAAAATATTATTCTGCTCCAAAGTTTTTAACTTTCAAAGAAAGTGATAAAAAATGTATCAAAATTCGAGGCTTAACTTTTCTAAAGAGGGTAATTTTTATGTAATTGTTACCCTTCACTTACTTTAATAACATGCTAAACTAAGTAATAGCTTAAATATAAATATGTAGCTATAAAAAAATGCTTAAAGCTTATAGCCATGAAGATGTGTATAATGTTTGGTTAATGTTTCAGGCTTTCGGTGAGCGACTGTACGCCTCAGACGTCACGGGTGAGCTCGAATTTGCACAGCAGCAGTAGCATGGCGGTGAGCCGCGTGCCGAGCCCCCCGCCACCGGAAGTCAACACTCCCGTCGCCGAGAACTGGTGTTACACACAGGTACGCATAGGTCTTTACATCTTCAGTACCGATCATTTAATAATTTAGGACTGAATTGGACTAACCACTAGCACTAGCTCCTGCTTGGTTAACAATTCAAGGACGTTGTGAGTCCAATGACTCGTGCAGGCCATCGAAATAGCGCCTACACCCAGCCCCATCATCTCTAGCCAACTTTATTTTAAAATGCTGCCTGCCAGTTTTCCTTCTTATTACTCTTACATCAAAAATATAACAACGCTCCTTACCTCCTTACCGAGCTCTTAAGCGAGTCCACACTTATTTCTTTTTTCATCAAATACTAAAGACATTTGAGATATTGCCAACCTCTAGAAATCAGAGCACTTTAGACAATTCCTATGTGAAAGTTTAGAGCTAGTTGAAACTTAAGTTAGACTAGCTAATCAGCGATAAACTTTGACATAGTGTCTCATTTGAAGGTCTTATGTACACAGGTAAAGGTGGTCAAGTTCAGCTACATGTGGACGATAAATAACTTCAGCTTCTGCCGCGAGGAGATGGGAGAAGTCTTAAAGTCCTCAACGTTTTCAGCAGGAGCTAACGACAAACTCAAATGGTATAAATCCTTTAAATATTTAATCCTAAAGTTTTTTTTATTCTTCTAATTCCAAAAAATAGAACGCAAAATTCAAACAAACTAGATTAGTAAAGATATTCATTATTAGCTAATATTTCTGCTTAGAATCTGGAACTGCAACACTTTGCACTTCAACGACAATAGTAGATATTATAATACTTGTCATACTTCTACAAACCAAAGTTATTCAACACAGAGTACATTATCTTCATTACCTATGAATTTTTTTTTTCGTTATAAATTTTAATGTCAAAGGAAGGTTGTACAGTATGGGCACTTTTACCATAATTTTTTATTGTAGTTTTAATTAGTGCTTATTACAATTACAATGGATCCAATTCCAATAAGAATTGGTACTTTTGTTTTTTGTAAGTCCATGAAATAAGGAAATCATTGCTCAAACTCATAAATACATATTTTTATGCTATAAATACCATAAAAATGTTCAATTTTGTAAAATATTCATGAGCCATACATGTCATGAAGCACCAGGGGAATAAAATTCACGAGCCATTTTTGGTACGTGTAGCAGCAAAAGTGTTAACTATAGCTTTTTATTAGAGCCACTGACATTGATTTACAGAAAAATATTTATTCTATGAATGACCCTCTCTGAAGAAACTGACAGGAAAATAACTTGACCCGCTGAAAATTGGCTAATCTGTTATTTGAGCGATAACTTTGACAGACGTAAATTTAGATTATGTTGCAATAAAACCACAGCATTCACTTGGTCAGGCATCGCCACCAAGATTAGAAATGTTCATACTGTACGAATCTCCTCTTAACAAATTTGAAAGTTACAAATTACATAAATCGTTTTTACATTCACACATTGTATTAAATATTATAATAAGCAATGAATAACGATGTTTATTTTTCTTGAATTTGTAGGTGCCTACGAGTAAATCCAAAAGGTTTGGATGAAGAAAGCAAAGACTACCTTTCCCTGTATCTACTTCTCGTATCCTGCAACAAATCGGAAGTGCGGGCTAAATTCAAATTTTCAATTCTTAATGCCAAAAGAGAAGAAACCAAAGCGATGGGTAAGTCTTTTTTTCTAGTAATTCGATATTTGTAAATGATCTCTAAAATTAAAATTCGTTAACTTAATTCCGGCATAAAGTCAAGTAAATATTTATTTGCATAATGCTTTTAATTAAAAATGTCAATGTCAGAGCCTAAAACTATTACTACTCTGATTTAAATCTACACTAGCCAGAACAATATTTTAATCAGATACAATTCTTTATTTGTGATTACAGAAAGCCAACGAGCATACAGGTTTGTTCAGGGAAAAGACTGGGGCTTCAAAAAGTTCATTAGGAGAGATTTCCTATTGGACGAAGCTAACGGTTTGCTGCCAGATGACAAACTCACGATATTCTGTGAGGTATATACCTTTGTATGTTGTGTTATTACCTTAATTTTCGAAATGCTTAGTGTGCCTGCCAATGCGAAGCTTCTCACACTGCAAAAACGCTTGTTTTTTCTTGTTTTTTTTAGGTTAGCGTCGTTGCAGACAGCGTTAATATCTCTGGCCAGAGCAACACGATACAATTCAAGGTACCCGAGTGCCGGTTACCCGATGACCTTGGACTTCTCTTCGAAAACCAAAAATTTAGCGACGTCACGCTCACTGTTTGCGGCAAAGAGTTTCAGGCGCACAAGGCAATATTGGCTGGTCAGTTCTTTCACATAATATATTATTGTTTTCATATGTTTTTTGCAACTCAACCTTTCTCCTCATAATTCGCCTGGTTAAGACCTACCGGTGACGCCGCCCGTACGGCCAGTTTGGGAAACTTAGGTAGTGGGTTAAGACCATAAAAATACATAGTGAAAATTAAAAATAACGCAAAAAAATATATTTAAGATAAAAATATATATATTGCACTATAGTTTAATGTATTTAACAATTTACATTATATAAATTACCAAGAAGAAATACCAATTTAAATTTCTTGTTTTTTTTTTTGCTTATTTGTATAGCCAAAATCCTTAAATAACTTAAATAATAGTTCAATGGTGGAATGTTATGTCTGAAACCTCTTTTTTGGTAATATTCTCAATTTTTACTATGTGATCTCATACTTTTGACCCAGTACCTAAGCTTTCCAAAGTGGCCGCCAGGGTGGCGCCACCAATAGGCCTTAACCAGGCGAATTAAAAAGCTTGAAAATATTTAGGGACTGCCCACTTATAGACACTACTGGTTTCGATACTTTCCAAGTATGGATAGCGGGGGCGATTTAATTATCGGAAATTATGAATGGAGCCTATGTATTAACTTTAGTGTCCAGACCTCCAAAGGACTAAAAATCTTTTTTTTCATTTCTATTGGATTCTAACGTAGGTAATAGGATATATAGTTAGAACTCCGAAAAAAGGGTAAACTATGTTTTTTCTTCAGGGTTTATATGGACCCTGTGAGCACTAGAGATATATAAAAACTTTTTTTTTATTGAAAATTTCATTAGTATACTTTATAATTAATAAGTTAAATGATAAAACATCACATAAGTAATAATTTTTAGTAAGAATTTCCACAATAGACATAATTTTTTATAATAAGATACAGAAAGTATTTATTTTTCCTCTGTGTATCATATGACTTTGTTGTATCGAATACTGTTTCTTAGTTTTATGCTTAAGGGAGCAGACCTAAGATTTCAGATTTCTCAAATAATTCTATTTTCAGAGTTTTCCTTTTATACAGAATTAGGATGTTGCATACAAATAAAAAGTTGATTTTTCATATGAAATAGGTAGAATAACAAAAAATAATTAGGTCGTATTTTTTCTTTTATCATAAAAATGAAAAATTTGAAAGTTACAGACGTTTAGTTTCCAAATTGTCGATATATATAGATATTACTCTAATGATACGTGACGTCACGCAAATTTCAAATGGCTGTAATTACTTTAATTTTCGTTATATTGCAAAAATAAAAATCACGACCTAATTATTTTAGCAATTGAATAGATTTTCTGATAAAGTATATCACTTTTCTACAACATGAAAGAAAGTAATGGTTTTTGCCAAATAATCTCAAAAGTGTTAGTTTTGTGTAGGAGGCTCGTGAAGAGTATTTTTTGAAAATTTGGAAATTCTATAGGAGCAATTATTTTACTTTGGCAAGTTTCACATCTCACATATTTGACATTTTTAGAGTCAATTTTGAACGAAACAATTTGAACCTTTCAGAAAATATTTATTGCATCTGTTACCTTAGAATGAGCGAACAGAAGAAAAAAAATAAGTTTAACTTGAAATTTCAGGCGATTATAACCAAATCTACGTTGTAACGTTGTATTGTGGTAATGTCTATTTAAGATCGAGATTCAGACAAGAATGAGCTTAATTACGCATAGAATCGCGTTTAAATTTGTACAATCTGCAAGCACTGTAATATTTACAATGGCGATAGTACACTTATTTTAAGGGGGTCCAAAAGTCAATTAAGAATTCAAATTTCCCGCCTTGATATTTACCGACCGTGATAGTGAATAATTATTTATAATTATAAAAATACTTATATTTAGACAAAACCCAAACTCATTAGCCCTTCATTGAGCAATAATGGACCCATGTGCGAAGTTTCAGTAGTTAGAAATAACGGCACCCTAAAAAATTGGAATGAAAGTTTTATAAAATCTAATAATTCTTTAGGGTGCCGTTGGTTTTAACGGTTGAAACTTCGCATATAGGTCTATTATTGTTCAATGAAGGACTAGTTAGTTCGGGTTTTGTCTAAATATAAGTATTTTTATAATTATAAATAATTATTCACTACACTAAGGGCTAATACGGGTACTAGAACCTTGGCTCGCTTACCTGCCTGTGTAGAAATATGACAAAAAATTAATACTTATGCTAAGAAAAAATGCTAAAAACAATGTTTCAAAAGTGTAAACTAATGACAGAAAAGTGCGCCTACTGGCGGGAAGAGCTTCTTTGTTATATGTCAGCCATCAAAATAAATTTTGTCGATTTGTATTATAACTTACGAAAACCGGATAATATTAGCGAGAATATATCGATGGCCCTTACAAAAATTAGCACGTCTATCCCGTTTCCCACGAAGAGTAACACATTTGGATGTTCACCATGAACACGAACACACTTTTCATGATTTTCGCGATTTTCCGCCGCCTGAATTTATCGGATTACTAATAGATGGTTCCTAATAAGATGTCGGATCTCGCAAGCTCCAATTAGAAAAGGCGTAACATGTCTTTTTTCATGTTATTTTTTGCCACTTTCTAATATTGAAAATTGTTATTGTTATAACATTAATTAAAATCTTACGTTTAATATCATGAAAATAATAATAGTATAAATCAATCAGTATTAATAAATAAATTAAAGTTGTATTTTAAACTGTCTTGTAATAGTTTTGTGACCTAAAAATTGGTGTAACAAATAACCTCGAAAAAGATATGTCTTTTCTAATTGGAGTTCACGAGATAAGTCTTTCTTTTTAGGACCCATTAGACTTCTATTTATTCGAGTAGCCTGATTTGCTCGGGTAAATCAATAATTTTCTGAGTACCAAAAGAGTCTAATACCCGACTCGAAATCTATAAAAGAAAAATCGATCCAAATCTTCTAGTGTTTATCGGCAGTCCTAATTCATATATTCTATACGCAAAGTGCTAGTCTTCGTGGTAAATTTATGAAAATTGTTAATCTTCGTGGAAAACTCGTGAAAAGTGCTAGTCTTTGTGGAAAAGTTTAAAAGTGTTAGTCTTTGTGAATTAAAAGCAAATGCTTTTATTAATATTATAACTTATGGTGTGTATATTGTCCACTAAAAAGAAGTTACTTATAATGGTTAATTTATTTTATCTTTCATTGGCTTTTATCGTCTTATTTTACGCGTTGGGGATGCCAGAAACCGACATTACAGTTTTTTGTTTTATTTAGTGAATATATAAGATTTTCAAATTTCACAAAGGTAATCACTTAGAATGTGCATACAGTCGTAAACGTAATGGGTACTAGGTATAGGACTCCGCTCTCACGTTAAATAGTTTGCTTTAAATTACCTTGAAAAAATTTCTCAAATTATTAATGTGTAAGAAGAAAAAACTAATTGCTTATATGTATATTTATATCAGTTTATGTATAAACAATTATTTATTCTTATACTCCACGGTAAAATTTGAAAATTGTTTTCAAAATCGAAGAAAAAATAAAACAGATTGTAAACTTTAAACTTACCGACATTGTAGTATGACGTCACAAAAATTTTCGTAGGCTGTATTTTCCTTAATATTGGATATACTGCAAAAGTTTGAAAAGCTCATAGAGAAATCACCAACAAATTGAGATGTAAAGTAAGGGGATTAAAATGTCAATGAAAATTTTAAATATCCCGCCTTGATGTTTACCAATGGAGAAGTAAATAATTATTTATAATTATAATTATTTACTCCTCGGCCAGTATAAATCAAGGCATGAAAATTGGATTTTGAATTGGCTTTTGGACCCTTTGAAAATACATACTATTTAGTTTCAATTTAAGTGATTGATAGATCGATTACACCCAGAGTTTTATGTTAAAAAGCGCAAGCCACAATTAAATCTTTTTATCCCGAGTCTGACTGATTTATTTATTTATTTATTTTTAAGATACATGTTTATCAATAGCATTTTACATACATGTCAAAATTTTATCTATTTTTAATCTTTATAAATAAAAATTAATAAAAGTCGTTTGAATTTTCGCAGCACGAAGTCCAGTTTTTTCGGCCATGTTTGAACACGAAATGGAAGAGAGAAAGCAAAACAGAGTTGATATAACCGATGTTGAACAAGATGTATTTCGGGAAATGTTGCGATTTATATATACCGGAAAGGCTGCGAATCTTGAAAAGATGGCAGATGATTTGTTGGCTGCAGCAGATAAATATGCACTTGAAAGGCTGAAAGTCATGTGTGAAGAAGCACTTTGTACAAGTTTGGCCATCGATAATGCGGCAGATATCCTTATTCTTGCCGATCTTCACAGCGCAGATCAGCTCAAGGCGCAAGCTATAGACTTCATAAACACGTAAGTCGTTTCTTACTTTTCATGTTAGACTTACTTCTTACAATTAGGTACTTGCATGAAATTTTTTTCTTTGGTGGTATCCATGATTTGGATAAAGAGAAGAAGCCTATTTTTTACTTTTTTGGAATTTGTCTATTTTTTAAAATCTCGCAATATTGAGATTTGAATATCTAAATTACCATTTAAACCTATGATAAAGAAAAAAGCCAAAGAATAAATAAATTTTTGCAATTTTTGACTTTTTATATAAAAGTACAGAATACGTAGATACCAACATCATTCCCTAAAAACTTGTGTTACACGAATAGTAAAACTTTTAAGCTCTGTCCAGCTCGATGAAATCGTCTATATCACCCATACTTATTCAACTTCATGGCGTTGGACAGAGCCTAAAAGTTTCACTGCGTGTATATGTTGTAGGTGACATTCACTAACTTTTGCGCACTATTACAATGTGATTTTCGCTTTTCCAGCCTTTCAAGACACCATAGCTTACATATATTATACGGGTGATTGTCAAAATGTTAGCTCTTTTTAAAAGTATGATTTTCAAAAATATAGTTTTTGAAATCGAAAACTAAAAAAAAAAATAAAAAATATGATGTAATAATATTAATTATATAAATAAAGAAAATTAAAATAGGCGAGATCAAAAAACAGTTCTATTTTAATATAGTTAAAAAAATATTAAAATGTTGAAAGTTTCTTATAACCAATTCTTTTAAATTACGAATTCATACAGTATAACTTTCATTTAATATTGTTTGATATATATTACCTTACATGAAATATCTCTTGTTTAGCACAAATTAAAAATTGCATCGCTTATTACAGATTATGAACGATTATGATCTATGCTTAAATAGTTAAAATGTTGTTTATTTACCTATTCGTCGTATTCTATACTACCGCCATCAATTGTTTTAGTACATTTAACGTCATCATTGGATAGACAAGACATCTGTAGACAGTTGTAGTACTATTTTTTTGAGATTCATATAATGCCCTGTTACCTTGTAAAATAGGAGGGACAATAATTGTTTAACTTTTTGACAAACACCCATACACAATTTCGATATTTTCGATGCACCCTAATGCAGACCCCCCTACACATGTGCTGTATATCTGAATGGTACCAAATATTTAAGGGGGCCTATAATAACCCAATAACCCAATAACCCCCTACACATGTGCTGTATATCTGAATGGTACCAAATATTTAAGGGGGCCTAGAGAAATTTGTGCCCAAATTTGTATTTGCTTGCACAACGCGCGCAAATGATTTTTTGCACTACTTTTAATCACTTTCTTGGTCACCGGTCAAAATTGGTCATTTTGAACCCACTATACTGGTATGAGAAAACGCGAAAATCATGCATGTTTCTATCTTGCTTCTTATACAAGTTTTGTAAGGGGACGAGAAAGGGTACTTTCCAAAACAGTTTTCTGAACCCAGATAATAACAGAATCTTTTGAAAATTAAACTAGATATGTTGTACAAATACAAAAGTATTATCTACTTGTATTTTAAACAATTATTGTGAGTGAAATAAAAAATTCGAGTAAAAAAATAAAGACTCGAGTCGCTCACCACCAGCACTTTTCACGGTGTTCGTACGCTAACCTTATAAAGGGTCTGGTTTCATAATGTACTTCGTTGTGAGCAGTATCGTGTGCCTGTGCTTGGTCCGTATTTCTAGGCATTTACAATCAACTGATCAGATTGGATTTGTATAGTTATATAATATCGATTTTATTTAAAAATCAAAGACATAGTATGGTTTTTATACGTTTATAGTCCATTTTCATGCGGCGAATGAGAGGGTATAATCATACTTTCTCTCTTGGACCTATATACCTATATATGTTAGCATATCATTCGTTGCATGAAATCGGACCTTTAAGGCCCGGACACATAAAAAGGAACATAGAAAAACCAGAAGAATAACATTAGCTACTATATCTATAGATGTGAGGAACAAGACGTTTCTTTTTTTTTCTATATAGATATAGTAGCTAATGTTATTCTTGTGTTTTTTCTCTGTTCCTTTTTAAGTGTCCGGGCCTTTAGGCTTATGTAAAACTGTCTGCCTCGCTATTTGGAACACCGTGTAACGCGGACACGATGCAGCATATTATGTAGCCAGACTCGCCGAAAGTGCTTCAAAATGACGACGAAAATGATGAAAAATCGTAAAAAAATCATATTACATACCTTGCAATATGATGTTGAATACTCGTTGTGGTATATATTTGTAAAAATGGACTCAACAATTCGCTGCGAGTTAACCAATTTATTAATTTCGCCTACGTTTTGAATCCCTTTTAATAGATTCGTTATCAAGGCTATAAAAAATATACAATATTTACAATAGTCATAAAAACATAAAAAATTACAAAAACAGCTAATAAAAGTGATGAGCAAAGTTTGACCTACCATATCTAAAGAACGGCTAGTTATTGTGTGGCATATTATTAATACTGCTACAAGCGAAATAATTGCTGTGAGACAGTAAAAAAGAAGAAAATTATTTTTTCTATAGGTTTTCAAGAAAAGTCCATAATTATTACTAACAACAATATTATTATTATGATTATTATTGTAAAACTTACGTGTGTCTAACCAATAATGTAACAAACACCCAAACAAGAAAAAATAATTTTTTCCTTTTTAGTTGCCAACGTGTAACTGTTGGTTACTGTCTCACAGAAATTATATCACTTGTAGCAGTATTAATAATATGCCACACAATAACTAGCCGTTCTTAGAATTGAAAAACATTCTTGAATTATTTAAATAGATTTTGTTAAATAGGTTTGCAAAGGAACTTTTTAAAATACACTTATTTTTATAACAAAAATATGAATTTTCTCCAATAACTTGCAGAAAAATCGATTTTTACGGAGTAAAACTAAAATTAAAGGGCTCTCTTGTTTTATAGCTATTTTTTATTCATTATAAACTAGCAACTTTCAAAATAAATAATTTTTAAAACATATATAATAGGCTTTTGCATTATGCGTTGTTGATGTAGATAAACTGTCTGCAGGTTATAAAAGATATTCGCAAAGCAAATGAAAATTAAATAGCTCTATATGTAAAGCATGCTATATAGTGTATAAAAAATTCTTTTGCAATTTGAGGTTTAATTTCGGATTTAATTTCTTTCTTACTAATGTTTTGTAAACAAGGTTCTATTTCTGTATAAATACCCAAATCAAAAAGTTACTGATAAAGAGGTTTATTATTTTTGCCAGTTAAGAGAGCAATTTAATGCTCGTTTGAATTTTTATTACGTCTAGCCCTCTAACTCTTCATATATTACGACAATATCTGAACATAAGTACACACTTTATTTATTTATTCATTTATCTTATTTATTTATAAATGGAGCAGGGTCCTTTGTATAAGTATGGTCTGGTTAAAATTTCAAAAGATTCCGTTATTATTTGCAATCAGAAAAATAATTTTCCCTGGTAAGCAATGCGCATTGAACTCTTTCACATTCCCTTAAAGAAATACACAATGTCATTTGTATAGTTAAAGAAAATCAGCCAGTATAAATAGTTTCTTTCTCTCTAAAAAAGAGAAAGAAAAAGCAAATCCACAATAGTTATTGAAAAAGGTTATTGTCATGTCCTCACTGTCATTGTTTTGTTTATAACAAGTTTTGTGCACGCGATTATTGCCGTAAAAATGTGATGCAATTTTGAATAGCTCTGTATACATCTGTGAAAGGCAGAACACTGAATAGTCAGTAAAATGTTTATTAGTTTTATAAATCAGGTTGTCAGTAAAATATTGGTTTATAAATAATTTAATGATTGAAAAGGAAATGAAACGAATGAATGAACTGATAAAATGATTTATATTTTAGACATGCAACGGACGTGATGGAGACCACGGGATTCAAATCGATGGTGACCTCACATCCAAACCTGATAGCTGAGGCTTTTCGGGCGCTCGCAACCCAACAAATTCCGCCTATCGGTCCGCCACGCAAACGAGTTAAACAGAGCTGAAAGCAGTCACCTCTGACTCCAGGTACAACATCATCATCATCAACAACAACAACCACCAGCACATCGACAACAACAACAACAACAACATCGCCCCCGCCTCTATTACATCCTTCTTGACTTTTGTGTACAGTGATAAAGGAGTAGTAAAGTAAATAAATGTTTCCTGGTGCGTCAGCCAGAGGGCCAGTTGAGAAGAAAAAAATGACAAGTTATTGCAGGGCGGGCGCACCTTCGGCAGACAGACAGACAGAAAGACAAAAAGACAGAAAGTTGTGTTCAGTGAGAGAGAGAAAGAGATAGAGTCAGTGGGGATGAAGGATGCGGGAAGGAAGGCTCGTGGTTGGTTGCAGCATCAGCAGCATCAGCAGCATCAGCAGCAGCAGCCGCAGCCGTAAACGCCCTAAAGCCAATGAAACGGGAAGGAAAGCCAGCCGCCGGTCGGGTGCTCGGCGATTCGTCTCTTTTGTTCGGTAGAGTCGATCTCTCTTCGCAAGCGCCTCGCGCACACACCTCCATCGCCAATCTAAGGTTTCGACAAATAAACAAACAAACAAACAAAGCTAATCCGCGTTTTATAGTTTAGAAAGCTGCGCGAGATAGTTTGTTATTGTTGCTCGAGAGCGATAAGTACAGAGAGCGGATATTTATTGCGCCTTTTGCTTCCGTATTGAAAGGATGTCAGGATGATCAAGAGCTAGCCAACAGAGGACCAACACGATCAAAACTCGCTACGTTGCCACGATACAACACAGATGATGTGATAGGCGTCGGCCAGACGATTAACAATTTTGTTCCTTTGTCAGCGGATCAAACGATACCTCCCGTAATTAAGAGTAGCCTTTGCTCTGACTCGGAGCCTCGGCGAAGGTTCCGTCGGGAGGCTCTAGACACTTTGTTTATTACCGGATAGTAATTTTTAATTGTAAATCATCAAACTCTTCCAGAATGGAGTAAATGATTCTAGTTAGCATTTTATATGATCTCTTTCTCTCAATATGTACGATTATAATTACTATTAATGCTATGCGCAACCTGTGCCCTGTATTTTGTATATTTTTTGCCTGCAGTTATGTCTGCTGATACTTTTTTCCTCTTTCGCTTTTTTCTTTTTAATTGATAAACTTTATTCATAGTATATCGGGCACTTTTCCGTTCTTCATTCTTTTATTTAAACCTAATCGAATCGATTTCATTCAATTGGTAGGCTAATTTTAAATCTGAATTTCTCTTCTGATTTTAAATTTTACGGTTGTCCATAATTTAACGGGATATAAGTATTGCGTTGGCTTTTACACTGTAAAAAATTGTGTATATTCAACTGTAGTTGTTGAGTTTATTAGCATAAGGCTAATTGGAATCGAAAAGAATTAGCACAGGCGTTTATTAAATGTAAAGAGGCAAATACTGCAAAATGCTAAAAAAAATGTATAGGAAGCGTAGTCAATTATAGTAAAAACTATTAATCGTTTTCTGTAATTAACTGTTGAAGATCGAAAGAAAATAAAAAAAAATACCGTTCAAGCTGAATTATGGGCAACCAAAGGCAACAATAATCATCGTTTAGTACTATACTGGCTTCCTGATCCTCCAACTTAGTTTTTATTAAAGGTCTTGAATCTAATATCCTAATATTACACTAATGACGACGATAATGAATATTCATGCCATACATGTTCTGTGATAAGTCCATTGTAACAATTGCAACTGTATCTTTACTCCTGCTCTTGAAACTTAAAGCCACGTCCTAATTAGTCGATCCTGGCAGCCAGTGAAAATATCTATTAAGTATCGACCTCTGTCGGACGGCCCCATGAAATAAAAGTCGCTAAAGTCTCTGATGTACATAATATCTATATTTTGTAAGAATCAACACAGCTTAAGCACAATATGCAATTGATTGATAACTCTTAATTTTATCACATCGATTATTTTTTAAATGGCATGATCCTTTTTCTAAAAGATTAAGGTTTTTTAGTTTGCGCAATGTAATTATTAAATTTCTGACTTAGAACTCGCTACGTGTGTGACTAAGAATTCTATAAATTAAGATTGACTTCTGTAAAGCATCCATGTACGTGAATTTATGTTTATCAACCTCAAGTTTAATGAAAACAAATGAAACTGAGTAATGTGCGTAAATAATTGAAATTTTCATTTATTTGTATATTGTATATTTTGGGACTGTCCGACAAATAATGAAAAATTTTGTAATAATCAACGATCTTCTTAAATGGTAATATTGTTCGAATGAAAGTTATTGTTTAATGACACCGATCTGCAGCAAGAATATATGAGCGTATGACTGGATAATTTGATAAACTAAGTACAAGTAAGACAAATGTTACCTCATCATGGAAATCAGTACTAATGTACTATGGATTGCCGATGTTTCTTTGTCCAATGCACTTCCATGTTTATGTTGCATTTAACTTTGAAGCTTTTTGTTAAGAACATTATGACAGCGGCAGTCCTTGGTGCAAAGCACTGCTCATCAGAACCAGCTCATACATTCATTTTTCCATTATTTTAAGTCATTGCACCACATCAAATAAATTACATTTTCATTATAAAATTATGTTATAATTATTTTACCTACTGTCCAATAAATTACTTTATAAAAGATAAACAGTTCACTAGCATGACAAAAAGAATAAATGATAAATTTAAAGGAAACAAGTCAACAACAGTTTTATTAGTCTAGACAATGTTTTTCTTTATAATAACAAATGATTCAGTATTCGATATTAAACATTTTACACAGAAAATCCTTTGTCACACTGATGTAAAAAAGAGAAATTATTTTTATTAGACTTTCAACTTGTTAAAGTTATTAGTGCTTCCACAATATTTCCTCTATGCTCCCTTAAAGTTTGTTCGGCCAAATTTCTATTAATTTCCATTTCTTTCATCTGCAAAATAAGTTAAATAAATAACACTTTAAGATTACTTATAGTAATAGAAAAAATAGTTTGCTCTACTTACTATTAAATCAACATCTTCTTTATTGATAGAAACTTTCAGAAGTTCCTTTTCTTTTGCTTTTTTTTCCGCAGCTTCTTTGTTACGTCGATCTCCAATTATGGTCATTGCCTAGATGATTTTAAATAAAGGAAATAGTAGAATTTAAATTTATAGATTGTATCCTATAATATAGACATTTGAGAATAATTTTATTAAAGCATAAATACTACAAAACACACTCATTGACATTAATTCATTGTTTACAATAATTTTATAGGTTAGAAATTTGATTTAGCTTAAAATCTATTAAAAAGAACAATGACTGATAATTAATATCTTTACTGATAAGTAGATCAATGAAAATTGTACGTTATACGTTGTATATTGTATATTGTACATTGCTGAAATTTCGAATAGAAAGGAGCACGTGTTAATAAACAAGGAAAACTTACACTTGAAAAACCCTCGGAAGACGATATTTCTTTTTCTTCGGCATAATCTGTGACTTTTTCCAAGTCTGCAGCACCACTGTCATACTTAGCCGTTTTCTTCTGTGCCTTTTCTTGCTGAACTTCGTCTGAATCACCGTTTACATCTTCGTCAGCCATGATTATTAAAATTGATTAACACTGAATTGACTATGATGGTTTTGGGATTGAAAGCAAAATGAAATGAATAGATATGGTCTATTTAATGTAGCATAAGGTTCGTCCGATTAAGAATCTTGGTCGACTCTTGTTCACTAGCAGAATTCATCCTTCTGACATATAGTATCAAAGAAGATAGAGCTTAATAGAAGCGAAAAGCTGGGAAACAAAGTGAGGCACCCCAAGGGCTAGTATTGCTAGTAAGCACCCCGACCACGCGCAGCGCGACACTCAATTTCCAAATATAACGCTCGGCCGATAACATACCGGTAATATCGATAAAAGTATGTATTTAAAAACAGTACATTGGAAACATGTCACTTATCGTTTGCAATACTTGAGAAATATGTAGAGAACCTAAAAACATATAGCAAAACAAATTATACTTAAACTACAAATCTTATCTACAAATGGGGGAGCAATTTATATATTAGATCCATTATTCAACACTCATTGCAGGTATCGATGGTTCTGAGGATAATGTATCTGACTCCTGATTTTTTTTATGCAGCTTCAATCCGTATATAAATAAATTATATATTTTTAAACTTAAATAAAAATATAAAATTATTACTATTTTGAATAGTTTTTCAGACCACCCTAGAGATACTATTTAAGGTGCGTTGGACATTATTTTCATTTTATTTAGAAATTACTATATTAAAAAGTTTTAAAATACTTGTTTATAATCTCACGACATGTATAAATTATATAGAATTATTCAATAATCTTTTTATATAAATTAATAAATAAATAAGAAAAAACATTGGGAAGGATTTGAACCCGCATCAAAAATTCAAAAGTCAGATACGTTATCCACAGGACATCGCTGCCGACGAATACTGAATAATGGATCGAATATATAAATTGCTTCCTCATTTGTAGATAAGGTTTGGAATTTTAAGTATAATTTGTTTTACTATATGTTTTTAGGTTTTCTACATATTTTTCGAGTATTGCGAACGATAACTAACATGTTTCCAATGTACAGTTTTTAAATACATACTTTTATCGATATTGCCGGTATGTTATCGGCCGAGAGATATGCTCTTACCTGCATAACGCTTGGAAACATTTTGAAATCGACTGTCGCGCTGCGCGTGGTCGGGATGTTTACTAGCCCTTGGAGTGCCTCAGTCGCCCATAAGGCTTTACGCTTCTATTAAGAGGAAGCCTACTAGGACATAGCCTGAGGCTAATACCTGCGGAAGAAAAAAAAGAAGAGGAAGCCTTATTTACTGTCCTTGTCTAATCACATTTTTGCTAATTACTCAAATAGTACTTTGATAATTAAAAAAGTAAGAGTTATCCTCAATTCTTCTTAAAATAAGGAATATTTTGAGACCTAAAAGAGTACATAACATTATGTCCTTTCCGAGAATAGTTCGAAATGCAAAACCTAACCTCAATTTTCGCGATTCGAAGTATTCTCGGAAAGGAAATAATGTTAAATACTTTCTTAGGTCTCAAAATATTCCTTATTTTACGAAGAATCGGGGATGACTCTTAGTTTGTCCAATAACAAATAACTATTTGAATAAATTGCTAAAATGTAATTAGACAAGGGCAGTAGATACGGCCTCCTCTGAAGGTCTATCTTCTTTGATAGTATGACTGCAGATGTACACTCGACGATGGATATATTCTGATAGAACTTTTTTAAACAATAGATATTACTTTTAGAACAATGAAGGATTATATTAAAAAATATTCGATAGACTTTTCATTAAAAAATCTTCAAAATAAAACTTTCTCAATGCTCGTTTAAAATTTCGCGCTCTGTTGCTGATTTTTCGGCTAAAAAGTCGCTGCAAATATTTTAATAAAATCATATCATGAATAATAACATTTAAAAGACTTTATTTATATGTCACCTTACAATGGCTTAAAAGTTCATAATTTATATTAAATAAGTATTATTAAATTTGTCGCTTGTTTTGCGACCAATAATTATACACAAAATATAAGTTTGTTCGTTTCGTCTAAAGAACGTTTATTTTGAAACGTTCAATTGTAAGTCGCGCGATGTTTAAATAATCTGATGTTTAATTAATAAATACAGAGATCGACGTGTAAACTCATGGCCACATTAATAGTGTGTAACTCGACCCGGAAAATTCATGTATTTATAAATAATTTAAAAACTGCAATTCAATTTGTTTATACGTGAATCATAACTACTTAAATAGCTTTGTTTAACATTTTTGAGTCATTTAATATATTATTCTATAAGTGAATATATATCCAAGTATCAGAAGGAGTTACTTGCGTAGGAAACAATACACCATGCACTTTCTATGTCGCTTTGATCCTTCGTGATCACTCCCCTCTACCAACGAAGATAGACTTAAACTTCGTTGCCTCTACTACACCAAGCTGTTTAGTGATAGGTGAATCGTGCCCCTGCCCTTCTCAGAGGGAAAAGTCGGAAAAGTCAATCGGTCTATCTCTCTCTTTCTCTTCCTCTCAGGGAGAGTCCACACGCTTACCATTCCCCTACCCTGTCAAATTTTCTCAATAAAGTGTCCCATCTTCATTCCTATATGCTACATGGAGATTTCGATAGTGAATGCTAGATTCGCATCTGGAACTGCTGCTACACCTATGACTTGTGCTACTTCTAAGGTAATAATACAAACAATAACATGTACTGTTTTGAACGGAATTTTCTTTTTATAAATACCATATACTGTTCAACTAGTTCGAAATAGATTCTGAAAATTATTAAAACGTATAATTTATTAATAATTATTAGTAATATTAGCATTAGTATTAATAACAATAATAGTAGTTTCATTACTTACTTGCATTTCTTCAAAATTAAATGCATAATAATTATTTCGGAGCAAACAAGAATAAAAATGGCAGAAAACGCTGAAAATAAAATCGGAGCATAAGTCATATGTGTAGCAGCAGTTCCACATGCGAATCTAGCATTCAATATCGAAATCTTCATGTAGCATATAGGAATGAAGATGGGACACTTTATTGAGAAAATTTGACAGGGTAGGGTACAGGGTAATGGGTAGGGGAATGGTAAGCGACACTCGGCTCTGACTGAACACATGTGAAACATTCGAGTGCCGAAAGAACAAAACAGAAAAGGGAACCTTCCTTCTAGCCTAGCTGGAAATTTGAGTTTATCACGTTCTGGATTCTATAGCACGTTTGTCATTTGAAATTCTTGTACTTTTTCTACCTTTATGCATCAATAATACTTTAAAATGCTTATAACCGAATATTCATTTATTTATTAATTATATTATATTATATGACACGACACGACAAGCGACAGAATCGCTGCATTATTAGGCTTTTTCACGTCTGACATCCGGCCACACGTGACCGAACGCTGAGAGTACAACATTCAAAATTGCGCTGATTTCTTTGCTACCGATTTTCGGTCAAAAAATCGATTTTGTTAAGTGGTAAAACACTTATTAACCCTTTTTCTTTCAAAACTAAAAGGTTTTACGCGAAAACTAATTTTTTTTCGACTTATTTGAAGCTCTAGATAAATGGTTGATCATGCTATTTTTATTGATATTTATATTTAAACTCATTTTTCTTAAAACTTCATTTTCATTACTTACTTTGTAAGCCTGCGCAACAGTTCTTCGTGAATAACGCTGAAAAATTTTGTACTTTCTTTTTAACATTTTTCGAACAAATTTAAAGAGTTTTTTTTATTATTATCTAAAATATCATTTTTAAAAATATAAGTTAATATTAAAATACTGCTTATATCACAAACAATAAATTGTTCATATAGAATATAACCTTAGATTAGTTCAAAAATATTACTTGAAAATATTGCTCTTTAAATGTCTTAATTTTAGCATGAAATGTTCATAAAAAAATGTGTACCAATTCATTGTAACTCCTTGCGCACAGTGATAATCAAACGTATGTCTGTTTTTCAAAATGGCTACTTCAAAGGGTGGTGAATTTGAACAAAACCAGTTTAAAATGTCATCTTTTTCTATATTATAACATGTTTTATAGAAAAAATATTTTTCTGCTTAAATTAAAGGATTTTAGTGTTTGCTGATCTTCTTCCCTTAATATAAAATCAGCGCAATCATTTCTGAGTATCAAAAAATATGCCAAAAACACCTCTTTTGCTAATAGTTAACGCGAATTCAAACGACATAATAAAAAATTTTAAACAAAATCTATATACTTGTGAGTTAAAATAATTGTTTAAATAATACTATTATAAACTTTAAACCCACAAAATCAGAGAACATCGGTTTTTTTCGAAAAATAAATGTTTAAATGATAACCAAAATTACAATTTATTACCGCAGCAGATATCTTTTTTGTTCATTCAATTTTACATTTTCCCTACAAGTATTAGAACAGTTGATTTTATAAACGTAGAATGGTGTACACTTGACGTGGGAAATTTCTGGTCGAATGCGTTTGAATTACTCCAATGAGCTTAGCGAAAACGTGCGTTCAATCCAATGACACCCAATAAAATTGCAGTATTTCAAAAAAATTCAAATGCATTCAAATGCAAATGTATGAAATGGTTTATAGCATTTTATATTTATATTTCTAAGACATTTAAGAATCTGTATAATTATAGTATATAAAGTCTATTATACAAATATGTACAGTAATATATAAGTAAGTAACTCAAAATTGGTAATCACTTGTTTCGGTATTATCAAATTTTGATTTTTTCTTTTGAGTATAACTTAGACTAGATTTATCAAAATCAAGAACCATTATTCCTAAATCACCACTATAGCGATTTTTGGCTACCTAGAAGTAAAAATATGCGATTAGACTAACCATTATTAATAGTGCTGAAACGTATTTTCAACTATTAATCATACTTGTAAATATTTTTTTCCGCGAATACTTGTCAATCTCTTGTCTTGAACAATTAAAACGTTGTCTGCTTCTTGACTTGCTTTTGCACCTCCAAAAATTGAAGAAGTTGTTAAATCACCATCCTCTCTCTCTTTTCTAGGATGGATAACTAATGTAACATGGCAATTAAATTTTGTGGCGAATGTTCTAAAGGATGCAATAATTTTATCTTGCTTCCAAAATCTAGAAAATATATAGTTAGTATTTATTTTGTATCTTTCCTTAAGATTACATTTTTCTGGATAGTTTAGATATTTTGAGTCTATTAATATTAGTTACAAAAATTTTTAATTATTTTTAGATTTTAAAACATCTACATTTCAAAAATAAGATGCATAATCTTTAAAAAAGGCACGTTTCCCATAAAAATCGATTGAATAATCTCGAAATATTTTTTTTAAAAGAACATAATTATGGTTAAGCATTTATGAAAAATAAATAAATTGGTTTTCTTAGTGCATATAAAATCTGAGGGTTCCCTGCATAACAACATAAGCCCACTTTTCTGAAAATTGAGTTTAGAGTGATTTTGGTATCTTTACATACATTTTTAGATGAAAATGCAAACAATCAGGAAAGTGTGAAAATAAGTAATCATAATATGAAGTATTTATGAATTTTTTTAACATTAGTTTAAATGGAAAATAAAAACTTTAAACTTTAATATCTGAAGAACATTAAAAGTTGACTTATGTTGTTATGTCGATAATCCCATGGAAATAACATATTAAAACTATTTAACATACCTATCTATAAATTTTGGTTCATCTGCCATGCCCATCATAAATTGTACATTATCAATAATCACATGAGCAATATCATGCACATACGTGGCATGCTCCACTGCCTTAAAGAAATAAATAAATGATCTTGTAATCATGATTATAAATTAGCATTATTTACAGTATTAAAGCTCACCTCCATTACAACTTTAACATTTTGTTGACCATGAAAAGTCATGAAATAAATTGGAAGCTTTTCAAAATCATTTGCATAAGATTCAAATTTATCTAAATTTTCATCTAATGGTACACCAACCAATTGCTGTAGCATAGTTTTTGCTAATCTAGCATTTCTTATTTCAAAACTGCCCCACAAAGTATTAACTCCTTGCATTGCTAAGTCCAAAGAATATTCACTCATAAATGTTGTTTTCCCACAGCCTAAATAAAATAATTTCAGAAAAATTATTAAACTATTGCTTCTATTCATGAGAAAGTAAAATATTTATTACCTGTTGGTCCTGTCAGTACAGTAAATTCTCCTCTTCTATGACCCTTTAAAATTTTATTTAATGCCGGATATCTTGTCCATTTTACCCCTTGTACTTTATCTATATTTTGTAAATCACTTAAAACATCTTGTCTTAAGCTATGAAAAGTAGTTATACTTTTATGCCATATTGGTTGAGCATTTTGAATAATTTCTTTTAAATCATATCCCAATTTGGCTGCTACTTTTGGTTGAGGCTGGTGGTCCGTTGGTCTCACAAAATGGCATCTTTTTTCATCAAGTTTTTTTGCAAAGTGTCTTGCTGTATCCCAACTTGGTTCATCATTACCAAACCACAAAATGAGTTTTTTGAAAGACTCTAAACTTGGTAGTATTTGCT
This sequence comes from Gastracanthus pulcherrimus, assembly GCA_949152435.1. Lineage (NCBI taxonomy): Eukaryota > Metazoa > Arthropoda > Insecta > Hymenoptera > Pteromalidae > Gastracanthus > Gastracanthus pulcherrimus. The sequence goes on along the minus strand of OX424573.1, from coordinate 805,257 downwards.
GAGGTATATTTTGTAATCCATAAGGAAGACATATTATCAAATTAGCCGCTTTTTCTGAAGCCACTGCTAATAAATCTTCTATATTTGGTACAAGGACAGCAGTTCCATCTGATTTTACATTTTTTTGTTTATAAATTATTACCCCACTAGCATTTGTTACAGGTATAGTTTTTGAATTACTAGAATCAGCAGATAAAGATTTATATCCAACAATTAAACTGCGAAAAGTTAATAATGGAAAGTACAAAGTCTGTGATGACTGTTCATAAAGTAAGTTCATTTGAGACATTATTTCTTGTGATACATGCTACAAATAAGTGAATAAATAAATAAATACATAAATAAATAAATAAATAAATAAATAAATACATAAATAAATAATTAAATAAATAAACAATTGAAGGTTTAAAATACGCAGATATTTTTTACCTGAAGATTATATTTTTCAATAATATTTTTGTACACATCATTTGATAATTTTTCTACCAATTCAGCAGAAGCTTTTAATTTTTCCCATTCAATATTGAAGTCAGGTAAAATTTCTATAGACTTTCGAAGAAATGTCAATTCTTCAATTGCTTTTTTTGTTTTTTTAGGTTCTGCAAATCGTTGTAACGTACTCCAAGGTCCAATACGTTTACAGTTTTCACACATAAAAAAACCTGTACAATATGAAAGAGTGAATTGATACCAAAACTATTAAATATTAAGTATAAATATAAATTGAAATTATAATATATTTATGTACCTGTAATTTTATTTATGTATATTTTACAATCTTTTCGTTTAACATCTTCACACAATGAAAAATTTGTGACTAGACAAGCATGACCTTCCAAAAAAGGACTATTTATAGACTTCAATGCACGTTTAATTTCTAACAGTGTAACTGAGGATACTTCATCAGCATAGTGATAAGATCTAGTCATTTTATGATTTCTGAGAAATGTTTTTGCTAACAATTGTTCGAAACTTATAAGTTGTTTTGAATGTACTCTTAGTATCATTTTGATAATAGTAAAAATAATAATTTTAGTTATGATTCATAAATTCATTATAAATAATTATTAAAAATTATGCTCCGTCATCGACTAGTTGATAAATTTATATTTTGCATTATTGTTCCGGTCGCTTTGTAAACAAATATGCCGGCTACTTTGAAAGTTTCAAAATGTGTAATGAAACATAACCTATACAAATTGGATTTTATATAATAATTATTTAGATGTTAATACTTCTTTCAACTTCTTTTAATTTACATTACATATGTGTAATATAATAAAAAAGTTGTAGTAAATTAAACGATAAATTACTTTCATCGGTTATTATTTCCTATTACACATCTTTTATTATCTACATAACCTATATATCTATACTATAATTTGTGCAAAATATATACCTATACATATTTGAATATTTAATGTTTCTTCACAAACGTAGTATTTTATACCTACTTTGCTACCTATATATTCATAATTTTTTTTACTTGATTATAATTGTACGCCTTAGAATAAAATAGATAATTTAAAAGTTAAAATAATAAACATAATAAATGTAGAAAGATACAAAATGTAAAATTGTTATTAATTATTTCATAACATATATTAAGTAAATATGAATATCTAAATTTTAATTTTAATGTTAACAAAGCGGCAGCACATGTGTAGTGTGCGTGCAATATATAAGTGTATAAGGTAGTATGGATCAGCTGTCGCGATTTAGCGAACAGTTCATATCGTCCGCATAGTACATGAACAAGTACATACGCAGTATACTTTTATTCATGTTTAGTTAAATGGCAAAAGGTAATTAAAGCACTTTTGTATTGATTTACGTTAATTAACTTCCCATTCTATCTAATTTCGACTTCAATTTTTTTTTAATTTTACAGAAGAAATATAGTGTCCGTTGAATTTTTTTAGTATCTTATCAAACACTTCTATTTTTGCATGCTAATCAACGATATTTAATTTTTTGAAATTTTATTTCATCATTATAGCAATTTATACATTTCAACAAACGTTATCTTATTGCAAACCATTACGGTTATATAATCAAGTATTGCATTTATGTAGACGCACATAACCTTAAACTAGTTTTATATAAAATGAGTTTAGATTTTTATGTCGGAATGATATACACTTTTTTTTAACAATAAGGTAATTGAATATTGTCTACCTGTGAAAATAATACAAATGATATGTTATTACAGTTTGATGGGTGCTACTACTTTTGGATCATTGTATAAAAAGTATGCAGTGGTAGTCATATTTCCAAGTGTCGCATTTTACTTAATATATGCAGACTATCGTCGTACTCAGAGGGGGAAAGCAAGTGTAAAGGCACAAAATCAACTGCAATAATTTATATATAAAAATGACAAAAGTTAATCTTCTCAGAGAATATCTTCTCTGCGTAATTCCTTTCACTGGATTTTTAATTGGCTGGAAATTGGATCGAATGGAAGATGAAAGACTAACACGATTTAGAGATAAGTCTGCTCTTTATAAAAGAGCTGTTCCACCTTCTGTACCTTCATGGTGATAGTTCGATTTAAAGCAGTTAAAGTAATAATTACCCAGACATGTTATTTCTTATGTTATCTTTTAGCTCATTAAATAAAAAATAAAAATATGGGAAAACATTAAAGAACTTAATTTGTTAATATAAAATAAAAATTAAAGTAATAAAATACATTAAATAAAATTTTTCAATGTGTTTTTATTTTTTTAACTGTACATCACTGTAAACTTTTAACAGACTTAGAAATATTTAGTTTTTGTACAATTAACGAAATATAGAAAACTTTTTTCTATTTTCCTTTTTTTTATTATTAACTTTTGTTGATTTGCTTATACTCTTTTGTGTTTCAAAATTTTCCTTTTCTGCTATGTTTTCAAATGCTACTTTATTTGTTGCCAAGTTGTAAGCTTGTCTTTTTTTCTTTAACCAATCATCTGTGTCTTCACTCCAAGAAATTGGTCTTTCTTTAGTTGAAATTTTTGTTTTTGTTTTATTTGCAGATTCTAAATTCAAATAAGAAAATCTCTTTTGATTAGTGGATTCAACTCTATCAAAATTGTTTATGTTGATTAAGGATTTCTCATCAATAAGTCCATAGTTTAAGAACTTAGTTTCTTGATCTTGAGAAGCAAGGATATTTTCACTAAATTTTTTCAACATTTTTTCTTCTATCACATCTACAAAATGATCTACATGTTCATCGTTTTCTGTCAAACAAGTAAGTCTTGATGTAGTTGTTTGTTGCTCAACTTTTGGTCGCCTCTCACTAGCTGATCGAATAAAAGCTGCTGGCTTTTTGAATGTTTCTGGATCAAATTTTTTGGAAGTTACTACAAAAGATGAATCACCAATGTCAGCTGATAAAGTTGAATCTAAATCATCATATCTTACTTTTTGACAAAGCTTTACTCTTGATCTCACGCTACCTATTCTGTAGCTAAACCTATCAGTTGTGAGTGAACTTTTTGAATTAGGAGGATTTTTAAAAGAGTTCTCTACCTTACTTTCCAACGAGACTTTTGAATTTGTTTTTGATGTGAAATTTGATACGTTTGAAGATTCTTCTGATTTTGAACCATGTCCTTTTGAACCATTAGAAGATCTAGATTCTAAGTTCCGGTCATTAATCGTTATACTTTCAGAACTCAAGGATTTTTTGTGACGTTTTGCATAGAGTTCTAGTTGTTTCATTTTGTCCTTTACAAGTCTTTCTAATATTCTTAGTTCTTTTTCCTTTTTAAATAAAAGTCTTTCTCGTGATTGTAATGCAACTTCTTTATCTTTTAACAATGTTTCTAATTTTCTTAAAGCATCCAATCGTTGCATCCAATTTTCTTTAAATATCTCTTCACTTATGTCTTCTGGACGTTGATTGTTAAGTAAACAACCATTTTTACGTCCATGACAACAAATTTCTTGCAAAGTATCATCAAACTGTTCAATATCTTCCACAATAGATTTCAAACTGCTTGATCTTTTGGGTAATTTAGGAGCTACTACTCCAAAACGCCGATATTTTGAGTTAGCTAATACCCATGGTGTTTGTTGTGTATTATAATTGTTGCTGTTATTTTTAGAATTTACACTTATGAAATTGCCGACAAATGGCTCATCGTAAACAGGCTCTTGGATTGTGAAAAATGCTTTTGTATATTCAGTATTTACTTTTTCATTTAAGACGGTTATTTTTTCTTTACTTGGTGGAATTGTTATCTCATCATAAATGTGTTCATCAATTTCGAAAAAAACTTTAGACAATTCTAACGAAGATTGATCGTTTTCTACATTACTGCAGGAGTTTGTGGTGCTAGTGAGATTTTCTTGCATTTGTTCAATAGTATGCTGGGTTTTTGGTTCTTCCACTGAAGCAAGCGACAGGTCCTTGAATTTCTTAGCAAGTTTGACATCATCCATTTGATTTGAATCAATTTCATTTTTAGTGTTACAGGGAATGATAAAAGCTTCTACCCTATATTTTTTCATTTCGTTAATGTTGTTGATGGCTAGAATAATAATAAAAATAAAATATTAAAATTGCATTAGATTTTGGCAAGATAATAAGATAATAAGATAATTGTTGTAATTGCTTACCAAGTAATTCTCTAAGTGTTTCAGTCGCAAAACATTTCGTTGCACTTAATACGAATGATGAATTTATGAAGAGATGGGCATAGGATGTTTTTTTTAGGGCTGGGATAAATATTCGTAGGAAAATACAGTGTTAGGGACGTGAGGGTATCAGGTGCATCAGGTGCATCGTTCAGAGTATACAAGACTATAGGGACTATAGGTAAAAAGGGTAGTAGTAAAGGACAGAGCGCGCAAGCAAAAGCGTAACGGCTTGAACGGCTTTGAAATGTATATAATATAATATAGCTATGGTGCAGAGTGCAGCGGCACTGGCGGCAGGTCGCTGGTACCTATAGACTGCATAGTATACCTGTATCGTGCAATACCTTAAAGGTACAAGCGACTCCTTAAGTCGTACAGAGCAGTGCTAGTAGATGGCGTTTTTATGAACGCTTTTAAAGAACAGCATCACGCATCAGCGCCCATTCAGCGGCCACAGGCCACAGGCCACAGCTGAACAGCTCCCATCACTATTGCACTGCGGCCTGCGAACTACTTACTACCTTACTACCTTACTACCTTACTACCTTACTACACAGTACACGACTAGGCGGTATACACTTTCTACTTGTACTTTGTCAAATTGTCACGTGTGCGCACTGCGCTCTGATTGTGTATTTACATTTGCGTGGGTCGGCCGGGTCGGCCCGCGCTTGTGACGGTTTTTATAACTATACTAGTAATACGACGCCATTTTATTTTGGCCAGAAACACTTTTACACTTCCCTCCCACTTCCCAGGTTCACTTGCCGACTTGCGTATCTGGAAAAATAGGGAGTTCGCTTTTTCTACTAGACTACATTACTAGAATTCTAAAAGACTAGAATTTGACTTTAATCGGCAATATTCGGAAAATATTATTCTATCTCTGGGAGCTGTTTTGCCCTTTCAGACTCCCGCCGTCGCATGAAAATAACCATTATTTACAATTTAGATGCTCGCTTTCGAGAATCTTTAACATTTAAATTCTCTGGTAAAATCAGATGAGATCTTATCCTTTTGTGCAGTATTAGCAGTGGAATGTGAATTCATTTGAATTAAGGGATGGAGGAGAGTAAAGAAGTTGTAGAAAACGTCGTGCGTGTCGTCGAAATCAAATCGAAGGAAGAATCCAGCGATTCACCCGAGGTTGTTGTACGTTTAACGCCGACCGGAAAAGTTAGCCATGCCAAAACGCGGGTTTACACGCAGCGTTATCGCAAGGAATGGGAGCACATGACAGACTTTAAAGGTTTTTACGCATTTTCCAATCAATCTATCGATCTCCGCCTCTCATTTATAAACAAGTCTCTCGTTTTATTTGTTTTCATAGATTGGTTAACCTCAGTTCCATATCAGGCCACACGAGCTTTCTGCAAATATTGCCAGAAAAATTTACATGCCCATCGATTGTCTTTGCTAAAGCATATGTGTACTTTGAAACACCAAAGAGCAGCTGTACAATATAATAAGGTATACTAGCAATCAAATTTAAATACATTTCTACCTCAACATGCAAACTAATTTTACTAGAGCAGTACTTTTTACAGAGGCAAGCCATTTTTGATAATCAACAAGACCAAGAAACTTCAAATGATATTAAGTATATTGTTGAAAAATTAGATGCAGATGACGATGACGAGGATTATTATGATGACAACGAAGATGTAGATGATGTAGATGATGTCGATGACACAAGTTATGATGATACTAGTTTTGCTCAAGAAGAAGTTGAAGAAATAAACATTGAAGGTGAGGAACAAGTACATGAACAAGTTGTCGAAGAATCTGAAAGTGTAATTGAATCACCTGTTTTCAAAAAAATTCGACTTCAAAAGGTAAAGACTTGAAAACATTTTTCATTTAGAGGAAACAATTCAATAATCCACAATCTTTAATAGGAACAAAGTCAAGATACCTTAGCCCAAGCTATGTCTCATGTCAATTCGGACTACTTAATGGAAAATAATGAACCTATTCAATTAGAAATGGTAGTTGAATCGGACCATGATAACGATGATGATGATGACTCAAAATCATATCAATTTGTAAAATATGGAAATTCATCAAATTTAAGTGATCAAACTGATGTACAGACAGAAATATTGAATAAAAATAATAAACATAATTCAGTAAGTCGATATAATCACTTTTGAACATTGTATTTTATTTTTAGAAATTAAAGTACTTTTTAAGATAAAATTTAATATCTAAACTATAAAATTTAATATACAAATATATTCGTATGCTTAATAGGATGAAATAATACAGAAAAATTTTAACAGCAGTAACGAAAGCATAAAAACATTGCCTACATTAGAATCTAAAAATGTTACACAAGCTTCAGACAATTCCAAGAAAGTATATTTCTTTTCTACAGGTGGTAAAACCTATAGCTTAGTAAAAAGCAAACTTCCACAGCTTGTGATGAATCAATTGAATGATAAAAATTTTACTGTTGTTGCTAAGTTAGCAAAAAATGATTTGAAAAATATTAAAAATACAAGCACTGAACTTACTACTACAACAGCTACCAGTAATGTTACTACCACTAGTACAGCAAGTACTAGTCAAGAGTTCACAAATAAGGTATAAAAATATTTCAGAGAAATATTGTAATAATATTTTTATAAAAGTTACGTAAATTTATTATTTAACTTTGAAATTATGATGATTATTCTTTTCTCATAGACTCATTCAATTCTAAATACTTCATCAATGATGACAAAATCAGTTTTACTAAAGAAACCTATTGTTAGCACGCATGTTTTGGAAACAAGTAAAGGAATTCCGGTTTGTGGATTACAAGTTAGCCTTTATAAGTTACAAGATGGAAGATGGACTTTTATGCATGAAAGGTAGTCGTAATATTTGCTAATAAATATAATATACTATGTGCATTCAAACATTATAAACTAATCTAATATATATTTATGAATTTGTTTTAGCGTTACAACTGCTAATGGTAATTGTAACGATTTTTCAAGTTGTTCGAAAAATAGTCTCACAACAGGACGTTATAAACTACATTACGATGTAGAAAAATATTATAATATGAGAAAAGTTGCAACCATCTATCCATTCATCGAAATCGTTTTCGATATAAAGGATCCTAGTGCATCATATCATATTCCCCTTTTAGTCAGTCCTTTTAGTTACAGTACATATAAAGATTCACATAGATGAACTCATTAATTATAATTAATTATTTTAAAGCCTATTTCTTTAATTAAGATATTTTGTAACGAATTAAAATCGAATTTTTAATACTGTACAGTCTAATAAAATTAATATAGGTCCATCTTTATTTTTAATAGTAACTTTGTTTATTTTTTATTTTAACAAAAAATTAATCGTACATTTATAATTAAACTTGGTATGTATATACAAATAAACATATTTTATAGTAAGTTATGGTAAATAAGTCAAACTTGATGATTATTTAAAAAATTGAATATATAATTCAAAGAATGGATTATTACAATTTTGAATTAATATATACAGTAAATGGGAGAAAAAGCGAATAACATACAAAATTAAAACTGAGGTGAGATTGCCTTCATTTTACCTTTCCTATAGAGTGATCTTGTTTAGTGACGATGCGTCGCTTCTGGATACACTAGAAAATAAATTAATAAATTTTGGAAGGTAATAGACTTTGAAAAGAAACTATTTTTTTTTTGTGATAACTTCACAGTGCATTGGTTGCTTCGACTTTGTACATACAATGAGATTGAAGATCAATGAACGCCGAAAGTATGTAAATACGTGTTACAATCATAATAATTCGGTAAAATAAATAAAAAAAAAAAGCTTTACTCAAAAACAGACATTTTCTACCATTCTAAAAACGAGAAAAGTAATTGAATTTGAATGGTTGAAATGAAAAACATAAAAAATATAAAAAAAATAAAAACAAAAAACTATATAGAATTGTTGGATGTCAGTATTATAAAAAAACTTAGTATTACAAATTTGTAAATATAGCCGGCATGCAATAAGTTAAGCTACAGTTCAAACCTTAAAAGTCATCCCTAATTTATGTAGAGATGTGTTTTTATGCATGGACTATTGTTTACCTAAACTTCAATTCAACTAAATAATTTATGAATAAATTAATTAAAATCAATCAAAAACATAATACTGACTATGAAAATTTTATTGGATACTCACATATTCGATAAAAAAATGTTTTTGTTCACAGTAAATAAAGAAAATGCTAAGTCACACAAAGTCGTGTTGAATATAACATTATAAAGACAAAAATGGTAGCTCACACAAAATCACATTGTAATTAAAACTTAAAGTAAAGATTTTTCTCATACTAAAAAACGTTGCATACCCAAAACTATCATTAAACTAATAATTGTTAATTGTCTTTTTCGGAATGAGTCCGAGAAATGGTTTGGTTTTTAGTTTTGATGTGAGTAAAAGTATTGCATACGTTGCGCAGGGGAGCAGGGGTCTAATTGTAAGTTGAACACTTTATTTCCAATAATTTTTAATTTATCTAACTTATGACACAAAGTTTAATAAATTTAATAATAATTTTTCGCTTATGGGTCGAACTACAGTATAGACTTATCTAACTACCCATTTTGTTATTTAATATATTTTCTTTAATGAAGGAAGTACAAAAATAAATTTTGTCCAACTTTGCCACAGCGGGATTAACTTGGATATTTTATAGCAATAATTTTTTAAATCTATATATGTGTTCAAATAAACTATTTCAATGTGTAGATGTTAAGTTTATAACTCAAAGTAAGCGTATAATTTTTTTCGTTAGACTCCGTTATATAATCTGGAAATCTTATAATCTGATAGATAAAGTTTCCCTCATGAAGGAAAATTAGGTCTAGCTGGTGTCCTTTTGGATATCCGTTCTGATAGCACCTAATATTGCAGAATACAGAATTGATTAAACCGTATTCGGAAAAATAATAAATTCTTTTCAATTGAAGAAAATATTAAATAATATTCATATAAAATTAATTAATTTATAGCATAGGCTACTATTATACTGCTAAATAAAAAAATATAACGTAAAAATGTTATATATATATATATATATATATATATATATATATATATATATATATATATATATATATATATATATATATATATATATATATATATATATGTAAAAATATGCGTGTGTGTCTATGTATATATAAACACACATGCATATTTTTTGTATATTCATACAAATAAATAAATCTATTAATTTTGTACAATTTTTATATTTCAAAGTTGTAACGAATACGGCGTTCTCACTATCGCCGGTAATAAAGTCAGGTGTGAGAGTGAGAGAGAAGTGCAGTCAGACTAAAATTAGTGGCCAAGGCGCTCACCTGCCGTTCAGATGGTCGCGGGATCGATTCCCGAAGTCCGCCATATTTTTGAAATGTTTTTCTCTTTACTTAAGCCTCTACCCTGTTACAAAGTATATTATTTTATAATAATCTGTATATTTTCAAATATTCGAATTTGTATTTCGCGCTTTTTCGCTTGTTGCGTCGTAATAGTATATTGCGCATTTAGGGAGGTAAAGAATTGGCAAGTCCATAGCACGTGTAAAATGCCACCCGAGCCAAAGGCGAGGATGGCAAACACGTGCTATGGGGTCGCCATTTTACCTCCCACGGTGCGTAAACTATTTTTTCTCACACCAGCACCGAAAATACACATTTCTCTCCAGGCGCCCGGGAGGAAAAGTGGTACTTTCGGTGCAGGTGTGGGGAAAAAGCGATTTTACGCACGAGTCGCCGATGAACAGTGCCTACAACATTTTTTTACGCGTTGTTCGTCGGCGACGAGTATGTTGTAATGACCAAGCTGGGGTTAGGTTAGGTAGCGCGTGAACCGAGAGCGGTTTATTTAAATAAATTCGAAAAAAACAAAAGAAATAACATATAATAAACGCGGATTGAAATAAGGATGTTTTTATTAATAACGACACTTTCTCTCTGCGTCTAATCCGGGCTTGAGACCGGCTACGACCGTATTAAAAGTGTTTGGAACGAGAAATAACGAGGAGAATGAAATAGATGAATATTGCGAGAAACCCCGTGTGTCCTTTAGCACGCCTAGACTCTGACTGACTTTACTCGTGCACTGTAAAAAAATGATTGTGGAATTTTACTAAGGTAAAGTAGGTAGTACTTGGACACTTTTTGAAACGAAAATACGAAATCAATGTTTGTAGAGCCAAAACTCAATATTTTTCCCAAATCTTTAATCTAATCGTTAATTCGGCATGTTTTACCGTTATTAGTACAAGAAAAAATACGCTGACATACTTTTTTATACTAAAAATGTAAGTTTAAAAATTGAACTATATGTCGCAGTAATTCCACAACAGTAGTAGTAAAATTCACACAAGCATTGTAAAAGTACCACTCGTAAAGCCATCTTAGATTATCTTAGAGACGCCGGAAAATAGTGCCAGTCAGCTGTCGAATGTATGTGCGAAGCTGATTTTCGACGATTCATCGATTTTTTCGTACTTTTCTTCCATTAAACATCAAAAAGGTATGTCGTTATTTATATATTATACTAGTTTCTCATTCAGCGAGTGTACATTCATTTATATTCCGTAAAGATTTTGCCGTGCCGATCACTTCAATACAACGATATATATATATATGCTCCGAAGCTGATTTTCGACGTTTCATCGACTTTTCTTGCACCTCTCTTCCTTTATATTATAAAATATTGTATTCGTACTACTAGAAAATAAAATTTGTTCAAATAATATAGTCATCATTCATTTATTGGCGTATCATCAAAATTGCTATTCATAACCTAAACTTCGCCATACTCATTGAAATTTTACTATTCGGGTGGTAAAATTACTACCTTGGTAATGAATTTCAACTCCTAATCCATCAACTCGTGAAATTACTACCCTCCGCATGGTAATTTTATTTCCGTATGGTAATTTTACTACCCTATGGTAATTTTACAGTTTTTTAGGAAAATTTACTACTTTGGAAATGGATCGGTTTGCTACCAACTTCCGATGTAGTAATTTTACTACACATTTTTTTACAGTGTGGTCTACAAATTCGTTGTAGCCCGGTTGAGCTCCTCTCCTGCTCCGGTCCCTTTTTTCTATGAGGCTACTTCCAGCCACATGTTGTTGTCGTGCAAGCGACACAGTTTTCTTCCCGGAAAACCACTTGAACTCGGACCCCCCAATATCGCGTAGAACAGAGGTTCTTGTGTCTGAGTCTGTTCCACAATCGAATGCTTATATATTTTTGAATATTTTCTAAATAAATGCGTATTATTTTATTTGAATATTTGTGCGTATAAATGGCGAATAACACGTGATGTATTATTACATTACAATGTTGGACCCCTTTGTGCACGGGTGGCGAGTAAGTGAAGCTATACACCCATGTTGCTTACGCTATTTTGTGTGACTCGTATGCGGAAAGTTTAAACGAGACTAAACAGTAGGTAATAGTATCAATCGCACGAGTGTGTAAAACGTACACACGAGTTACATATATGCTATTTTTTGCAATAGAGTGCGTAAAATGTGTCACTAAAGTACTGCAGTCTGCATAAAGTATGTACCTCCTCGACAATCAGAAGTATTATATTTAGTTTCAAATATTAAGGTACGGTTAAAGGACGGTATGCAAGGGTGGAAATGCTAGGGGCGAAGAGTTGGAGGGAGATGGGGGGGGGGGGGGGGTAGAGATATAGGGTAGAAGGAACGGGGTCCAGCGGCGGAGCCCCCCAGTAAAAAGAAAAACTTATATAAACCATTAATATAATAAATTAAATAAATTATATAAAAATTTAAAATAGAAAAATGAAAAAGAAATATAATTAACATTCCTACATTTTACAAAATTTTCTGCAAAAGTAGTCATTTTTCCCCGCCTCACTTCTTTCGCTGCTAAATGAATATTTTTTCACACTTTTTACAAACACGCTCGAAATGCGCGATTTTCTACGTTACTTTTAAGCATGAGAAAGACCCATTTCATGCCTGAGTTGAAAATAGTACTTTACGCACAGAATCACAAAAATATATATGTATACTCATCTACATACACTCTTACACTCATCGAAAAATACGCACATACTCAATACTCATCCATACGTCACGTACGCGCACATTAAAACACAGAAATATCAAAACACACACAGACAGCCCATGCAACCACAAGCAATCATCGAAATACTCGTGGACCCCATTAGCCAAATGTATTGTAAATTGTTATCAATTTGACATACACGTTTTGCTATCGATTTCCTTAAGTTTGATGTAAAAGTGCGTCCGTATATGCTGGAAATTTTGTATCAAGTAATTAAGTAAATTATGAGGGCAAACTGAAGGCAAAATTACAACAACTATTGCTTATGATGTGCAGGCGTATCATAGGCATAAATTGCCATCATATTGTCGTCACATTTCTCGATTTTTGTGTTACACAAATTTCCATCAATATGCTGTTATTAATTTCCTCCCTCTCTCTCTCACACTGTCGTATATATGAGTAATTTTATTGAATATTATGTGAATAATATTGAAAATAAAAAATATAATATATTAATTATATTGAAAACAAGTTGAAGGCAAGTCGATGTCCAAAACTTGCAGCAACAGTTATACATCAAATATAAGTAAATCTGCGTCCGCATATGGCAGCAATTTGATGGCAAGCAATTGCAGTCAATTTTATGGCACATTGACATCAATCCTTGATATTCGTCATTTTTTGAGTGCAAGTTGGAAGCAAATTGCTAACAAACATTGCACAGCAACTATTGCCGCGATTTTGCTACGGCAAGCCTGGCTAATGGGGGACATACCAAAATAGTTGCACATATATGTGTATACGAAAAAAACAGCACACACACATACATATGAAGATACATGAAGATCAAACCCTGCTAAAAATCAGTCATATATAATTATATATAACTAGCATCCCCCGTCGCGGGTTGCCCACGATTTTTGCAAAGTATCATATCAAGGCTGATCTTTCGTATATATACTGTCCAAATTTCAAGTCGCTAGCAACTCCGATCACGTCGAAGAGTCGGCCAGTCACTTAGGCAGTCAGTCAGCCAGTCAATCAATCAGTCAGTCATGACAGGTCCTTTTATATATATAGAAGATAGGGTTTGAATTTTGGATTAGAAATTTGAAGAATTTACCCACTCAGCGATTGATTAGGGAACAACTGTGAAATTGCTTTTTAGACGATAACTAACAAGGATATACCACGGAATCCGGGTCATTGATTTTGATGAAACTTTAAGGATCGTTTTCTGATACCTAAAAATGAAGCTCAATACTCGTGGCTTTATCCGGTGGGCCTTTGTATGGTAGATACGGCGTATTTAATTAACGTTGATAGTATATCTATCCTGTTGAAAATAAACATGTTTTTATCTCATATATTTATGGTTTCAATTTAACATATAATAAAAATATATAATAAAATCATATAACAAAAGCATGTGATAATAACATATGATAAAGTGATGTGATAAAAGTATATTATAATAATAGTACATTATGCAACAAGGAGCGAAAGTTGCAGATTTTTCCCGTGGGTGGGTTTACTGCTCGAGCGAAAAGATTTGTCCCGAGGGGGCGTTTACTGCACGAGCGCCCGAGGGCAGTAATCACCCGAGGGAAAAATCTACTGTCGTCCCGTGTTGCATATATTATTTTATTCCATTCTCGACCGTGGCCACTTGTTGACCCTGAAAAGTAGAAGAATGCGTATGCGCGCGCTCAAATAAAAAATATGTATGTAAAGATTTTGTTTACTTTGTAATTACAATTTCTTTAGTTTTTGTAAACAATTCACTAGATGTATATCAATTTATTATAAAACGAATAGTATTGTAAAAAAAAATTTAAAAGAAAAATATTTCAATTTTACTTTTGCCCTGCAAATTTTACTTTCGCCCCGCAAATTTTACTTTCGCCCCGCTAATTTTACTTTCGCACCGCAAATTTTACTTTCGCCCCGGAAATGGGTTTACGGGAAATATATGCTACTTTCGTCTCAATTTTCAGGGGCAAAAAGAAGCCATATCGGTCGAGTGTGGAATAAAATATGTTACATTAAAATTGTTTATGACATAAGGATACATAAGGTAAGTGACATATATATTTTATAGCACACTAACCTCAAAATGCCAACTTTATTGTCGATTTTGAGGTTGTTGTGCTATAAAATATCGTATGAGACTGTTGTGGGAGGTGTTTTTCTACCTTGCTCGATTTTCTCACTCGCTTCGCTCGTGCAAAAACCCTCGAGCAAGGTAGAAAACCATCTCCCACAACAGTGTCATAATATACTATGGTAGCACGAGTGGAAGTTAAATGGCCGATTTCACGCCGTTTTTGAAGCATTGAATTACAAATAAATATTATAATTATCTAATTGAAAGATATTTTTATTTTTTCAATTTGATAGAATATGTCTTTATCTTGATATACATATTTATTTACAACAGTAAGGGGCGTGGCAGCGTTATGATGGCAAGTATTAGTACTAGGTACGATACGAAACTTTCGGGGCCGCACCGTGGACCTTATACTTTGATCTCGTGATCCATAACCTCCTCAAAATTTCGACTACATTAATTTTGAATGCTATTTTGTATTTTATTTTTAATTTTATCGTTGATATAAAAAGATTTCTCTTAAAAAGATCTATTCTTTGACTAAATACAGCAGATTGAAAATTAATTCTCCAAAAAGCTTTTCATTGTAATAACGTTCAAATTATTGTACATGCATAATAGTGATAGTTTTATCGTTTTCTTCTATCAATTCAATGACAGTTTACTCAATATAGTAGTTTAAATTTGAATTTCTTCAAATTCACTTTCTTTATGTTTTGTCTTCTCCATATTACACATGACCTTAATCTTGGGTTTAGGGAATTTCGAAGCTTATGATATAACATAAATAGATTCACAGTACAATATACACCCTGTATATATACACAGGGTGTCTATTGTACTGTGAATCTATTTATGTTACATCATAAGCTTCGAAAATTCCCTAAATATATATATATATATATATATACGCAACATCAATTTCAAACAAAGAGGCTTGGGATTAAATTTGATTTATTTATCTTATTTCTCGTATATTGTTCGATTGCTGCTAATGTGGATGATTGGCAAATAATTATTTTCTCTTCTCATTTGGCTTTTCGGAATAATATATTCCTAATTTAAGTGTTTCAAGTTCTACCACTTACTCTTATTTGAATTTCATACTGAGACCTTCTTGTTGTTCAATAAAATATATCTGGTATTTATGAATTTTGCGCGAGACCGAGTCCTGGCCTATCTTTTGACCTCACAGAATTTTATGACTACTTCAATAAATATTTATTTCGAACTTCATCATTGTTTTTTCTACCATAGTCGATTATATCACTTCTTTTCAATTATTTAATTTTTTTCTATTTTATCTTTATCAAGGGGTAATGGTGAATTTTTTACTCATCGGAAGCTGTTTTGTTGTTTTTTGAGAGTCAAAAAACATCTTGCTTCTTCTACCTTTCTGGAAAGATAATTTTATTCATCTCAATCTCAAAGTATTAATTTCAACCCCATTCCGTTAACGACCGGCCACAACGGACATTCATGTGGTTTCTTTATTGACATCTTATCAATTTATAACCCTGAATCAAATTCAAGATAGATCATATAGTATTTTGTCTAATTTTCATGACCTAGTCTTCCATTAGGTTACAGAGGGAGACCAGGGTGGTAATAGAGACATACACTAGATTAATTGTATATACCGGCGAGAGAAAAAATAGAAACTTACCCGTCGATGTATCAAGCCGGCTGAGTACAAGTAAGCGAATGCCCTCGTAAGAAAGAATAAGCCGTGATAGCCACCGTTCGTGCATTATATAGTATTAGGTTATTTAATTAAGATGGCGAGTACTGTGGTCTCGGGCACTGCGGTCTAATTGTAAGCGAGTTTCAGAGTTGTAGGTATCTAAATATTGTCAATACGTATTATGACGTCACAAGTGAAACATCCTAATTCTTAAAGGAGTTCTATACCTAATAGAAATAACGCTGAAATAATTATAAAATTTTGTATACAGGTTGTCACAAGCCTCAAAAACACTCATTTTTCAGAAGGCTAGGGTACCTGAGAAGTCGATAAATCCATATATAAGTCACGTGACATTTTAAAATGATATATTACGTGACATTCGCGTTCTTAAAGAGATGTTTTTTGATGCTAAATTTTTACCAGGGGTTCATTACGTTGGCCTTTAATGAATATAAACGCCGAATTACAGCTCAGGGGATCAAAATATCAACTTTTCGACATTTTGGTCCTTCGGCACTATAGCTTCCGGTATTTTGATTTTCGGCATATTGATCTTTAGGTAAAGTAGCTTTCGAGCTTTCAGACTTTCGGCAAAGTGACTTACGATATTATGGTTGTCGGTTTTTTAACCTTTCGTTTAAATGAACTACACCCGTTATGGTTATGTACAAGATCCCCATTAGCCAGATGTATTGCAAATTGTTAGCAATTTGACATACACGTTTTGCTATCGATTTCCGTAAGTTTGACGTAAAACTGCGTCCGTATATGCTGGAAATTTTGTATCAAGTATTGAAATAAATTATGAGGGCAAAGTGAAGGCAAAATTACAGCAACTATTGCTCATGATGTGCAGGCGTATCATAGGCATACATCGACATCATATTGTCGTCACATTTCTCGATTTTTGTGTTACACAAATTTCCATCAATATGCTGTTATTAATTTCTTCCTTTTCTCTCTTGCACTGTCGCATATATGAGTAATTTTATTGAATATTACGCTAATAATATTGAAAATAGAATAATATAATATATTAATAATATTGAGAACAAGTTGAAAGCAAATTGATGTACAAAACTTGCAGCAACAGTTAGACATGAAATGTAAGTAAATCTGCGTCCGTATATGGCAGCAATTTGATGGCTAGCATGTGCAGACAATTTTACGGCACATTGACATGAATCCTTGATATTCGTCATTTCTTGAGCGTAAGTTGGAAGCAAATTGCTAACAAACATTGCACAGCAACTATTGCCGCGATTTTGCCGCGGCAAGCCTGGTTAATGGGGATATTATGGATCTTGCATTTGGTAAGGCAAACAAAAAATGAATTATATTAACGTCTGCATTAAAATATTTAGTGATGAAAATTTATTGTAATATTGTCAATGTACAAGATATGAAAGTAAAAAGAAGTAAATTCGAATGGTCAGAATTGTTTATGTAGGAGGCAGGTATTTTCTGTCGCCATCAGTCGGGGCTCCAGTTTTTCCGGATTGAGATTTTTGAGTTCCAGCAGCAGGATTTGTGGATGGTCTGTATTTGGATGCGGTCGCCGATCCTGATCCCGTTCCAATGGAGAAACTCGCCTGGTTTCCATTCTCATCAGCCATATATCTTGAAAAAGGTAATTGTCTAAATAATAGGAAGGGCCAAGAAGAGTAGAGAGGGAATGAATGAGAGTGGTAATTGAACAGACTTGACGAAGACGGGTAGACCCTCGGGACTGTTGTAGCCGTAATTGCCACTGACGGCTCGGACGGTCTCGCCGTTGACCTGCTTGAAAGAGTCGGTTTCTTCCCTCTGGACGTCGTCACGCCGAGCGGCTCCAGGCTGCTTGCCGGGGCCAGAAGAAGAAGGAGCGGGCAGTCTGCCGACGTTCGCCGGGGTCCGTCCCGGCAGCGCTAGTGCCCTGCCCGCGGAGCTGCGCGCGTGCGCCGGAGCTTTCTGCTCGGGAGACAGCTTATCTCCGAGGCAGCCGCTACTCCGCGAAATCACCAACCACACCAGCATCTAATAATCAACCAATCAACGCAATCCCTCAGTTAGTACAGGACGTCTTAGCGCATTCAGTTTCAAGCCGAATCGGGCTGCACCTAATTAGCTAATTAGCTATGTACCCTCACTTGAAAAATAAAACCCATTCTCAACAGCTATGTCTACAATATCACCAATTTAAGTCGACGGAATTTAACAAAATAATGCGCGCGCCTACTATGCAATTATACAATTCCGACTAGCGCGATTCACCTGCGCGCTTCTTATATATACCTGCAGTAGCTACATCTTTCTCTCGAGTCTCAGCTCTTAGTTCTTAGCTTTTAGCTCTTAGCTCTTAGCTCTCAGCTCGACTCCCCCCACGGCAGGTACTCGATATACATCTACAAAAATCATCCATTTTCACTACAACTGCCTCCTTCTCCTTCAGTCCTTCTCCTTCTCCTTCTCCTTCTCGTTTTCAATAGACATTCTACAATCGCAATCTAATCATCATTCCAAAGCCCAATTGCTGCAATATTAAAATGTGCATGGCCTTTTTTCGAGATTCAAGCCAAATGAAATCAGCGCATCTGAGATCATTGTCTTAGAGTCGGCTATAGGCGGAATGAGCGCACGACACCGTATACGGATATGCAATTTATTGTCTTTGCCTGCAGCCTACAGTCTCAGCTGCACTTCTCCTGCTCACCTCTGAACCTTTAATAGCTGCGATGCGTTGAGATTTTTCCGCCACCGTACCCACATTCCCGCATCGCGATTTATATGCCTATGCCTATGCCTATGCCTATGCCTATGCATAGGCCTATGTCTTGCGTGCGTGAAGGGCGCCAACACTCGTGCGACCACTATATAGCAATACCTCCAATACATTATATTAACATAGAATCAACCTGCTTTGCGATTCGCTTATTTATACCTATCACTTTACTTTATTTATATACCGTTTCTTATTAACCCCTCTCTGTGCTTTACATTCCTTTGTTACATTCATACTCGCTTATTTCTTTCTATTCCATTCATTTAGTCATTTTGACATAAACAACTCGCATACATGTGTGGCTAATTCTCCGAAAACGTGCAATTTTAGACTTTCAAATTTGTTTAAAAAGACGTCAAACCCTTTATTTACCAAGCGTGCTTCCCGGCACATGCAACTAATAACTTAAAATTTAAACGTCTATCTGATAAATTGATAAAGCTTCAAAATAAACTCACAAAATTGTTAAAAAAATGTATTATGTTCAAACTACCAAAAAGTTCTGAAACACATTTCTGAATACTATTCAGAAGTTTTTTTCAACTTTTTAAGGCTCTGGTAAATACAGGGTTAAAATTATGGCCAATGTATACATACATATTTTTTCTAAAAATACATAGATTTGCTCTATGAAACTTATTAAAGATTTTTTATTTTTAATCCAAGCAAATTGAACCAATATCATGGAGATTATATAAATTACGTAAGACAGTTTAATTCACATTTTAGAGACACAATTTTAATATTTTAAACGAAAACAAACAGTATTAGTACGAGGTATTATATTTATTAGTGTATTTGGGTATTTAATAAATGTTTTTATTATTTACTGATACTTAACTAGCCTTATTTGAGTATATCAAAAATATTTAATCAGATGTTAAGTTACATTATACATCACAAATATATATGTTCATAAAGAATAACTCGAATAAATAAGAGAATTGCAGTAAAAAATGTAAAAATGTGATGTTACGGATTCATTCAAAATCTCGAAAGCCTGATGAGATATCGACCTAATTATATTTAGAAAGGATACCAATGCTAATTTCTAAAAAGTAATTCACATATTTCCTACAATCAAGCACTAAGTAAGTAAGTTTTCCAAAATTCAACCTGTATATCTATATTTATATAAAGATATGTATTGACTGACTGACTGACTAACAGACTGACTCATCAACGCCCAGCCAAAACACTTAAACCTATATCGTCGTGAAATTAGGATAGTAGGGTAGTGACACCGGTAGACGACCAGCCGCTAGTAGTCGACCATTTTGCTTATAATGTTTAAAGGAAAATATAATTTTTTTTAAGTAAATAGAACCGACTTTAAAAGAAACGCTCTAAAATGTAAAAAATAATAGTTATTGTAATAAAGAGATTAGGAAAATAATAGGCTTACGATAAAATGTTTTTGTCTTCATTGAATAAGACGTCAACGATTTGGGCATTTAAATTAAAAATACAACTATTATTTGGAGTCGGCGCCATAAGTTTTAGCAAATTACTAAAAGTTTACTACATATTCAATCATAAAATGTGGTTGAACTCAATTGTTAATTCTGGTGCCGACTTCAAATAGTTGTATTTTTAATTCAAATGACCAAATTATTGACTTTTTATTCAGTGATGACAAAAAACATTTTAGCATAAGTCTATTATTTTCTCAATCTCTTTATTACAGTAACTATTATTTTTTACTGTTTAGAGAGCGTTCTTTTTAAGACGGTTAAATGTAAAAAAAATGTATTTAACTCTTTTTAGTGTTCTTAGTTTTGCTTGTACTGGGCTTTTACGGGGCCAGTGCTGACGCATCGAATATAGAACCTCCTCCTTTTTGAAGTCGGATAAAAATAATCTCATATAAATACGGAGATGCTTAGTAAGACTAATTTACTGTATCATTATCAATTTGAAAATTGAAAAATATCAACGTTTATAATGACCTTGGGACTTAAAAGGTTAAGAAAAAATAACAAAAATACGACCTATTTATTTCTTTAAACTATTGTACCAAAACAACCTAATGGATTTTTGCATGCAAAATGTTAATTAATTAATTCTGAAAAATGATATAGGTAATGTGGCCATCTATACGAGATCTCGCTTTATGGGCTATTCCAGGGTGCCAAAATTCCTATAATATATGTGTTGTATCAAGAGATGTTAAGGAGCAAGATAACCCCGCTGCTAGCGCCCTGTAGTTACACGATGTTAGGATCAAATACCTCCACACAGAGGTGCTGGAGGTATCCTGTAGAAACCCGATCAGGGGTATACAGGTAGGAAAGATAATGTATAAAAAGAAACAAAAAATAGTAGCTATATGTATGGTAAATAATTCAGTGTAATTGTTTTTGAAGGATCTTGAAATTAGCTATTTTGTATAATGATATTTTGTCCTTATTATCTTATACGTGGAACAAGATTTTTAAATGAATTAATTGATAGCGGTGTTTTTCCATGATCTATCGAAATATGAAATCAATTAAGCAACACGATAATTCTACAATTTATACGGGAAAAACAATTCTGTTACACAGAAATGAGAAGAAAATGATTGTCCCATATTAAAAAACTGAAAATTTCTTTTAGAGTATTAAATGCACTTGAACTGCAAATTTCAATGAGATAGACTTTCTCGTGTAACAAGTGCTCTAACTTGCACATATAGCGATTCGATTCTTTTCAGACGATCCCTCAATACCTCGCCTCGCATTTTTTCAATACTTGACCCTAGAAGCAAGTGACTACTTTTACTCGACTTCTCTTCAGTAGCTAAAGTGCAGCCTTTCCTCAATCTTGATTTACTTACGAAAGGCCTGGAGTTCATTGTGCCACAATAACACGAGCTAGCTTATTTATTTTTATTATTTACATAATTATAATGATTTATTGTAAACTTTATTTATTTATTCATTTATTTATTGCACAGAATAATCTTAACATTTAAAACATATAAACAAAACGCTGGCAACTAATTTGTTACTTTGGTTTCTCAAAGAGATATCAATTATATGTAAATAAATGACATTGAAGCAGTATATTTCTTTTTTATATTATAATATAGCATATTAGTACTATTATCCGTTATTCAATTTTCAACATTCCGAAGTAAGTTATTTTAAATTATTATCACAAAATTCAGTAATGGCACAAAAGATAAGGTGATTTGGGAACAAATTATTACAACTGTCACTGCACATCGTGTCTTAGTATACTATCCAATATCCTATATTTCTGTTATAAGCATTCAAAGAACATAATTAACATGTCTTCTAACGTACGACTGAATATTTAAATGTGTATTTTTCGAAACTTATTTTTCTAACTTCAAAAAGTTCTTCGCGCATTTAGAGTCGGTGAATCTAGCTGTAACTCCCAGCAAATATTCTTATAAAGATTATTTAAAGAAGTTAGTATTCTTTTTCAAGAAGTGCGTACATACAAATTTTTTCCAATTAAGTATTAAACATGGTATTTTGTCATATATTTATTTAAAATGGATGTATATTTTTTTCAAGATATTTATGATAGAAAATTAAAATTAAAAATACTTACTTTTGTTTGTTACGGGTTCTAAAGTAAGCGAGAATTTATTAGGTGGTTATTGTCAAACTTTAAATACGCAATGAACTATTTGAATTAACCTCTGCTTTTACTGCAAAAAAGTGCATTTCAGTCAATCAATTGGGATTAAGGAAGTGAAAATTGCTCAAAATTGGTAATATAAGATAAATGTACCAATAACTGGCTGTTTAAGCTCACCAAGGAAATCTTTTTAAATTCTAATGCAGAAAATCATTTTGAATGTAGAAACTCTTTTGCAGATAGAAATATACTGATATTTAATATCTAATAAGCAAAAAAGAAAAACAACATTTTTTGCAATATTAAATTAATTATAAATAAGATAAATAAAAATAGTCCTAATGTCCCAATACATGGCCAGTCAAGAATCGCTGCTCCAGCGTCTAATTTCTCACTCCCCAATGACTGACCATAAAGCGTATTAGCCATTCTCTAAAGCGTATTATCAATAGTAATTCAAATGTATAATAAAACATTATTCCTGAACATACTTAAACGCTTGAGAGGTAATAAAATAAAAGTCACAAATGTTTATTTTGTATAATAAGTGACCTTTTATAGGGGGCGTCGGACAGTATGAACACTCGTAGCTTTTTTGGACATAACTTTTTATTGACACGATGAAAATTAAAATTTCAGAAATAGATTTGATCCTTGAATAGTCTTCGTAGTCCTCTACGAAGAAAAAAATTGGCTGGGATCTAATCCGAGCATCCAACAAAATTATAAACATAAATGTAAAAGTAATGATTTTGAAATTTCTAAAAAGTTTTGTCCAGTATGACCACTCAATATTTTTAGTTGATATTAAAATCTAAATGGTTTATAATGATACTCACAACATTTTTAGACATCAGAATATAGTATATTTATTAAAATATAACTTTATAGATTTTTTAAAATTGCTTTATAAACAACAATACTGCATATTTATTAAAATATAGTGTTTTATAGTTATAAATAACGAAAAATAACAAATAACGTTTAATAAATGTTTGCAGATTATATTCAACACACATGACAAATCATAGCAGACATTTTTCTTCTGAAATAAGATTAAAGTAAATAGTTGTAATATTTTACTATTCATTTGACATGTTTCATACTGGACGACAATCGCATTAGTCATACTGAACGAAAACATATGTTAGTATTTTAGCTTATGTTGCGCGTAGAATAACAATATAACCCGGAGTTGACAACGTCCCAATCGACTCATGTAGGATTATATTGGCCGCGAATTATGTTTAACCCCCCTTCGTAGAGAGCCAAGTATACTCGTCCAAACGGAGCTGTTCCCGTATGCAGGAGGACGAGTATACTTGTCCAAACATTTTTTATCGTAACTTTTGAACAAAATAACTTTAAGACATCAATGACCCCCCAATTAAAGCCTAGAATGTATATAATAAGATAGACAGAGTTTGAAATACGATTTTAAATGTTATTATAAAATTATTATAATCTGAAAAATAAGAAAATTACTGTTTTCTACACTTATTGTATGCGATTGTAAAATCTTTCGTAAATGGCTTAAAATAGCTCAAAATAGCTTGAGAACCCTTACTCGGGGGTTGTCAAGGTTGATGATTACGATTTTGCAGTTAAAATTTCAAAATTCAAAATGGCGGATCCAACATGGCGACAGTAGAAATTATTTCCCAGAATTATAAGAATATTTTCTAAAAAAATGAACGTAAATAAGCAGTCAACATTATCAATATTATATCTATTATTAAGATTTCAAAATCCAAAATGGCGGCGAATTCAATATTGCCGCCACATCTCGATTTTGGCTCGTTCTACTTCTCTTCCGCACAGAAAAGAGCTTCCACTGAAAAATATAATGCCCCGACCAGAGTAGCACTAGTTTTTCGGATGCTGCGAACGACTTTCTCCTACGCTTCCCGTGCCGCCTCAAACCGTAG
Source organism: Gastracanthus pulcherrimus (assembly GCA_949152435.1). NCBI lineage: Eukaryota > Metazoa > Arthropoda > Insecta > Hymenoptera > Pteromalidae > Gastracanthus > Gastracanthus pulcherrimus. The sequence continues at coordinate 780,482 of OX424573.1, read as the reverse complement.
ACACGCACCAATCAGCGCGTAGACCAGTAGGGAGTGCCTGGCAAAAACCGACACTTGGCACCCGAAAATCCCTTCTCAGTATAGGGTAGTCTGTCCAGTAGATAGACGGTTTATAAATATTATTATATCTACGAAACTAATGATTTTTCAAGCAAAATTGCATTTAATATGATATTTATGAATATTTATGAATGAAATGTTCGTTTTATATGCAATAAAGTATCTTCAAAAATATCGTCTATCTATTGGGTCTTTGCTAGGTATAGCCTAAAAACCCAATAGATAGACTAACAAAGTAAATGGACATTGTCAATCGTCTATCTACTGGGGTATATGAGCTCTTCACACTATTTTTGTAATTTCTAATTAAACAAAAACTTCTAACATTTTTAATGTGTTGTTACTGGTAAATTGAAGTTTTTTACATTCGATAAGTGTCAAATTGTTGTAAACAAACGATATTATCATACAAAAATCTGATGTATAAAGTGAGAAAATCCTTAAGCGTCTATCTATTGGGTAGTTTACCCTAGGACAACACGGTACTAGTGCGCGCGTGATGCATCAAGTGCTGGGACCTTTACGAAGACACTCAATGAGTAGGTTCATGAATGTAGCCGAGTCGAGCTACCACTCTATCAAACGAGAGAATCTGACTATTGTGTGGGCGGTTAGCCGACTACGCGACCTTTTTAACAACATAAAATTCACCATTGTGACGGACTGCCAGGCATTAATGTACGTTCACTTGGAAATCACTAAGAATCCACAGATGATCCGCTGGCAGACGCAGCTCGGTGAATTAGACTACGAAATTAAAAATCGCCCGGGAGAAAAGGTGTAGCACGTGGACGCGGATAAGCTGTTCTGAACCAGAAGAAGACGAGCTGTGTATGTTTACAATCATACGCGAGGAAGAGGAAGTGCTTTTATACCAGCATTATGACGAAGAAATTCAAAAGAAAATTCAAATTCTGCTTAAGGACACGATAAAAAAAACACCCTGTGAAAAAGGTTAAATCAAAGTCTTCGAATTACAGGAAGGTAAGTATACTGTATAAAAGAGAATCCGGTAAATTGAAGTTGGTGATGGGCAAAGCACTGCGTAAAAGTTTAACAGTCCGTTGCCACGATCTTCAACGACACTTCGGGTTAGATTGGACCCTGTATAAGATGAAGAAATTCTACTATTTCCCGGGCATGAAGCAGTATGTACGGCAGCATATACGAGCTTGTCTGCAGTGTATCACCACGAAAACACCGGCGGGTAGACAGCCAGGACAGCTACACCCTATACATCCTGGGAAGCGACTATTTGCCTTGATCAATATCGATCATATTGGACCATTTATAACAAGTTCGAATAAGAACCAGTATGTGCTTGTTATAGTGGATAACTTAACTAAATTTGTATGTTTAGAGCCGTGTCGAAGTACTAAAACAGCACAGGTAATTCGTAAAATGGAGGACTTCGTGGGTACATAAGGCGCGCCTGAAAGAATTGTTTCTGACAGAGAATCCTGTTTCACAGCAGCTGCTTTTGAAGAGTTCTGCAGAAACCGTGGTATAAAGTACACACTGAACTACTGAACTCATATAGGCACGCGCAAGCTAACGGACAGGTGAAGAGGGTGAATCGGACATTAGTACCAGAAATCCAAGCCAATCTTGACGAGAAAAAGGCGGAAGTGACTGGGATCTAAAGTTTAATGAAATAGCTATAGATCTTAAGGTGATGCTAAAGCCACCTGCCACTGACAAATACGAGAAACCACTTTTCTCATTTAATTTAAAATTTTTAGCAAATATCTTTATGAAACGTTATTGCCCTAATCAAAAACAACAACTTTCGAGAGAGATATTTTCTCAAAATTGAAAATTAAGTGAAATAAGTGGTTTCCCGTATTTGACGGTGACAGGGGGTTTAGCATCACCTTAATAGCTCTTTTAACAGCAGCATAACAAAAACTCCATTTGAGCTTCTATACGGCTATAAATACGATGCCCCATCAGCCACGCTTGCCGTGGCAAAATAGCGGCAATAGTTGCTGTGCAATGTTTGTTAGCAATTTGCTTTCAACTTGAACTCAAGAAATGACGAATATCAAGGATTGATGTCAATGTGCCGTAAAATTGACTGCAAATACTTGCCACCAAATTGATGCCATATACAGACGCAGATTTACTTACATTTGATGTATAACTGTTGCTGCAAGTATTGTACACCAATTTGCTTTCAATTTGTTTTGAATATTATTAATATATTAGATTATTTTACTTTCAATATTATTCACATAATATTCAATAAAATTACTCATATATGCGACAGTGCAAGAGAGAAAAGGAAGAAATTAATAACAGCATTTTGATGGAAATTTGTGTAACATAAAGGTCGAGAAATGTGACGACAATATGATGGCAATTTATGTCTATGATACGCCTGCACATCATGAGCAATAGATGCTTTAATTTTGCCTTCGCTTTGCCCTCATAATTTACTTTAATACTTGATACAAAATTTCCAGCATATACGGACGCAGTTTTCCGTCAAACTGAAGGAAATCGATAGCAAAACGTGTATGTCAAATTGCTAAGAATTTGCAATACATCTGGCTAGTGGGGTGGCTGCGGTAAGCTAGCAGTACAAGAAGGCTAGAAGAGTTTCAAAAAGAAGCAAGAGAACAAATTGAGAAATGTGTTCTACGAAATTGGCGATATACAGTGCGTTTCATAACTTTAAGACCACCCACATTTTGCGCTAAATCACTGTAATTTAATATTGTATTGATACATAAATTTTATAATCTTAAAAATAATCAAATTTCTCAACATTTTACGCTATTTAGACAATTTAAACATTTTTCGTAGTATTAAAATAACGAAATATCGTATTTTAGGCTGTTTCATAACAATAAGACCACTGTAAAGTTATATTACTTTATTACTATTCCTACTGTATATTACAATAAATTAATTTAAACTATGATTTGTCATTATATTTTAAAATTCTGAAAATTTTTATTTCTAAACTCTAAAATAAAAAATATAATATGCGGAAAAGAATTAAAAAAATAAGATTTATTAATAATGTAATTTATTGTAATTAAAACTGCATATGAAAACATTATAATTATTATTAGAGCTTAATATTATGTGTACAATATTTTTATTGTGTATTTGAGATATATATTACTATACAATTTAATTCGTTATGTACAATATTTTAATTATAATATGTTTTATTTGTAAATAGTAACAAAAGACTGTAATTTTTAATTTAATAATTAATTGTACCTCCATTATTTTTTATTAATTCAAAAATGCGATTTCGCATACTTTCAACTAAATTTCGTAAAATTCTTTCATCAATTTCTTGCCAAGCTTTTAGAATAGCATCTTTTAATTGATTAACACTACCATATTGTTTATTTTCAGCATAAACTTTACGAACAAGAATAGCCCATAAATTTTCAATCGGATTAACGTCTGAAGAACACGCTGGCCAGGCTAGAACAATAATATCGTTATTGTTAAACCACACTTTCGTTTCACGACTTGCGTGAATTGATGCGTTATCTTGTTGAAATATCCAATCTACTGTTTCATTATTATCTCAAAATGGCAAAAGGTGATCTTTCAGTACATTAATATACTCTTGTGAATTCATTTTACATGAAGGAAAAGCTAGAGGCAATTTATGTGAGATACAAAATCCTTCCCAAACCATCAAGCTACCACCACCAAAATTTCTACGGGAAAAATATTCAGGCTCCTTTCTTAAGTCTCGCCAATACGAATGATGGCCATCAGGGCCATCTAAATTAAATTTCTTTTCATCAGAAAAAATAACCTTAAAATAAAGTAACAGTGAATTTAATATTCATAGAAATAAACCATGCATAATATATTATATACCAATATAATAATATTGTTCTATTTACTTTATTCCAGTCCGTATTCATATTAAGTTTCCCAAAATTTAATCTAGCATCTTTATGGCGAATTAGTAATCGAGGAGCTCTTTGTAATGATTGCCTTACAAGGTGATTAGCGCTTTTAATTGTACGATATATTGTTGAGCGTGAAATATTTAAATTTAAATCTTCTTTAATTTTATTCAAACTTTTTTTCGAATTGCTTGCTGCATTAATAATTCTGCGCTTTAAACGAGCAGAATCTTTGTTTTTGGGTCCGCCCTTTTTATTTTTACCATAGTTTTCAGGATTTTTAAGAAAATTTAAGATTACGCAATTTGACCTCCTCAATTTTCGAGAGATTTCTCTTATGTTCGTATCGCAGTCGCGATATACTAAAATCTTTCCTTTTTCTTCTTCGGTTAAGCATGTACCTCGGCCCATTATCTAATAACTGCAAATTAAAAACTTTAAGACTACTTTTGAACTTACTACACTTACTGCGTTATGAAATAGACAACGCGTTTAACGGAAATTTAAATTATCATTACCCAACGGTTTCAGTTTATATTTATGACTATAGTTACCATCCAAGCATTTACCTACTGAGTGGTACTGTCGGTAATTGTTAAATTGAAATAAAAATAATACACCAGCGCTTACAAGTAGTGATATATATATATATATATATATATATTGTGAGCACAACAATAAATTAAAAAAACTTAATAGCGGTCTTATTGTTATGAAACAGCCTAAAATACGATATTTCGTTATTTTAATACTACGAAAAATGTTTAAATTGTCTAAATAGCGTAAAATGTTGAGAAATTTGATTATTTTCAAGATTATAAAGTTGATGTATCAATACAATATTAAATTACACTGATTTAGCCCAAAATGTGGGTGGTCTTAAAGTTATGAAACGCACTGTAGCATATTTTCGCTCGGTCCCAAGTGCCACCGGAGAGAGCTCCAAGCTGTAATAGAAGTACCGAGGTCCGTTAGTAGTGTTCAAGAAGCTCCCTGATGGAGACACGTATGGAATAGCAGACCTGCAACAGGATAAAAGAGGAAGAAGATATGCAACCACCGCTCGTGTTTCTCAATTCCAGCGATAGAGGATGAATTAGAGCTGCAAACACTTGATTCCGATTCAGAAAATGACTCAGAATTTCAAGCATAAATGACCGAGAAAGAAAGCATGGATGCTAAAGAGTCAGAAACAGAAGCGATTATTACAAGACTTATTTATTTATTTTGTATGCTTTTCTACTATTTATATAAAAAAAATAAGACTGGTATAATGTTTGATATAACGTAATATATAATTTTCTCTCTTTTAAGCTTGGTAAGAGAAATATTTAATTTGTTTAAAGGATTTAATTACTTTTTTTGTGGTATTTTTGATGAAAAAGACTGTATTATTCTCTGCGAGTTAACCAAACTTTATTCTAGCCGACGTTTCGGGTCTTTTTCATAGATCCCTTTTCAAGGCTATAATCAAAATTTAAAAACATATATAAATACAATACAATCAAATAAATTATTACATAACACAAATACAACAAATATCAAAAAGAGTAAAACTTAATTTTTTGATAATTATAAAATGTAATTTGATACGGACGAAATGTAATTTTGATAAAAGGATAAATGCGATTTTTGATAAGTAAAATATAATTTGATATAATTTTATTAATATTAAAGATAGAAGCTAATTAATAAAATAAAAATATATTTTTGAATAAATTAAAACATATAACTCCGACGTTGTAAAATAAACGTATGTACCCCACTAGCCAAATGTATTGCAAATTTTTAGCAATTTGACATACACGTTTTGCTATCGATTTCCTTAAGTTTGACGTAAAACTGCGTCCGTATATGCTGGAAATTTTGTATCAAGTATTGAAGTAAATTATGAGGGCAAAGCGAAGGCAAAATTAAAGCAATTATTGCTCGTGATGTACAGGTGTATCATAGGCAAAAATTGCCATCAGATTGTCACATTTCATGATTTTTATGTTACACAAATTTCCATCAATATGCTGTTATTGATTTCCTCCCTCTCTCTCGCACTGTCGCATATATGAGTAATTTTATTGAATATTATGTGAATAATATTGAAAATAAAATAATGAAATATATTAATAATATTGAAGTTGAAAGCAAATTGTTGTACAAAACTTGCAGCAACAGTTATACATCAAATGTAAGTAAATTTTCGTCCGTATATGGCAGCAATTTGGTGGCAAGTATTTACAGTCAATTTGGTGTCAAGCATTTGCAGTCAATTTTACGGCACATTGACATCTATGCTTGATATTCGTCATTTCTAGAGCGCAAGTTGGAAGCACACTGCTAACAAAAATTGCACAGCAACTATTGCCGCGATTTTGCCACGACAAGCTTGGCTAATGGAGTAGGTTTTGTAGAGAAAAAAGTTTAAAAAGGATATGGTGATCGAAAGGGTTAGCAGAAGACGGGAACTGACTTATCCAATTTTTCAGATCTGGAAAGTTAGGTAATTTTATGCTCTTTCAAATGTATTTACGCTACATCAATAATATTATGTCTACCACACTAGAAACCCGAAAAACTAAAACTCAAAAATCCAAGATCCACTAAAAAGACAAAGATGCATCGAAAACAAAAAAAGGACGATTTTTGTTGCCCCATCCTCTAGAAAAAAAAACATGAAAATAGGCTTGGAAAAATAGTTTTGATCGTGCATATCCAGAGATATTATGCTAATCTGTACACAGACACACTGCACAGTAAATCCATACCTACTTTTTCTAAAATAAGTATATTTGGATTCCGTAAGTGCCAAACATGTTTCTAAAATGTTTGTAGCAAAACCTGTTTTTTACTATCACAATCCTTCCTTTGTGAGGAAGAAAAATAGCCAAAAACAAAAAGATGCATTCATTATTGCGGGAAAGACTAAAATTTTCAACATTTTTGCGACGAAGACTAACACATGGAAAACTTTTGCAGCAAAAAGTAACAACTTCTGTACTTTTGCGACGAAGACTAGCACTCATAAAGCTTTTGCAAGAACAAGTAACACGTGGAATGATTTTGCGAGAAAAACTAACACGTGGAATCGTTTAGCGAGAAAAAGTAACCTTCTTTGTCTTATAATAAACAGAATTACTATTTTTGTAACTTTACAATTTTACAACTTTGCAACTTTATAAAAAATGCTAGTTTTCGTCACAAATTCATTCGACCTTTTCGTTGGAAAAATCCATGTCGTGCTACTGTTCATCGGACAATTTAATTATGCTATTCTTCGCCGCAAATCGAATAGGTGTTATACTGTTATACTTTTCGTAGGGAGCGTCGTAGTAATGATACCAAGAGACTTTAGGTTATAAGTATTTGACAATAATATAATATATTAAACGTTATTAACTATATTTAATTTATTGTACTCCTCTGTGGTTTTGAATTTGTAATAACTCTTGGTAGCTTAATCCTGTTATTAATGTAAAACGATACGGACGTTTTAGGGAAAACATTAGGTAAGAAAGTAAAAAATTAACAATTCTTTTTTAACAAGACATTTAATATTCGTTTAATATCCGTAAGCTCAGCAGAATCAACAGTTGCGCGGGACAGATGTTACAATAGTTTATTTTTCGTTTTTTTTTGCGAGTATCTTAACATCTTCGGGAACTTATAAGTCTAAAATAATAAATGATCACCTAACCATCGATTTGCGCCACTCTATATTCCGCACGTTAACTGTTGAACAGTAATTACAAGTCCCACACGTTTTTTATGTATATAAACCAGGTTCATTTCCGCGACTACATACATACGAAAAGGGTAGACATTAGTATCGACAGGCGTGTAATCGTCTTCTAAATTTGAAGGAGCTTCCATCGGTAAAAAATCTTTGATTTGACACTGCTCGCTAAAAAGGATTATCGCCCCTGTAAAAAATCTCGATACATCTGAGATTCCTTATGGGTTCGGCGTTTCGAGCTTTATTGACGGGTCGACGCTATTTGCAATTCGGCTCGGTGTTTTAAAATTATGCAATTCAATGTACAATTTTTTATTATGCAATAAATCGATGAAACAATTATGATCGAACATTTGATTGTAATTAGAAATTCATGAAATAATACATAGGTGACATACAAACAGATGGCAGCAGTCCCGAAATCAACAACATTCGGCCGTTCCCAGTATTATCGCTAAACGAAGGAATCTCGGCCAATATCTCATGTCGGATTTTGAATCATTAGTAAATATATGTTTAAGAAACCAGTGGGAACCATCACCGACTGAACTAAAAAGCACTTTAATTGCGCTGAACATGTAATTAAAAAATCGGACAGCTTAAAAAGAGCCTAGGCATTTATGTATATACATATACATATAGAGGTTCAGATTATATATAATCTTATGTATGTATCGATGCCAGTCTGTGTACACGTACTCTTTACATGTGTATATTTATAATATTTATGCATGATGCGGGACAAGTAGGTACTGAATGTAGGAGGAACCTAGCGGTATAAACATTTGTTTGCGATTCCATTCCTAATCAACACTTGAAAATTACGCGTAATTCACTGGCGCCCATGCGTGCACCTCTTAACTTGCAATAGAATCTTGAAAAATCGGAAAACTTATGCGCTTACTGGTGTCGATTAAGAATTGAGTCGTATCTTTTATATATATATATATATATATATATATATATATATATATATATATATATATATATATATATATATATATATATATATATATATATATAATCCGTTGGGGTATTAAAAACTCAATAATCGCTTGCACCTGAGCCTCTCTCGAATGAAAATTAGCGAGCGAGAGAAGGCTAAAAAGAAAAATTAAAAACAAAATAGACAATAAATTAAATAGTCTGCGTGCTTTCTGCATCTAAATAGCTTGCATGATTGGTCGAAGGATTAAAAAATAAAAATTCGCTTCGCCAGCTGCCTAAGAAGACGAACTAGTTTTTTTCCTTTTAAATTATACCTTCTTACATTATAATTTGTGCACTAGCAGCATTTGGAGAGCGTAGTTCGGAGGAGCAATCGCATTGGTTGAATTGTCTAGCATTTGCAAAAGTGAAAGGAAAGGAAAGGAAAGGAAAGGAAAGGAAAGGAAAGGAAAGGAAAGGAGATAGGTTAAAAGGAGTCGTCGAGTGTGTATCGAAGATTGGAGTCGATTTGCTACCTCCGTGACTACGGCATCGCGCTTTTGTCCTTAATTGTCGGGTTCCAGTAAATCTTTGCCATTTCGCGACTGCAAAGTTTTTAAGGTTAAAATCGCAATAGTATATATGTACAAGAATTGAGACATTGGCCTCGAAAAAATCGCACGATTCTGAGGTTCGGAAAGTGCGAGTGCTCATTGGCTGTGAGTCGTGAATAGTTGTTCTCGACTGGACGACTTGTATGATAGTTGGTTTGAACGCTGCGCTGGAAGAGAAAAAAGGAGTTGTCGGCTCATGACGTTCGCCCCGTACATATCTCGTAGTAGCAGCACAATAGTAAAAGCACTTGTTCTATTATAGATAGCTAGAAATATCTGTGTCTCGGTATCTACAATATATTTCAATAGACTTTTGGTTGTTGGCCGGGCGGCCAGTCGGCCAGTCGGCCAGTCGGCCAGTCGGCCAGCCGGCCAGCCGGCCAGCCAGCCGGTCCGATCTGATCTGCGACGTGGATCTGGCCTTCTCAATTGGTCGGTGTGGCTGCAGCCAAAGCTGGGACCTTACTGGAGAACGCAGCACTTGCACTTGGGCTTCTTTTTCAGGGTGACGTGCTCCACCTGCGAGGCGTCGCCCGGCCCCTGCGCCGTCACTCTGCCAACCTCGACCGTCGCCGTATTCTGAAAATCCCGAGCAAATCGTTCGTTAGTCGGAGTTTCCCCCAATGCTCCTGGCACCTTTTCCTCGCCGCTCTTTGCACCTTTTCGTTGACGGACTGCTGCTTGCCGGAGGCCTTGATCGGCGTACTGTGGGCGTTTCCGTTGCGCCCGAGTTGCGGCGAGGCCGAGGCGCCGGCGCCCGTCCGCGCGTTCCTCGACTCCAGGAGCGGACTCGAGCTCGACTCGAGCTCACCCGCCGATTTCCTCTCGCAGCCCGGCAGGGCTGGCGCGTTCTGACCCGGCGTCGGGGTTATCGGCTTGCCGCCCTTTATCAGCTCCACGATCTCGTCGGCCTCCCGCGACAGGTCACCGTCCGGCCTGAATGGATTGTCCCAGCCGCTCTCCGTGCTGAAAATAAACAATACGTTACACATTCTATACCTCTTGTCACATTCTATACCTCTTGTCACATTCTATACCTCTTGTCACATCCCCCACCCCCCCCCACCCCCCACCCTCACTCTAATATCGAGCGAAACCTCAAACCACAACTAGCACACTTGCTTCCTCGATCCTTTTCTTTTCGCCAAATTCACGAACAAAGAAGAAAACCCATCGACTCTCTGCGGATCGATAAATACACCCACTTGGAATATCAGCGCATCAACAGCTAATAATAACGCTGCTGTCGCGATGAAATACCTTGTGTTGACGTCTCCTCCTCCATCTTTGGGCACTTTGATCACGTAGTAGACGTGACCGCCGTGAGTCGTCGTCGTCGTCATTCTTCCTCGGACACTTTGCTGCTTTTTTGCTTCTTTCCTTCTTTCCTTTTTTGCTCTTTTGCCTTTTTGCCGCTAGCCAATCCGGTCTACCGGTCGCACATCTCTATTCTCGCGATCAATAGGCGCGGCTGTGCTTTTTCTTTTTTCGTTTATTGCCCGGTGCAATAAGGATTACTCGCGCGCGCCTCAAGCAGCATCGAACGGAGGGAGGAAATTATTTTTAAGAGCTGACTGATTCCGCGCAGAGGCGTAGTAAGAGACTACTAGAAGGCGGCTATCTTCTTCCACGTGGTTATTTCGGTCGCGGAATTCTTTTCCCGGCTTTTTTGCCCCCACTCTTTTCTAAGCTGCCCTCGGTCGGCTGCTGCTGCTAGCTCTCGGTTGTGCACTGAAAAACAATTTTTGCACTTGCACATGAGAAAGCGAGACTTGCTCGAGCGATCTGTATAAGTCTAGACAACTGTAGGCAAAAGTAGGAAAATCCGAAAAACCAAATGGAAAAGAAAATGAGCGTAATGGGAGCTTGCAGCTGAGCCCTGACCTATATCTCGTCGTAGCTGCTGCTGCTCATTCAAAGACCATGCTAGCAGCTAATAAAGAACTTGATTCGAACATTATGAATGACGATGATGCAATGATGCAATGACACAAGACAAGCTTCCAGTGGCAGAGCAACGTTCGATTTTCCAAGCGAGTGGTAGTAGGAACGAACAAGGTGTGAGATTGTAGAGAAGTAAATGCTATTCTGTATTTCAATGTTTTGAACTGCAAGAGCGGCGAGATGGTAGTTTGTGAGTTTGTGTGCGTATGTATGTGGGTCAGGGCTGCTGCTACGCGTTTCCGCTTTTTTGTTGATTTTATTAAGAGCTTGCAAAGTAGAGAATTGGCAACAAGTAAACGATGCGGTTGAAGTAGGTTGGAGGGGAGGAGGACGAGGAGGACGAGGAGGACGAGGACTGGGCTAAAAGTGCAAAAGCGGGCAGGGCGGGCAGTACTGCTGCTGCAAGTATGTCCGCACACTAGAACCGATGTGTCTCTGGCGCGCACTGCGGAGTCAGGATGTTCGAACTGACGAGCACCGTGCAGCCCCGCTGCGAGCTGCTGCACTAGCTGCTCCAATACTCGCCTCGGCTCGACTCGGCTCCGGCTTCGGCTTCGGCTTCGGCTCGACTCGTCGCGCGATTCGCAGCGCCTCCACCCACGCTATATCGATCCTCCATTCTCGCGGCGCGACTTGCCACTCGGTGCAGCCATAGGTACTCGGTATATAGCGTATCTACCTAGCAGCGCACTCAATCCACCGAGCTTCCACTCGGACTCGCGCTCATACATGCCAAATCAACGCTTTTTCTTGCTTTTCTCTTTACCTCATTTGCGTATGATAGGTGGGGATGCTGTGCTCGGTGTGAGCAGTCAGGAGCTCCGCGGGACTCGCTGACATTATGTCCATTGGGGCTCCTATCCCTTCCAGTAGCAGCACTCCAGGCGTGCACGGGAACGGACTGGAGCCTGATAACGAGACGCGCACCTTCTCTCTACCTTCACTGAAACAAAACAAACGACATCCAAGCATTAGAACACGAGACGACATCCGCAGCATTAGCTGCATTATCATTATTCTATACGCAGATTAGATCAAATTTTACAAAACGCCAGGATATAAACTTGCGCTAAACGCGCTAAATGCGCTAATTCGCTAAATGCGCTTCTTACCGAGCGATTAAAGCCTAAGTTGTGCAGTGCTAATGATTTAACACGCTCCCCTCACCCTGCTTCGTGCCGGTCTAGCCCTCAAGCTTGCATATATTTTACGTTCAACCTGATTTTATCAACGTTTCACTCGCACACTGCATCCTATAGACAGTCAATGCTTGCAAAGACACAAGCCACTATAATCATCGTTTGAGTATTATAGGGAATCTGCCTGCATCGAATACCTGAGCCATGTTCCTACGTACAAACTTTGATTAGATGGAAAAATAAACCACGATGCTAGACCGAAAATGTTACATGTTATTCAACCCTTCAAGTCCCAAGGTCCTTATTTGATTGAGAAAAAGAAGATGGATAGCGGTTTATTGAAAATACTGTAACAAGGGGAATTAACGGAGCCCGGCTCATGGATTGTGATGAAAATTTGAGGATCGTTTGCTGGTAGCTATACAAATACAGCCCAATACCCGTGGTTTTATCAAATGACCTTTATAGAGTCTGAAACAGAGCTACAAACATTAGTATTGCGCATATACGTAATGCTAAAAATAAGATATATATATATACACTATTGACGTTAATGAAATATACTGTAACTAATGTAGAAAGGCCAATTTGATAAAACTACAGGCATGAGTATCAGATATCAGAAAACGATTTCCCAAATTTCATCAAAATCCGTGACCCAGGCTCCATGTACACTCTTCCTAAGTATCATTTTCAGAGGCGGAACTAAAATACCGCTGTCAATTCATTGGCACTTAGCTTCCAAACTAAATAAATTGTTCCAATATGAATTTCTTTATTCTAATATATTACCTAAAATTGCTATATTTCTTTCTTATAAATAGCTCATAAAAGATGGATAGTTTTATCATCGATTGCTGTCAAAAGATAAATTACAAAAAATTATAAGCCTGCGTTCATAAGTTGCCTTATTAATTTTAAAATATTAAAATAGAGAAATCGTTATAAAACAAAATCGAATCGAGGAATCTTTAATTTTGTTTCTGATTTCGTATGTTCGTCAAACGACAATTAAAAATTTGTTTGTTTAATAGAAAATGACCGGGATATTTTCGAGATATAAACGATAAAATTAAAAAAAATATAACCTCAAATATCTTGAAAGATAAAAGACCTTATAGCCTGGGCAAAGATCGCAGTCAAGAGATAGTGGAAAGCTACCTTTTTGAGTTCATTTTATTTTAAATATTTCCCATCATGTGTTTCCAAGATATCGCCGTTTAAACAATAAATGACGTTTTCGTATATAACAAAAGAAGAAAAATAGCTTATAGAAAATTTCGCATCGGAGAAAATAAGTAATTACATGCTCTTGCAAATGCATTTACACTGAAGCAATCATATTATTTCTAGAATACCAAAATAATTTACCTTATCGATTTCAGAATGTTGTAAAATAGAGAGATCGTTGTAAAGCGTCGATGAATCTCAAAATTTCTTTTCAATTCCGAATCTTCATTAAAATACGAGAAAAATGAGCAAAAAATAACCGTTTTCGAGATATAAACGATAAAAAAAATTGAAATAAGAAACAATCTCAAATAACTCGAAACATAAAGGTCGTTATAAACTGGACAAAGAAAGGGCTCCAGAGATAGTAGAAAGCTACATTTTCGAAAAGCTTCAGAAGGAATGGTGCCGTTTTACTTAAGTTATCGTTCGACATAAAAAGATCGATTTTTTTCACAAAATGATTTTTTTCTTGAAATCTTTCAAATTTTAATCTTCTTAAATTTTTTCAAAAATTTACCGTCTTATATTTCTGAAATATCACCGTTTAAACAAAACACGACGTTTCCGCGTATAACAGAAAAAAAGAAATACCTTATTTAAAACTTCCGATGAAAAGATAGATAATTTTATGCTCTTTCAAATACACTTAAACTGAATCGATAATATTATTTCAAACATATAAAAAAAAACAAAAAACTAAAACGCAAAAATCGAAAAACCACTAAAAAACAAAAACACATCGAAAAGCAAACAAAATATTTTTTAGCCTTCATCCTTTAGAAAAACAAAAGAATGAGCTCTGAAAGATTTATTTTAACAGTGAAAATTCAAACATCCACATCCACCCACACACACACATGCACGTACGCATACACACGCATCCATATAGACTTTTTCTAAAATTAGTGTCTTTTGATTCCTAATGTCTGAAGACATGTTTCTATAATGTTTTAGCATAACTTTTTTTTACCATCACAAAGCTTCCTTTATGAGGACGCAAAAGTTTTGCTAAAAGCCCCGCGCCTAATAACACTCCTGAACCTCCTTTAAGCGAATTTCCAATATAAAATTTGCAAACTCGCTGTTTTAGGACCTCTATTTGGCAAAGCATCCTGCTAAAGCAGTTAGCACTGGTTTTTTATTATATGATTATTGATTATGTTAACGCGATGATATACATAAATCTGCTAGATTTAGTGTCCAAACTTTAAACTTTAGTTAAAAGAGTTAACTTTAGTTACAAAAATTTTAACTTTCGGTAAAAGAGTTTGAAATGAGATCCTTATGGGATTTAGCATGGAAAATTAATTTTTATCACGAAACAAAACTAGGATATGCTGTTCATGATCTAATAATCATTAAATTTTAACAACTGGCATGGTAATTAGTTAGTTTGAATATTCTCATGCAAGTAAGTATCTATCAAAAGGATTTAAAACAAAAAATTTACTCCGAAATATTATGGAAAGATCTATAACATCATATGCATTGCTTTATTGTTATGTTATGTCATCACCATTTGCATTATCTTTTCGAACAAACGCCTTCTAAAATATACTGACATCGTTGTTTTAAACTTCTAGAAGAGACTTATATGTGGCACAGATACTTTTCTAATCAAATAATAATTTTTGGATAGTAGTCCGAACCGCGTGTGACCGTAGACATACTTGTGATCTAAAGGGTAAATAAAAAACAGTGTAAAATAAATAAATAAAATAAAATCAAAATATAATAAAGATA
This sequence comes from Gastracanthus pulcherrimus, assembly GCA_949152435.1. Lineage (NCBI taxonomy): Eukaryota > Metazoa > Arthropoda > Insecta > Hymenoptera > Pteromalidae > Gastracanthus > Gastracanthus pulcherrimus. The sequence continues at coordinate 765,208 of OX424573.1, read as the reverse complement.
AACAATAAAATAATAAAAAATATTATATAATAAAAATATAATTAAAATATTTATTAAGAAAGTTTTTAAAAGTGGAAATGATTTTTTTATCCTTTATTAAATGAAAAATGGCGTCACTTTCACTTTCGAAACTTTTGTCTTTCTAAATTTGTACTTTCGACATTTTGGATATTCTGTATTTTCAATTTTTAAACTTTTAACTTTCTATATTTTCAATTTTGATACTATTTAATTTTTAATTTTTCATTTTCGAAACTTTCAACTTTTTATATTTTTACTTTCGAAAATTTATAATTTATAAATTTTCCATTTTGAAACTTTTAATCTGCTATTTTCTTAATTTCGAAAATTTAGACTTTCTGAATTTTCATTTTCGAAACTTCCAACTTTTTACATTTTCATTTTCTACATTTTTACTCTCGATACTTTGGATTTTCTGAATTTTCATTTTCGAAACTTTTAACTTTCTATATCTTTACTTTCAAAAGTTTAGATTTTCTGAATTTTCATTTTCGAAACTTTCAACTCTCTACATTTTTGACTTTCAGCACTTAACACATTCGAAAATATTAACACCCCCCATCCGATCACAGAAAAAGAAGTCTGGCCAACACACCAATAAAAATATATTAGACGCTGAATTGCTGCTTGAGCTTTGCGCATATGGTTTCGATGCCAATTATATTTCGTTATCGTACCTAATATTATATTGCTGTTAGAGCAATACCCGATCCAAGAGTGGAGTTTGTTATTTAACAAATCAATGAAGAACGCACGACATCGACGGTAAATTGGAAGTATATATTACATAAGAAGAAAAGAACAACTTTAATTCGTAATTATTAAATAAAGCTTGAAAAATTTAAGGGGTTAATGTTGCGTATTTGATGTCGGCAGGGGGTTTAGCATCACCTTAAAGGATTAATCTATATTATTTATACGCTGTGAACCAACTGAAAAAATGTAAAAACTTATTTTATTATTTTTTAGTTGAGCATTTGATTTCTATGTATTAAATGCTTTTTTCCGTAGTTGGGTTTTATTTTCTTATTGTACCTAAATATTATATATGTGGCTTCCGGAAATTATGTAAAGTACAACTTTTATGCTGCTTAGAAAACTTTGTTATTTGTTTCAAAAGAGTTACTACGCAACAGTTTTTAACAAAACAAGTTGTATTTATGCAGGAATTTTCTTTTTCATAAGATTTACTGGTAATGTTATAAATAAAGTTAATAAATCTATTAGACGGATGCTTTAATTTTCTTTTTTATATTACTAATGTAGAACTTGTATACACAAGTTGGTTATGAACCAATAAAATCTATTGCGCATGAGGAGTTTTAAAAATGTATAGTTTTTTACAGACTTTTCTGGTGTAGAAGACATAAATATGAGTAAAGTGGAATAAGTCATTGATGAAACATTATAACAAAATTTAATACAAAATTTAACCTTCTTCCCTTAAGACAATTTTTCAAGTACCTTTCACTGGTATCTAAGAGTATGTAAACGCTCAACTTAATTAATTAACTTCGATAAACACACTTAAATATAAAACATATAGGGGCGATGAGGATATAATAATATGTATGGTAGCTAGAATTCGTTGTGTAGCACCTTTGGAACAAAACAAAATTGCATTTATTTACTAATTACCTAAAGACTATTCTACTGCATAGCATGTTGAATGTAATGCTTTTAGAGATAGTAAAAAAAGAAGCTATTCGATTATTATTATACAAAAAACTTTACAAAAAGTAACATACAACTTATCCAATTCTCGCAATAAATCAACACATAATTGGCAAGAAATACGTAAATCAAATAAAATATTTCGTTTAGACATTTTTTTACTTTGAATTTAACTACAAATATAAACATAAAGTTTGTCTAATGTCAAATATCGAAATGCTTAACTTTTTAGTTCTTATATGTGGAGTTATGCATTTACGTCTTGGTAATTTCATTAATATAAAGCTTCCATACCATTAATTATAGTTTTATTTAATCTGTTCTTTACGCACTTTCAGCATTCTCCAGTATTAATTATTCGGCAAATTATACTTCTTGATTCAGAGTTCTGAGTTTCTAAAATATGTCCATCGGACAATTCAGCATAAAATACACCCCCCCCCCCCGGCCCGTCGTAAGCAGATAGCATTCTTTTGGAAATGGCTTGCTTTGTAGAATTATAAAAATTCTAGGGAAGAATGTCAAATTTGACGAATTGGACTGAAAATTTCTTTAGGAGCCTTGTACGACATATACTGTCAGATAAAAAATTGGCCAAAAAATCTAAGCATGCTATAGTCTCCCCTTAAGATGGAACTCTACTGGGTTTTCTAAATATTTCAAATTCGTTTTTTATGCAAAAAAAATTTAGGAGTATTCACTAAAAACAAATAAAACTTTTTTACCAATTTAGAGACCCAGTAGGGTCCTTTTCTCTGTATTCATTGTACCCTAAATAATATTTTATTTATTTGTCTTTTTATTTTTCATGTCCTAATTCTATTTAAGAAAATATTAATATTTAAGAATTATATCTGAAAATATACTTTTAGACTAAATTTGTTTTCAACTGCGTAGTTTTAAAATATTCCTTTTATTACGAACTTTAAGAAAAGTCGATAAAAAATCGGTTTTTGTAAAAATTTGGTTTTACCTTAAAGAAAGTGCCACATCATCATGATACATAAAGAATTGCTTTATAAATCAGTTAATCACTCAATCAACAGATGTCTAGACTTAATTAAAACAGGTAGTTAGAAACGAGGCATTTTTAAAATTGCCTCAGCATCCTTTGCAATTTAGGCTCAATTATATGGTTCGTCGTAGTTGGCGCGGAGTCAACATCTAAAAGCTATCAACAACATCATTATAATCTTAATCATAACAATCTTAGCCATTGCAATAAGATATTTTTTGCCTTCAAGCAATGTGGTACTCACAGATTATTAAGACATTACAATTTTCTTCAATAGTAATTTTATTGTTACACATTCGGATCCTCTATTTTCCCGGGAGGCTTGAATTGAATGTTAATGAAGGCATTTAGCACATTTAATTTTCTTGGTTTTTGAGTTCCTATTAGTATAAGAATGTGTTTTGCGTCTTCATAGAGGAAGCTTTGTGATGATAAAAAAAAGTCTTGCTAAAAACATGTTAGAAACATGTTTTGAGATACTGGGAATCAAAATACACTATTTTTAGAAAATGTCTGTATGGGTGTATGTGTGTGTGTTTGTGTTTGTGTGTGTGACCGGTTGTATGTCTGTGTGTGTGTGTATGTGTGTGTGAATGTGCGTGTGTGCGTGCGCGTATGTATATATAAATGTGGATCAACATTACTCTAAACGTACGTGGTGAAAATTAATGTTTCTGGGTTCCTCTTTTTAGTATTTTAATGAAGATTCAAAAATTTTAACACCTCCAAACACTTAAAAAAAAATTTTTTTTGTAAAAATTCGCATACGTTAATTACGGAAAGAGTTTTAAATATTCTAAGAAATCCGATCACAGAAAAAGAAGTTTGGCCAACACACCAATAAAAATATATTAGACGCGGAATTGCTGCTAGAACTTTGCGCATATGTTTTCGAGGCAAATTATATTTCGTTATCGTACCTAATATTATATTGCTGTTAGAGCAATACCCAATCCAGCAGTGAAGTTTGTTATTTAACAAATCAACGAAGAACGCACGACATCAGCGGTAAATTGGAAGTATATATTATATAAGAAGAAAATAACAACTTTAATTCGTAATTATTAAATAAAGCTTCAAAAATTTAATGTGATGCTAAAGCCATCTGTTGCCGACAAATACGAGGTTCCACTTTTCTTATTTCATTTTCAATTTTGAGTAAATATCTCTATGGAAAGTTGTTGTACCAATCAAAAAGAACAACTTTCCATAGAGATATTTTCTTAAAGTTGAAAATGAATGAAAAAAGTGGTTCCCCGTATTTACCAGTAACACGGGGTTTAACATCGCCTTAAGGGGTTAATGTGGCACAGATCACTTAAATTTGTTATCAAATACAAGAGTAAAGGATTAATCTATATTATTTATACGCTGTGGACCGACCCAATGTAAAGTCTTATTTTATTAATTTTTAGTTGAGCATTTGATTTCTATGTATTAAATGCTTTTTTCCGTAGTTGGGTTTTATTTTTTTATTGTACCTAAACTTAATATCCGTGTATTCCGGGAATAACCACCGAACTGAAGTTTTGAAATACTGAGAATCAAAATATACGATTTTTAGAAAATGTCTGTATGGATGTGCGTATGTGTGTGTGTGTGTGCGTGTACGTGTGCGCGTGCGCGTGTGAGTGTGCTCGTGTGTATGTATGGATGTGGATCAACAATACTCTGAATATGCACGGTGAAAATTAATGTTTCGAGGCTCACTTTTTTAGTTTTTTAATCAAGATTCGAAATTGAAAAGAAATTTAGAGATTCATAGACTCGTTTTTTAAGTTTTTATTTATTTTTCTGAATTCGTTAAGGTAAATTATTTTTGTATATTATATATTGGGGGGACGGTTAGTGCATTTGTATTAGTCACAGGATTCCCTGGCGGTCACCCATCCAAGTACTAGTAACGCATAGTGATGCTTAACTTTGCCGATCGCCCGAGGTGTGGCTCTGCCACTCTGCTATAGCGTAGGTCAGGAGTCTCAAATGTGGCAACCACTCAACGCAAACTCTAAAAATACCAAAAAAACTGCTAAAAATAGTATTTAAAAAAATTTATTTCAATTTATTTTTAATTAATAGGGAATACTTGTAAGCCATAATCACTGATAACATTACTGATATAATCACTAATTGTTAATCATTAATGTTGAAGCATTTGAGGAAGCTAATTGCCAATGAATTGGCAGCGGTTTTTTGTATGTGGCCGTTTTCGTATAGAGTTGATATTTGTATAATCATATTGACTTTTTCAAAATCACTTGTATTAAATGACATTCTACTGGTAAAAAATTTATATATGAAGAATTTTTATCATATAAATAATTTTCAAGAAGCTGTTAGATTTTGTGTCTTTGTTTATCTACAGAAGAGATAGAAATTAAATAAACATGGTTTTCCGAATAAAAGTACAAAATATTCAACTTTTTATATTATTACGATGTATCCTAATAAAAGAAACGTATCTTACGAGCTTCAATTAGATAAGATATATATTTATGTCAATTTAATGCCTTTCGTTAACACTGCACATCATCATAACGTTGACTAAAATTTTACGTTTAATATTATAAAGATATTAATGACATATCAATTAATATTAATAAATAAACCAAAATAATATTTTATTCACGACTTAACTATAATAGCCACTTTATTGACCTGCAAAGCGGGACTAAAGTAGCTTTTTATTCCCCCATATATTATACTCCCGTATTTGTGGGAAATATATAAAATTCTTTATTCCTGCAAATGCGCCAATGAAAATATTGTTATCAACAAGTAAACATATAAACATACCTATATGTAATACTGATAATGCAATACCGGGGTGAAATCCAAAATTTACTTTTTATTTTACGAAGCGATTTAAATGTGTCGTTTAATGTTATTTTACTTTTCAGAAAAGATAAATGTCCACTGCTTATAATAAAGCGGCTTAGTTAATTAAAAAATAGATTGGACTATCAGTGAACAATTTTCAACATTTTTAAACATTACACGGAGAGAATTTTCTAATAAAAATTATGACGAAATTCGCAGTAAAAATTACCGTGAATGACTATAAAGCTGGGACACTCTAACTTTCCGATAGTTTTTATTGATATTTACGATAAATTTTACCGTACTGAAAGGTAAAATTTGCCTGCCGTAGCGTAAAAGTTCCCTGTATAAATCTTAGAGAAAACCAAAATTTGTGGTAAAATTTGTACGAAATATTTTTTAAAAATCTGGATTTTCTTCCAATTGTTGTAGCAGTATCATTAATACTTAAATAAGTACATTATACACATTTATATTTGAGTTAACCTAAAATGTGTACACGCTCAGTTGTTTTCTTTATCAGCTGTCTTCTTTTTCTCAAATCAGGCAAATTTTACCATTCAGTGCGGTAAGATTTATAGTCTGTGCAGTAAAATTTGTAGTCAATGAGGTAATTTTTATAGTAAAATATCAGTAATAAGTGCCAGAAAGTAGGAGTGTCCCAGCTTTATAGTTATTCACGGTAATTTTTACCCTGAATTTCGTTATAATTTTTATTAGAAAATTCTCTCTGTGTATAGATCATTTATAAAAAATAGGAATGAACACTTGACTAGGTCACCTACGTAGCTTTAAAATCTCGTCTATGGTATAAACTATATTTAGTCGCAAATCTCTTTTTGTATTAAAGAAGTATACAGAAAGTTAATTTTTTTACCCAAGTCCAAAAAATCGAATGGGTAAAAAGGAGGATGATATCACCTGACGAAATGTCACCTCTGTGAAAAGAATTAATTTTCCATGCTAAATCCCATAAGAATCTCATTTCAAAACAGTAATTTCCCCTAAACTTAAAACTAAAGTTAAAATTTTGGAAAGTTTGGACACTAAATCTAACAATTCTATGCACATCATCACGTTGGCATAATCAAAAATCATATAATAAATGCTTCCCCAAATAGAGATACTGAAAAATCGAGTTTGCGAATTTTATATTGGAAATTCGCTTTAAGGAGGTTCAGGAGCGTCACTGAGCACGAGGAAGAGAAAGTACAAATATTTTCTAAAAACAGTGTAATTAGTTCCTTAAGTCTCAAAAACATGTTTCTAATGTGTTTTTACCAAAACTTTTGCGTCCTCATAGAGGAAGCTTTATGCTGGTAAAAAAGAGTTATGTTAAAATCATTATAGAAACATATGTTGAGACATTAGGAATCACTATACACTATTTTTAGAAAATGTTTGTATGGATGTATGTGTGCGTGTGTATATGTGTGTGTTTATGTTTGTGTGTGTGTGTGTGTCTTTGTGTACGTATGTGAATTAGCATTACTCTGAATATTCACAGTCAAATTTAATGTTTCAGTGCTCATTTGTTTTTGTTTTCTTTTAAAGAACTGGGGTCAAAAATAAGTTTTTTTAGATAGGATAATAATAATATTCATCAATAGCGTTTAATAGAAATAAAATGAATACAATAAAAGTTAAATTTCAAAAAGTTGCATACGTAGAGTATTTTTCTCTATTTTTACATCTACGTACCGTACAATATTATCCGAGGAGATCGATCCAAAGAAGGATCGCTGTTATTTGATGATAAAAGTAAAAGCAAGACTTTTAAAATTGAAATAAGAAATGTGACTATTTTTAAATTTATATAATCAATATCTTTAACCGAATTATTTAAACACAGAATTTATTATCTTATATCTTTGTAAAAATATAAGTAATAAATATACTAATTTGAAAATTTATTTATTTAGTATAAATTCATTTAAGGTGATGCTAAACCCTCTTGTTACCGTAAAATACGGAGAACCACTTTTTTCATTCAATATTTAATTTTGAGAAAATATCTCTCTGAAAAGTTGTTGTTTTTGAGTAGGACAATAACGTTTTATAGAGATATTTACTGGTGGCTTTAGCATCACCTTAATACTCGCAATTTTGAAAATTTGTGATAACAAAATTTAGTAGTTATATTTATTATTATTTATTTGTATGTGTGTGTGTATGCTTATAATGTGTGTATGTGCGTAAAAAAACTTTTTAACTTTTGTTTGGTCATATGTATGCAAATTATGTATCATATATACATTCTTAAAGTAAACGTAATTTTCTATTACTTAATTAATGTAAGTTAACATATATTTCATATCAAATTTTAAGAGCAAAATAGGATTTTTTAATTTTTCTATAAATATTTAATCTAATTCGTATTTTTTGCTAAAGTTTTGTAGATATTAGGCGTCATTCATAAAATAAATTACGTCACGTTTGGAGGGGAGAGGGTGGGTCTTTATTAGTGTGAGGTGTGTACTATACACATAGGAAAATCAATGAACAAATTAACCGAATTAACTCCTCTTTGAGAAAGTATTCTGCTAAAGCAGTTAGCAGTGCTTTGTTTATAAAAAATGCGCAAAGTAAAAATAAATCTCTTGTTTCTCTTCTACTTAAGAAAATGACAACCTTATTTTTCTACATACCGTAATTTTTGTAAACACATGAAACATGTAACATGAGAGACACTGCTTCATTTACTTCGTTTGTAGAAGCGGCACTTAGGCATCATCGCTTGAGAAATTTGGTTTAATTTACAGGCCGCAGTTATAACTCCTGTCTTATTAAAACTTGTTCTTCAGACTCAGCCAGTTCTAGCTATACTTGTGTTGATAACTATTACGTTTCGTACAAAATAAAAGAAAATTTTACACTCGTATTTTTTGGCAGTCCACCGGATGTATAAATCAAAATTTGGCGCACCACAAAGCGCAGCTAATCTAGGTAAAGAGGTATAGAGAAGTTCAATTTTTTAAAAGAAACCTTATTTTCTGAATTGCCTGAATTCTTTCTTTCACGTGTTGCGCGAGTGGCTTGATGCCAATCCACCGAGCAATCCACATTACCAATTTACCACCTGTTTTATTCTGCTATTAAACATCACTATAAGCTATCTATACTCATAGATAAAATAGATTTTTATAATAAATTTTTCTTTTCATTCGGATATCTGTTAGCATCAATATAAATAGAAAGAAACGAAAGAATGGGTCGTCATGATGCGTCATGCAGTCAAGGTCTGAATCGCATGAGCTTGAATATAGTATACAGAACGTATATATACATATGTGTACATAAGGTAAGGAAGATATTACAGTGAGAGAAGCCGACCTGATTCGGCTTAAGGAGATAAATATACTCTGAAAGGAGAAAAAGCAGGCAGAATTGCTACAGCCAATCGATAAAACATAAAGTGATCAAATAACTTTTTTTGCCTAATATGCACTCTTTGATCGAATTAACCGGATGATATATGACCGTTTAAGGGGGGAAAACATTAGATTAACCGTTTATGGCTTGTAAAATAGCGATAATTTTATTGAATTAAAAATGTAAAAGGTTTTCTGTATTATTTCAAAGATGCGCGTTGATCTTAGCTAAGCAGTGGAGAAAAGATGTAAGTATTATCTTTGTCTATAGATAGAAAGTTGAGTAGAATAAACTTGAGTGTGACTGTGCTTACTGCATATGTATAGGCAGTAGTTGCATATTGCCCACGCACGCGCAACTGCTCTTATGCAATTAATTGCTCCTCTCGCGTAACGATCACATTGTATCTGTAATAGGAAAAAGGCAGTCGAGCAACTGGTCGAGAGACAAGGACGCATGTGCTAAAAAGCTGCTCAGCTTAATACCTCGAGATTAACCTATCGCGGCGTTAGCCCACTTTGTACTCTGTAAATCTGACTGTTTTCTTCTAAAATATACAAAAATATTGCTTCGATATTTTAGTATAATTTACTATAATCGCTGTGGTCTTTTTCTATTTCTTCATTATTCTCGGTCACATGAATAAATATTTTATTTGCTCATTAATGGTTGTATTTATTCTGAAGAATGACCTCATAGTCATTGAAAATAAGTACTCATGAAATATCGAGATAAAAAAAATCTTTTCATTTTAGAGTTCAAGTTGAAGCTGTTCGTTCATTCGGAGGAAATTTAGAATTTTCCAACTCGCTATTTAATTCCAGATTCGCTGGGCTCAGCTGAGCTGAGTTTTCTCCTTTGTACAGTCACAGTCCACGTGTGCAGTTGTGATGTCAGACGTGCAAACTCGGCGGCGCGCGAGCCAAGGCGAGACCGGTATTTGCAAACAATCGCATCGATCTCTGGGCACGAGCTACGAGTATAGAATTGCGATTGAGCGAGCGCGAGAGCGCCTGCGGCTTTGTGGCGCCATTTAGTCTATCCCCATATACTATACGAGCTCTCGGCCCGAGCTAAGGGGAGCTGATAGCACTGATACAACTCCACAAAACAACTTCATTGCAGGCTATCTCATTTTTTGCCTAATATGCACTCTTTGGCCCAATTAACTGGATGATATATGACACTTTAAGGAGAAAAAACATTAGATTAACCCTTAAAGTTTAAGTAAAATAAAACATGGTCGTCAACTAGGGGATTTTGAAAATTTGAAATATTTACAAAATGGTAGACCAAAGAAACAATGGTGAAATTTCGTTAAAAGAATCAACTTCTTCCATAAAAAAAAACAACAACAACAACAATAAGAAGAAACGACCAATTTTATTTTAAATAAATTGTGTGGTCCTAAAGCTGTCAACGCTATGTATGGAAAACTGACTAACTTTGGAATTTAAAATGTTTTTTCTACTTTATCATATTTATTATATATAATATATAATATATTGCTAATAAGGTATCCTCAATAATTAATTTTTAATTAAATTTTAATTTTTTATTCACAGTGATTTAAATAAACATTATTATCAAGAGAGTAGAGACCCTATAAATAACAGAGATACGTCATCAGCGGCCATTTGGTCCCCCGAGTTTGCGGTAGCCAATTATAGACAAGTAACGGCTAACAGGCACAACTCTGTTATTACATGATCTCTAATTCAAACGAGAAGAACTGCGTAAATAACCTAAAAATTTTAGTGAAGAAAATTGTTTGGCTGTTTGATAGAAATATGTAAAAAATGCTCATGAAAAAAATTCATGAAACGATTGACTAAACATTCAATTTTATAGCTAAAACCCTAAAACAATCCATGATTTTTGCGTCTGTATCGCGCATATAATAGCGTGCTTATAAACATTTTGATTCGAGCTTTAACATCGTGTTAGGTTTGCTTCCTTATTAGCCATTCTTTTCGTCAGTATTACTAGTTATTAATTTATTACTATTTTTTTAATAAATTCCTAATCTAAAAAAATATTAACTTGTTTAACGTAATAACAATACACTTGAAAAAGTAATTTCACTCAACACGAATATATTGTTTTGTATGTATGTTCAAATTTATAAACCAAATGTTACACCTGAAACGAAAATATAACTCGCGCGAAGCGCGACCGAATCGCTAGTATTATTACAAAATCCTTGTTTTTTGCTTATTTCTTTATCACCATTCATATCTATGTAACTCAACTAGTGTAAAGGCATACGTTTGCCCTTTGGACAAAATCTATGTAATGATAATATTTCACGATAGCGATACAAAATTGAAGCAAAAGTGGTTAAAATTAACACCAAATGACGGTTGTGGACTGGGTATTTCATTTTCTAATTCGGGGAACGATAATTTTATTTGGAATATTACTATATTACAAGCTGTAAATATAATTATTTTTAAAGAATCCTTTTGTAACAAATTTATTTTCATAAATTACAGTTAAAAATTTTTTAAGTCATAATATAATTTATAAGCAATATAAGTCTTCGAAACGCAGTAATCTCGATTTGAGGATTTGCTTATTTAAGCTGTTTTATGATTTTGTCTAATTCCAGTAGAATTCATTAGTGTACATCACTATTTTTATATTGCTAACCTCAAAATTCAATATTAGTTCGAATCATAAATTTTGATTTTCAAACGATTTAAAATAAGAAAAATATCTAGATATCAAAAACAAGGAATGAATAAAGAAAAGAGAAAAAAGAAAAAAGACGTGCATATTGCGTTTGTGCTAAAACCGCAAATGATATGATGACTTTACACCTACCGTGACTATCAGTACATTCTATTATCAGCCCGTAGGATCCCATCGTGCAAATCTACCTAAATGGGTATTTTTTACCTATACGGCCTAAATGTGTGTAACTTAGCTGCGTACCTTAGAAAACCCCAAATTAATTATAATTACGATAAAAAATACTTGGTAATTATTTTAAGAACTCAATTTTTAATTGTGAAAGTATTCACAGTACTGAAAATTTATTTATACTTTTTACAATATTTAGCGGAAAAACATTGTAATTTTGACTTTTAGCGTATAATTTATTTGGAGTTAGATTTACTTATCAGATACAGAGCACACTATTGATCAAAGTGTACATTTTTAAGTTCAAATTATTCTTCTCTCTGTCAGCAATGCTTTTTATCGCTTACAAGTAAAACTGATGTCTCTAATTTGTAATATAAATGTGTACCGGATTAATAGCGTAATCCGATCAGCTGATTGATCAATGGTGCGCTACGTGTTTACACAAGCATCTTAGTCTTACAATTGGCATTGTATTTCTTGGCATCTTAAGAAAAGGCAAGACCGTAAGAGGGGAAGAGGGAAGGGAACGACCTGTCGACCAGACACCAATCAGTCGCGTATAGGTATAAGACAAATAAAAGAATGCATTATTTGAAAAAGATAAAATGTTATTTCTGTCCTTATTAAGTTGAGAAAAGTAAAATCTTTCGTAACGTCTAGGAAGAGTAAAAGTGAGGAATCTTGAAAATTCACAGCTAGCTAGAGTGTGTCAAGATGGCGTGTCTCCATAGCAACGCTCGGAAATCTGAGCTTTAACGCGCAAGAGATGCACTTAACAGCATCGGTAATCCCGACGGGCAACAATCAATAAACAATGACACAACAAACGTATGCTTTGTAATTGTTCAAGCCGCTAGAAGGAGCTTAAGAGTTAGGGCAGTGCTGTTAATGTTATACAGTTACTGGGATAATTAACATGAAAATATTGATTAACCGTGCGCAAATGTAAAAAGTAAAGAGGTACTTGTTATCCGTTGTATCGGACTTGTCGAGATAAGCGTGCAGGGCGGTTATCGTCGTGATAAAAACTTGAGAGTAAAATGTTTTTGTGTTTACCTGGAGGTGAGATTGGCAAGTTGGAGTCGGGTGTTGCGCGGGTGTCTTGGGCCAGCTAGGCTAGGCACTTGGCGTTTGGAATCGATTCACTAGGCCACGCACGCACGCACGCACGCACACACACGCACGCTCGCATACACCGCATGCACGGTAACGGGCCAGAGACACTCGCACTTTATGGAGAAAAGAAACGTAAATCCACCGGCGCGATCGGGCAGCTCGACTAACACTGGCAGCTTTTTGGCAGGCGCCGACGCCGACGCTGTTCACGCCTCTGTCGTGGAAAAAGTCAAGGCCTCCAGCTAGAGAGTTTAGTTTCGTGCAGAGAGAGAGAGAGAGGAAGGCAGGTTTAAAGGCAGAAAGAACGAAAAGACGAAATACTACTTGAAGCGCGTCACTCTCGGACAGAGACGAAGCTTTCCAGCGTTCTCGACTACACTACGCCGAGATATAGCTACGCACCACGCCTGCCTGCCTCCGCTCCATTCTCTTTCTCTCTCTCTCTCTCTCTCTCGCACTCAGTTTCTGTCCTTGTTCGATCAACGGGCGAAAGCCTCGCCGCCAGATGTCTGTGCCTGGCTAGTGGCTGGCTGGTTGGATTGCTGGTTGGTTGGTTGGCTGGCTGGCTGTCTGGCTGTCGCCATCGCTCGACGAGCCACCAAAGCAAACTTGCGCGCGCATGTGTCGATCGGTCAACAGGAGCTCCGATGACAATTATTCAAAACTCTCTGTTTCTCATTTTTATTCATCTCTCGTTAAGTTAAGCAACCTGTTAGCTCCGTGCGACAAATATTTATTAATATTAAGCTGCAGCTGGCGGAATGAACGGCATAACAGCTCTGCTTCACTGCTCGCGATCGCTGGGCCCTGTCCAACCACCCTAGCCCTGCAGCTCCGACTTGAAACAGGAAATCACTTATGATTGCTCGGCTAATCGGCTTGACGAGCATAATTGATCGTCCGAGTACACGCGCATGCACATCGAGGGCCACCCAAGCCGCGTTCCAAGCTTTTTTTATCCTTCTTTTTGTATCAGCCGGCAGCTTACGTTAATCGATTCTAGTCTTTTTCGCGACTGACCTTGATCCACTTGGACAATCCCTTTCGACAGCCCGGCTAAGCCCGCGAGTATTTATTAGGGATAGGCTGCTGATCGACGATTGAGAAAATACGCACAAGTGCGTTTTTGTGCGTTTTTGTGCGTTTTTGTGCGTTTTTGTGCGCTTCGTATTTGTCGAGAAATAGGCCAGCAATAAGGTAGTTATCGCTCTGCGAATGTAATTCAATTAACTCTTCACGCATGCAGACTGCAGCTGCATTCGCACTCGTAAATCAGATTGAGGCTAGGCTCTCTGCAGTAGGAGCGAAATTATTCAAGGCACAAGAATGAAAGGAATGAGAAAAATAAATCGTGCAATTAAGTTTGCGAGCTTACTCGGTATCAGGAACTGGTATCATCGGAGCTGGTAGTCGGCCATTGTGCTCCAGAAAATGATTTATTTCCGGCTCCTCTTGAACCGGCGTCTCGTACACCAAAGTTTCGACCATCGAGCCTTTACTCGAACCGAAAGACACTCTGGAATAAGAAAAAACAGACGTGCATGAGTTGGCAGCAGTCGAAGATAATCGAGAAAGAAAATGCAGGAAAGTAATATTAAGAAAGGAAAAAGCGACGAGTACCTTTTGAGATTGGCGTGCTTGGGCCCGTTGAGCATCTTGTTCTTGCGATCGCTGCCGACGGTGCTGGCGTCGCTGTCGATGCTGTAGAGGCTCTCGTCTTTGCAGACCTTGGACGTGTGTAGGGTGGACTTGCGGACGGTTGTGCCGTTGTGCTTGGGACTGTTGTCGTCGGGGGGCAGGAGAGGAGCCGCGGAGCCGGGCCGGGCCCTCAGCTCGTCCTCGATCCTGCCTCCGACGAACATGCTGCTCGCGGTCAGCTCAGCCCGAGTCTGCAGCCACGAACAGAAGCTCGAGGGCTGAGCTTCCTGGACAGCCTCCTCCATCGGTACCATGTACGACAGCATCCTTCATCGAAGCTAAGCTTGGCCCTGGCAAGCACAGCATCTGCAACACGCGCACACGCCCACAAACCTATAGCTGCATCGTCAAAAGCCACCGTCATTAGCACGCTAAGAAAGGCTCGAGACTTTGCAAAACAGACCCCCGCCGCCCGCATGAATAAACTCTCAGCTCACCTTTACACAAGCCATCTCGCGCGGCGCGCTCAGATCGTTCACCCTAGCCCTACTCCCTCCTTACTTCTTTTTTTTTGCAACCATACCAGCTGTTCTCTACTTCGACATTTTGATCATTCAAATTTTTCAGACAATTATCCTGCAATTTTGCATACATATTCTATTTGACCCTATCAAGGCTGCAAAGATTAAAATTAGTAATAATGTTATTTTTATCATTGCCATTGTCGTTTAACATCATTCTTTGGAAAAAATCTTTTTTTGCAACTAAGAACATCCAAGAATGTACAAGTGTATCTCATGCATTTCATTTCATTTACATGCATCTAAGTGCATCAGCTGCAGCATCTAAATGCATTTAAATGAATCCATCGCATAGGTTAATTACCTATTATGTTCCAG
Organism: Gastracanthus pulcherrimus; assembly: GCA_949152435.1. NCBI lineage: Eukaryota > Metazoa > Arthropoda > Insecta > Hymenoptera > Pteromalidae > Gastracanthus > Gastracanthus pulcherrimus. Next base: position 749,785 of record OX424573.1, on the reverse strand, counting down.
TTTCAGGTTTTCTCCAATAATATTTGTCAGATTTACATGAATTTTTGCATGGATGTTCCACTTAGTCTCGAGGTTGTATACATTCATTAATTTTACCACTGTTCATTTTATTGTTGCATAAATGATACATATACGTAGACTCCTATTTACTTATACGCGCTTATATATAATATATTTTGCTGCGGCAATCAGAATGCATTGTGGTCGTTTATTTCATACGCACACACACACATACACACACACACACACACATATATATATATATATGTGTGTGTGTGTGTGTGTGTGCGTGCATACGTGCGTGCGTATGTGTGTTTTGACAAACTCAGCTTATTTCTACTTAACTTTTTTTCACATATATTTTAAAATGCATATTTTTAAAATGCACCATAAGACCCGTTAATTTTAAAAAATCGGGGTTTTTATGGGTCCATATGATTTTTTAACTCAAAAAGCTACTATGATTTCTTGGGTAACATCTTTGAAGATCGTCAAAGTACACGCAAAAAAAAATTTTTTTAAGTACGAATTGAATTTCTCCTAATATTATTAATTAATCAATCTGAAAAAAATCACATGATTTCAACATTATAAGATCTACCTATCACAGTAGTTTCGACTCCATGACTCTGTTTTTCATAAATTAAAAATAAATAACGAAAAAAAGGATTTTCCGTGATTTTCGATTTTTACATCTATTGTTATTAACCAAATATAAAGTGATACATCTCAAATTGCAAATACCTACAAGAAACGTATTAATGATTTTTGCTCCGACGTTAATATTTCCAGATAAAGCGCGAAATATGAAAATATCAACCTTATAAATAAATTAAGATGGACACGGTTTCCACTATGTATTGGCAGCCTTGGCTGAGCTCTTTGACCAGAATATGAAATCTTTTATTTTTCAAGATATTTAAGGTTATATTGTTTTTATTAATTTTTTATTGCCTATTTATTGGGTATTACACGGTAATTTTTTACGAACGCTAATTTTTTTGTTTTTTGATGAAATGAAATATTTTTTTAAATTCATCGACTCGTTTTTGTTTTATACCTGTTATATTTCTAAAAGATATAGCAATTTAAAATTAACTTATAAGAACAAAGAATTTCATATTGGAACAATTAATTTAGTTTGAGGAAGCTAAGTGCCAATCAATTGGCAGTGTTTTTTTTATATTTTACATTACGGATCTAATGGATATTTTCATGCAAAGTCCTAAATACCCGAGTAGACAAATATCGAGCTTTGAAATTTTATGTACGAATAAGGTAAAAGTACCGGTTATGGGACACCTTCTAAACCATGCTCCTAACATGGAACACTAAACATAGTGATTAAATAAAATGTGAATATGATATATATAAACCAATATAAAAATCACATGGATATATAATTATGTATGGTTCTCAAATTTAAAAGAATATATATTGTTACACAAGCAGTAACATTGAAAAAAAAACTTTTATCATCCGTGTCTTCAATGTCGCACAAATTCGTCGTTTTTTGAACAATAACAGTTGATTCATACAACTTCGTTTTTTCACTGTATTTATAAATCTAAACAATTTTATAAGATGTATATTAGTTTAAATAATAGTTTTCGGTCCATAGATTCAAGTTATAACAATGTTATTTTAATATTGATACGATTTATATTAAATATTTGACTGTTTCATAATGGGTACATATAATTACGTTATGTCCATATTTATTGAACACCTTTGCACGAACATTTCTATAATAATTTAAGTTGACAAGGTATTGTTTTTTATATCATAGTGTTATAAATATTATATTTGAATGATTTATGCCTCATAAATGTGAAAAATTCAATGTATTAATGTATATTGAATTTGAAAATTCTAACCTACAACCATCAGTCAATTCAGCGGTGCATATAGGTATACTTAACCCTATATATGTTCATTGATTGCTACTAAATAACTTTTAGAAAAGAGCGTAAATTTAATGATTACTTCCTTCCTCGTGTGCATTGTATGTATTATTAATAATCTTTATATCACTTACAAGCGAAATCTAAAGAGTAAAGTCATATTATCATATAATTATTCGTTCCATAATAGGGGCTTCAATCTTGGAACACAGGGACAAGCTAGGAAAACGGTGTTTCATAATAGGTACATGCTGTTGCTTTAGTTTTTTATTTATAATAATAAGAATTCGTAACGAATTTGCATTTTGCAGGTTGTAAATGAATCTACTATACTCAGCCCTTCGAACCATACCCAATACTTTTCTTTATTAACATTCTTAATAATGAAAAATTAGACGACAATCTTGGATTGACCAAAAAGCGTTCCATAACCGGTACTTTTACCTTAACTATCTGGATTATATCAATCATATGAATGAAATTTTTACTGTTGTGCAATAATTTTTTAACATGGAAAATTAATAATATCCTCATTTCCATGCACACCGTGCATAAAAGCGAGTATGTATCATATAGAGCTCAATTTTTTATACTTTTTTCTACGTAAAGCGTAAAAGTACAGGGTTTTAAAATTGCAACTACACAGAGAGAATTTTTTAATAAAAATTATAACGAAATTCACGGTAAAAATTACCGTAAATAAGTATAAAGCTGGTACACTTTGACTTCCCGGCATTGTTTACTGATATTTTACTATAAATTTTACCGTACTGAATCATAAAATTTGCCTGATTTGAGAAAAACAAGACAGTTGATGAAGTAGAACAACTGAACGTGCACAAATTTTAGGTTAACTCTAATATAAATATGTATAAATGTACTTATTTAAATATTAATGATACTGCTATAAACATTGGAAAAAAATTCACATTTAAAAAAAATATCTCACACAAATTTGACCATCCATTTCATTGTGTAACTTTACATGTTCCACTATTAGTTTTATTTAAGATTTGTATAGGAACTTTTACTCTACGGCAGGTAAATTTGACCCTTCAGAAAACTTAAGTACGTTTTTTTCATAAATAACGACCATTACAGCATACAACGAATAATAATACGCGCTTCATTGCACCAGCCGTGGTCGAGTACTAAATTGATAAATTTGCATACCTCGAGTACATCAGCCTATTCTAACAGCAGATTACATTTTCAAAACACGACTGAATGCACGAGACTCTGAGATTGATTGTATGAATGTGTAAGTAGTTATTTATAGTTAAACCGTTTAAGGTGACTGCAACACTTGACTTGACTATATAGGTATACAGAAAGTTAGACGCTCTTGCAGTGTAATGTGTACATTAGACGAAGGCTCATCTTCCGGTCGCAGTAACGTTAGTTAGCTTTTGAGACTTCCGCCGCGTGTCCTCGTGACTTCCTGTTCCGACTCTACGATAAAACAGGATGTCGATGCTGGTATTGATACCTGCATATAGAGTGATAATTTGTCAATACTCTAAGAAAATGAAAAAACGTGCATTTAAATGAAAAATAGAAAAATGGAAATCGAGATTTCCGGTTAATCGAGAAAGAGGGCTTAAAATATTGTTGCGAAAAGACTTGTTACTAAGGTCAATGATCGTACCAATGCTGCTTGCGTGGAATCAGCGAAGCCGACGCGACACTATGGCTACGTACTTATGCATACAACATTACAACAATATCATGCTCTTCGACAGAGAGCAAGAGAAAGACTAACGCACACGCAAAAAGTCAAGGCTCTCTCAACTCAACGTTTTTGGCTTCCGCGCTCGCTCCACTGGATTCGACTGTAGATTTCAAGCTTTCCTACACAAGTCAATCTAACGTTATTCTAAGAGGCAATCTATGGCTCACAACACTACTGAGATAACTTGTCTTTTTCTCTTCTCTAAAGCGTGACTAAATTCAAATTAAACTCACACGATCAATTACCTCTAGCTGTCAGAAACAAATATTAATAAATATAACATGTTACATATCTTTTGATAAACATATTTAAATGCTACTAACTGATCCGTTTAATTTTCGATAAGTATTTAGCTACTTGTTTATATTACAAGTATGTTCATTAATAAATAAATTGCTGCTGATGCATATTTACTGGAAGCTTTGTTGAAAACAATAACTGACATTCTTTATTTTTAAGTGAGAGTTAAAATTGAGCCTGGTCAATCACTACGTTTTCTCACAATTAACATAATTTTTATGTATCTATATTTTTCGTATATCCTTATACTTTTTTCGAATAAAACGTTTTTCTTTTGAATCTCTAGAGTTTATCATTATAGTTAATTTAATAATTTATTAATTCGTCGTGTTATGTTCATCGGGCTATCCGAATGATACCCCATGTTTAGGGGGCCTGAGCAATTTTATGATACGCGTAGGGACATCCGAATGTAATAAAGTAGTAAACATCGCGCTGATGCTACTAATAGCTGTTGCGCATATGGGCACATCTGACTATACGTATAGCTGCATCGGCATCAAAATACTTTAACTCATCCACTGCCCATCTGGTAAATAAAATGAAAATTGTTAGAATCATGTGCTACTTTCAAAATAACTAAACGGCCAATTCGATTTTAACTAGATTTTCCTTAACATTATATTCCGACAGATTTGACTATACTTTCTTTTTAATCTTTCTAAATGTTTACAAAGCATTCAAAATTATAGAGTCTCCTGTTATGTAAAGGAACGCCAATAAGCTACAACTTTATTTGAATTAAGCTAAAATTGTAAAACAGCCCGATTTTCTTCCTATGCGGACACCGCATAAGCAAAGAGATTTCAGTTGAATAATAAAGTATGAAACTGCATGCCTACACTCAACAAACAAATTCTGAAAAAGAAACATTTGCTTTTTGTTGCCTTTAATTTGTACATAGGTACGAACGAATTAATATTTTCTATGTTAATGAAAAGAGGGACAAAAGATTGATACTCGTGTATCGATTATCAGAACTCGAGCAATCCTTATGTTAGCACGAGCCATCATATTATGCGAGTCAATTAACATTTCAGCAGCAACAGTGTGTAAAGCAACGCGCGGCGAAAAAGTCCGTGACAATAATTGTCAATGATCAAGACGAGTCAATGTACAGTTAACGAGCATACCTCCACGTACATAAGTGTAGTCTGGATATTAAATTTCTATCTTTACAAAAATTAGGTCTGACAAGTAAAAGTTAAATCTAACATAAGATATGGAAATAAGAACTATGGATAAGAAAAAAATACACATAAGAAATGCCTTCAGATTATGCACTTTAGACTATGCTAAAGTATTCTTATTTTTTCAGGTCACTCCTCACATTATCATGTATAGCATGAAAATATTTTCGCAAAAATGAATTAAAATCTACCTCCGCCGTGGATTTCGATTATTCCATGGTATATAATGGATGTTAACAGTGATAACTTCGACAATGAATATCTCCATTTATTATCATAATAATGTTAATGGCGTATTTTCCGATCAGCCGGTAAATGTCTTTAAGAGATACGTATAGTGGCTTTGACGATTCTTACATAGCTTAGGGGTTGCCAAGGCTCTTTTGATAATTCAGAGTTGTACTATCTAGCCTTGCTAAAAATCAGAAAGTAGAGATTTGTAAGCATTTATAGTACAAAAGTACAGTTGTCTTCCAAATATGCTTAATATATCTATATATTATGTAAATATATTAATATGTACCTTTTAAACCAATCAATTTGCCACCACTGATAGCAATAGAAGCTTCCAGTTCGATCGGTCAAACAAGTCATGAGATATCGTCGGAACATAGTATACTTTCATATAACATACAAGGAAAAACGAAAATAAAGAAAAAAATCTCAAGAAGGGCAACGTCTTCTATAGTCAATAAATTTATACAATGATTTACTTACGTGTTGCAATATCAAAGACGTTACAATATAATAGAAGGGTACTTAGCGGCATCAATGTCGGGGTCCGGTGGTACTCGAGTGGTCGATAATCCAAGTTAAGTCGGCGTTGGGAACGGTTAGTACTTGAATTGGTAACCGCTCGGGAACCCTGTCCCAACAATGATGTTTTCGCAGATGGGAAACGAAAATTTAGGTGTTTTTTGGGGGTAAGAAAGCTGCCGAGTTTTTTCTTGGTTTGTCAAGTTTTCTCCACGTCACAGGGTATGGCCCTGGGTGAATGCGCGAATTCAGTGGGGTATAAAAGGTTGGGAATAGGATCAAATACTCCCACACATAGGTAGGTGGTGGGAGTGTCCTGTAAAAGGGCACTAGCTGCCTACACGGGTTGGTATAGAAGAATAACAAAAACTTTTTATGAAAATTTCGATATTGGAAGGTTTTATTTTGTTTCTTCAAAGATTTCAGCGAGACTTACCGATATCAAAATTGAAAAACACCGAAAAACCTGCAAAATTAACGCCAATTGTTTATAAGTCCGTACATGTGTTTTTGTAACTTCGTGCGTCTATAAGTATAAACTATAGGCTGTAATTTTGCAGATGTCTCGTTGTTTTTAAATCAGTAAGTCCCCCTGAAATCTTTCAAGGAATAAATAATAAAAAAGATTCGGATCATTTGTGAAATCATTCTCTAATTAACTCTTTGAGAGGCGGGTGCTACTATAGTGGCACCCTATTTTTGTTCAGTTTTTTGTGCATAACTTAGACAGTTTGAGCTCAATATCGCTCAAATATTTTTCTATATAATCCTAGATACCTAAGGAATACAATTCTGAGCTTAAATTTACAAATGTTTGTTTATATAATTACTTCGATTTTTTAGATTAAATTCGCGCCGCAAAGGGTTAAGGTAATATGCGATATATAATTTCAAAAATCAAAAGTATCATGAAAAAATTTTTTTATCCACCGGATTTGGCTGAAAATAGGACCTTCAGCTTCCAACGATAAGACAAGTATCTCATATAAATTTCAGCCGGTATGGCTAAGACCTCGCTGAGATAATTGATAAACTTGATTAGATACATACACACATCCATACATTCATTTTAGGGTATGCTCGAAATAAGCTCCTTTTATCCTAAAAAATGTTTTTATCCATCAGTTTGTTAATTTCCAAATTATTACACTTTTTACGATGACGAAAATATAAGGCTCTTACTTGGAACGGTCGCGCTTCAAAATATGAAAATGATTCTTAAACTGTATTAGTTTCGCTATGTCCCGTATTTCAAACGATATTTTATGTCAAATTTAAACAAAATGGCGTCTGCTCAAAATTTTTAGCTGTTTTATTACCCTGGTATAAACGTTATCGTGGCACCCATATTGGCTATAAAGGCCTATATAGGCAGACTAGATAGTATTAGACTACACAAAACTCAATACATCTATACAGATCTAGATAGGTTCCTCGTACATGTGAAATCTGTGAGATTATATCTTTAGCGTACAGAACTTTTAATGTAAGTAATGTTAAAAACCAAGTTTAACATGAAAGTTCTCATTTATAATAATAAGAATTATAGTCTTATTTGTACCAGTTACATGTAAGAGTTTAATGTAATTATTTTGTTTAATGTAATTAATTTGTTTGTAAACGAGTGATTTGCGTGAAATTCATAACATGAATAATATATGCCAAATTATTATTTTACTGTTTTTGATAATACAGGCCGAATCTGTATTATGATTTTAGTAAGACAATTGGCTGATTTATTCAAACAATTGTTTAAAATATATAAATATGTACTTTAAGACAATAATAGTAATATAATTTTTATACAAAACATACAGGTTTTGAATCTAAGTCTGTATTTAGGATGGAATAGAATCTAATATAAGGAAACTAATTTAAAACAAAATAAATAGCATGCATTAAAACTTCATGTAGAGATTATTTAGAGATTATTTGGGTAAAAGTCAAGAAGTCGACCCAGCCATGTCACCGTTGTTTTACACAAAATTAATACGATATATCATCGGCCTAACTTAAAATCAGATATATTAGATATAACATGTAGGATATTACTGCAAAATTTCAATATTATTGATTGATTTGATTTCGAATTAAAAATCAAGATTACCGTGAAATGTCATGTGTGTCTCGTGTCCCAAACTAACTTTCTCTGATATTATTTTAATATTTTATTACAGGATGATGTTTCAAGAGAGAAGTAGGCAGCAGCTTGCTTAAACTTATTTTCATGCTGTGAGTATTTAAATAGTATATTGTGCGACCATTTTTAGTGAGGGTGAGAAGTCGCCCTCGACTACGACTCGTGTTAAAATCATCACCTGAGCTAGAAATTGCCCTCCTCCTTGTTACATACCGTACTTTTTTTGACAAGTGCATGTAAGGCCCTTTTTTAAGCATATAGGGCGAATGGGGAGTCGCACAGTTGCACATTTTGTGTCGTGCGGCATTTACTTACAGAATTAAACTACAATTTCATCTTCAAAATACCAACTTTTCAAAATTGTCAAAATTTTCCAAAATTTGAAAAATATCATTTAGAACCGGGGGTAATGGTCATTATCACCCGCTGCAACGGGAGGTAATCATTACCTCCAGCTCAGGCGAAAACGCTCGAAATGCTCAACTTGACATTCACTTTAGATGCATGGAAAAGGGTTTATTACATGCACGTGTTGAGAAAAATGACTTAAAATCTGCCTCTCGATTTTGGCGTCAGGTGTGTCCCGACCTTTAAAATTAATTTTAAATATATAAAGATGTGTAAATTGATTATCAACGCAGGTTATATTTGATACTTTAACCATTTCTTTCATCTATTGGTGATTATAAAATTTTCGCCCTCTCAGCCTTGTCCCATGTCTCTACCTGAGCGACGCACACATAACAAAATGGCTGCAGCTTGATTTAGACTTCGAATATCGGGTTGTAACTTTGGGAATATATTCTTTACATGCATAATGTGTCCATAAAGCAATATAAAAAGCCGCTGCCAATTCATTGGCACTTAGCTTCCTCAAGCTTTAAAAAATGTTCCAATATAAAATTATTTATTCTATTTAATACTGGGGTGAAAAATAAAAATGACAAACCTATTGCTTTTTAATATGTTACATATATATACACACATTTATATTTATATTTAGTAATTTAGCCATTTAAACTTATGCAAAAATATAGCATAATTTATGAAAAAGTATTGTCATGTAAAATATTTTTTAATATATATAATACATACAATTTTCACAAATCAATTTAAGATAAGATAATAATATATAACTAAAGAAATCTTAAAAATGTTCATTAACTGTAATTATTTGAGTTAATTATTTAAAATAGTTTATTTAAACTCATTTTAACTGTTAACCCAAATTTTAACTCTATCAAATTTTATTCCTAACAAATTATATTGGAACATTAAAAATATATTGATTAACTAAAAAATACTCTACAGTCATCTTTTATTTTGAAACTATTCAATACAAATTTGTTTTACAACTTATTGGAGTAAATATATTTATTTTTGTGATAAAAACAAGAGTATTAAAAAAATATTTTTACGCACACCTATTAGACAACATTTTTTCTGAAAAATTCAAAAAAATTTTTCAACTATAAATAATCCTATGCTAAAATATAGTATTTAAAAAACAACTCAAAAAGTTTTGCATATCAAGTTACATTTTTTCCCAATTGACAATAATAAATTTTGCAATTTTGCAGATAATTTTTATTTATGAATATAGTACATGCATTCTAATTTTAAAAATAATTTTTTTTCGTAATTTTGTTCGAGTTTATGAACAATGGATCTATTTATTACAAAAATATCATAAAAATGAAAGAATGGTATAAAACAAAAACAAATCGATTAATCTTAAATTTATTATTATTTCAAATCTTCATATAAAAATAAGAATAGAACTTTGAATGGCCAAAAATTATCGCATAATACTCAAGAAAAAAGCTATTCAAAATTTAAAAAAAAAATGAATATCAAAATGATAAAAAAGTTATAAAAGAAAAAATCGATAAATCTTAAAAATTCTTCTTAATTTTAAATCTTCATCAAAGAACGTACACAATGATCTTAGAATGAAAAAATCCGAAAAACTATAAAAATTATTATTGTGCCCCCTTCGTTGAAAGAATAAACAAACAAAATGAGCCCTGAAGCATTAAATGTTACCGTGAATTACTCGAGATATGGATGCACACACATTCATACGGACATTTTCTAAAAATAATGTATTTTGATTCCTTATATCTCAAAACATGTTTCTAACATGTTTTTAGCAAAACTTTTTTCTTTACTATCACTATCAAAGCTTTCTCTTTGAGGAAGCAAAACTATCTTTTTGAAGGTCTATATGAAAATGTTCCTTAATTTGAAAAAATTGCTGTTTCTTTGGAACAGAGATTGTTTATTGAATATTTTGTTTTTATATCAGCCGCGTAATGACAGCATGAATTTTCATTTTTATCTTGTAATAAGTCAATGTTCATTAGAATGTTTCATTGTGTTCGAGCGGAAGTGAACGTTATTCTTTTACGAGTGCGAACATTGTAACGATTAATTGACGAACCCAATGAGATCACTTAAAAAATAATGATTAGGTGGATCATCCATGCGTTTCCAAGTACAATAAATTGTTCGCCATTCGCTAGTTCAAAAATAGCTAACAACAATTAGTTAACTTTCTTGTTAATTTTTGTATGCATATGGATTTTTAATAGTTTCAAAGTTTAACATTTCTAATGTACAAAGTATAATAAGTATAATAAGTTTATAGTGGAGAATAAAAATGCAAATAATAAATAATTTTTCAAAATATATTGTTATTGTTGTATAAATTAAGTAAAATTCTCTTTAACAATAGACAGTAATATTAAGTAATACTCTAACAGCAAACAATATTCTAATGATGAGACACCCAAGGACTTTTTATCACCTCTGTCATTCAAGTGGGTGTGTGGTGTCAATTGGCTGAATGAAAAAGGTCAAATGCGTCGGTGCTTTGCGTGAAGCGATAATGCAATTACGGATGTATGTATATTTCTTCTGTAAACGAGGAAATCATCGACATGATTGCCGATTGCGACGCCCTGGCATCATCATTTTATTCCAGTATTTAACGGTATTTATCAAACTTTATTAAAAATGAAAAGTAATAAATTGTAAATGTCGAAGTCGCAGCCGTGGTAAATAGTTGAAGACTATAGGTATGAAGAAGAAATATATGTACAAGAGCCTTCGGATAAAACGCGCCTCCTCGCGTTCTGTCTCCCTCAACTTGATTTTCTACGGTACATTATAAAAGTTGTGCTATATCAATGCGACGTCCGCTTATGTTGAACCGAATAGCGAGAAAGTCAGACTCGAGAGCGGGTTTTGGTCCCCGAGGACAGGGCCGTAGGAAGCACTCTAGAGCCGTAATCGTAAAAATTCAGACAGACCTAACCACTAACCATAACATAACGGCTCGTGCATAAGACATTAATGACATTCTAAGCACTCGGCCTCGGCTTTTAATCTCGATCCCGATAATAAAATAAAACTGCAGCCCTAATAAAAAGGCTAGCCTATGCCTGCTGCTATTGTTTACAAAAAGCCTGGACTGCGCTTACAATTCTGTCGTTCGACTTTGTTTATGTTATTCGCTCTCGAGTCTTACCCGAGCTGGAATTCGGATGTTTCATGTGCCAAGCTATTTCTATCTTGCTGGACGCTGGGTTACTGTACCAGAAAGCGAGAAAATCTCTCGACCACACGGCTACAACTATACAAACCTCAAATCTTGATGCTGAATCTTAGTTGACGCATCGCTAAAAAAAAGCTACAGGGAAAATATTCTTTTGTACGAAGGAAAAATACAAAAGTTGGGCAAGATTGTTGAATTTGGTGCGAGTGCTGCTGGGATCGCGTAATTTGTATTTAAAATAGAAAATACACGCGGCGAGGTAGGAAATGGTAATGGTCAACAATACGTAGGTGTGTGATTGCAACTGCGTCGCGCGTCAGAGCCACGTCAGTCATTCGCGCGGCGCGCCGCGGCTTAGCTCAGTTGCCAAATTTAGAATGCGAGATCGTAGGAGTTGCCCCAGCCGCGCGACATAATCCGACATAACAGTTTCCGATCGCGCAGTTCTTCGGTGCAGGAAGCTTTGTTTATGTACATTAGTGTTGTGTCTGGCCGAGGCCGTGCAAACATCGCAACATCGGGGCAGGATGGGCGCAGGCCCCTATTCAATCTAGCCCTTTTGTTCAACCTGCTCGTAATACTCATCCGCGCTCGCATTGTCGCCTAATGCCGAAAATCATAGTTTTACCGACATCAACCGGATCTAAGAATATACTACATTATATGGCTTCATTTAGTCTTCATGCGGTCCGACAAAAATGCCGATTGCCAGAGAGCTGCAATACAGAACTGCCAGTTGTTGGCCAATGTCAAACGATGGTCTAGCTTTGCACATCGAGTCATTCGAGTCTCAAGTGTGTGCGTCTGCGTTGAGAGCTTGAGAGCGTAAAGAAAGACTGAGTGAAAGAGAAAGAGAGAGAAACAGAGAGAGAGAGATCGATAATGCGCAGGCGCATTGCGCTTACCACCGACACAGTAAATTGGGGCTGCATCAGCTCTCTTATTTCTTTTTTCTCACTGATTTTCCGGCTGTTGCTGCCACTCTTCTCCCCTAACTTAACTTTCGACGCTATTGACATTTCAGATTCGACTAGCGACTAGCGAGCTTCAGCTCGATCTTTCTCGCCTATATACCCGAACAAAGTGCCCTGTTCAAAACATACAATGCTCAGTATAGCAAGTGACCAATTTTTCTTATGTTTTCATTTTTCTTTATTTCTTCATATTTATCCGTATGCTATTCTCAACCCTAAGAGCTTTATCCTATTATTGCTGGTTTAAAGAGTACATACTGAAAAGTACAGAATTAAAAACTTCAATCTATTTGCAAATATCGTTTATAAATTACTGAAATACGCAGAGATTTTTTAAATATTAAATTTTGTAAAAGTGATGAGCATTTAAAAAAAAATCAATTAAAAAGTTACTTTTTTCAATACGTGCATGAATTAGGCCCTTTTTCGTGCATATAAAGTGAATGGGAAGTAGCGCGTTTCGAGCGTGGTTGAGCAAAAATTGTAAAGTGTGTTAAAATGAGCCCATTTCCTCCCTAGGAAGAAAATGATTTCTTCAAGTCCCCATCAGCTATGCTAACATACAAAGTGGCCTATTCATACACTATAATTAAAAAAATACGGTGTGTAACAGGTGGGGAAGGGTTATTTCTAAACCAGGATGATGATTGAGCACGAGTGAAAGTCTCGGGCGCCGAAGATTCCAATTTCGCCAATTTCCCCCCGTAGTTGCACAATGTACTATTCTAGCAAAAAAATTATACCTATACGGGCGATTCTTGCGGGATGAAAAATTATGCATTCCTGGCTTCACCAACAGATGGCGCCACTTTACCACTGTACCATGGTGTTCTATTAAACATACTCCGCGACGGGATTGCTTGAACGTCCATTGCTTGAAAACTTGTATTATAAACAACAATTTATTCAATTTTACGAGTGACAATAGTAATTTTTTGAGGTTAACCTCTTTCTTTCTAAGTAAGTTTATGTCTCTCTAACAATTTTTATATCAAGTTTAGTCCTTCATAAGTCCATTAAGACATGTTCTAATGATCATTATCCACATACTATAACCTAAAACACTATAATGTATTTGTCATGCAGTATGACAAACACGAATGTCGTACAGTATGACATATGTAAATTGAATGGTAAAATATTACAAAAATTTTCTTTTAGAAGAAAAATGTCTACGATAACTTGTCATGAGTCGTCCCCAATTCTTCGTAAAATAAAGAATATTTTGAGACCTAAAAAAATATTTAACATTATTTTCTTTCCGAGAATACTTTGAAACTGTGATTAGACAGTATATACGGCTTCCTCTTAAGTTATGTAAAATAGTCTAAAACAGATTTTTCATTTATTTCATTATGTACACAAAAAAATGGCTAAAGTGACATTATTTTTTCGTTGTGCCAAAGTATTTTACCACTCAAATAAACACTGTAACAAACCTGTCAATTAATCTCGATAAGCTCCAAGTTCGTACTTTGTATTTAATTTTTTAATTAAAAAGCAATTAAAACTGCTTTTCACCAATAAGTTCGTCCCCAACTGCAGATTACCTCGGTAAGGGGAGTAATTCCATGCTCGAGAACAAAGAAATTGAAGGAAAAAAGAAAATTTCGAATCTTTTTGAAATATATTACGTATGTGCGCCTCTCTTTCTCTCTCCCCGTCTCTCTGTTTATAGAAGAGATTGAGTGGCGATACGAGATGGAGGGTGGATTTTTACAATGATGCTTGGAACGAGGGGAGAATCCATTAGATATTCGAAGGATCCGAAGTATCGAGATTCGAGAATGAATTGACGTCCAGTTCTTATGACCTTTAGGTACTTTGTGTCGAAGACACACAGAGTAAAAAAAAAAAACACAAAAATATTGTCTGTGCCTGCCTAAGTGCCTATGCATTATTTTAATATTTTCTTTAAATGTATTTGTTCACTCATGAAAATGAACATTTTGGTAAATATAAATTAATAGAGAACAACACCTGATGTCGCAGATCACTCCAATTTTTATTTATCTAGTACATAAACCTATAAGACTTTATAATCAGTTATTATTTGCTCATTTATACGCTACATTTAGAAATAATTAATTAAAAATCACTAAAATTTCATAGCAAATTTAAACATGGAAAACAGCCGCGAAATAATGGTGGCCAAATCAACGGTCTACTTAACCTCTTTTTCGCGATACGAAATGTAAAAAATAGATAAATAATTGAATTTCTTTAGTTGGTCGTTTAAACTTGCTTTAAAAAAATCAATTTTTCATATTTTTTAGAAAAATAAATAGCTACCTAAAAAATGTTTTATTTGCACTGTTGTGTATAGTGTATTAGTTAGTCCATATTTTAATTTAAAAATATAAAAAAAATATGTTTGTTCTCTACTGCACTTTCTGTAAGTCTATTTTAAGAAATATTTACCTGAAAAAAACTAATTTTTTCCTAATAAATAGGAAATAGAATTCGCGCTGATAATTTTTATTCGCAAATAAAATTTAATAACCAAAAAACAACAACAAATGAGCTTGTACCTGGAGTATGAAAAAATGAACGCTCGTTTACAACCCAACAAAATTTTATTTTTAAACTTATACTTGTGATTTTATTCGATGCTCTTTAAAATTCTTATACAATTCGGTTGTTGGATGATTTTTTTTTACTTCATATTCAAATGGTTTATGCTAAAATAATTAGGTCGTGTTTTCTAGTTTTTCAATCTAATGAAAATTGAAGTAATTACAGCCATTTAAAATTTGCGTGACGTCACGATGGTATTAGAGTATATATATATATCTCGAAAATTAGAAATCTTTAAACGCCCGTAACTCAAATTTTTCATTTTTATGACAAAAGAAAAAATACGATCTAATTATTTTCTGCTATTCTACTTATTTCATGTGAAAAATCAACTTTTTATTTTTATGCAACATCCTAATTTACACGACCTCCACCGTTTCAATTTTAAGGCATAGCGCGTTTCTTACACATAAGAATTATACACGTAATTATTGTACACAATTTAGCATTGGTCAAATTATATATAGATATATTTGACCAATGCATTGTGCACAATAATTACGTGTACAATTCTTATGTGTAAGAAACGCACTATGCCAATTTTAAGAGAATATTTGATTGGTGAAGAACAATGAGCATTAGTTTATAATACTTTTTACCATATTCCTCATTATCATACGTCACATTTTATAAACAAATGCTCATCGTTCTTCACTGGTTAAGTATTTTTTTCAAAATTCAAACGATGGAGGTCTTGAAAATTGTCTAAGAATTCTAAAATGTATCTAACAAAAATTATAAGTTTAAAAATAAAAGTTTGTTGGATTGTACACGCACCTTAATATCTCCATTCTCCAGGTAGATGCTCATTTCTTGATATTTTTTGGTTATCATATTTTTTTCGTAAATAGAAAGGGGTTATCTAATAATTGTTGTATATGATTATTTTACTCATAATACTTCATGACAATAAAATAATTTGTTTGTATTTCCCTGATTTCGAAGGGATTTGTACCTTGATTTTGCGAATGCTTTAATAGTCTAAGAGTCAAGGCATATGTATAGTAATAATAACTTTTAGAAAGCAAAGTCCTTTGGCACAGTGATGTGAAATCCACGCGGTACTTCCTTAAGTGACAGGTTTCAGTATTTACGTAACAATATCTCTGAAAAAATATTCGAATGCAAAATATGAAGAATTAAAAAATTCAACAAACATTAGCATTTATTCTGAAATAAATGGTCATAACTAAAAATCAGGATTATTAATTATAGGTTTTACATAAAATATTATTTTTGATGATTCCGGCTGATATAAACAATAAATGTTCTATTCTAATGATATATCTATACGTGAAAAATAAGTTTTCGTGATATCCTAATTTAACATAGTGGCCAATGACAGACTTGATGCAGGTATTGACACGAGGAGATGACCGACTGCTTTGTTTCTGTTTTCGGTCGGTTTTCAGTTTAGCTGGTTTAGCAGTTCGCTGACTCCTGGAGACCTATATCGTGCTCTAATTAGATTTAATCGGCGGTGCGGTCGGCACGACGTATACCTGACCTATCCCTTTGACTTTCTTTCAGATCTACGTTATCGACTAAAACTCATCAGTCAAAAGTTTCCTTTTTGTAAACATTTTTGAAGGGCACTTCCAACAAACAAATCTCTAGTTGTTTTTTTGCAAAATGTAGTTTTCTTTGCTACATTGCTTTATTCAATGAAAATCAAGTATAATTGGTGGGAAAATCAAAGATTCTTTAACCTAAAGTAAAGACTGATCTCTAAGAGGAGAATCCACTAAGATTTTAGTCGGTAAGGTAGATTTAGAACAGTAGGTAGGTCCTTAACACGTGCTTATCAGATTGCAAGTTTAAGCGCGCTTGTTTTTGTACCTATTAAACCTATGTAGGAAAGCAATAGCATGGTGGCTCTTTATAAATAGCGAGATATTGATTCGCTTGTACTGCATAGACATACAGATATGAGAGCACTATTCAAGCCAGCAAGATTTTCATTATGTTGCTGTATCGTTATTTGTGTACCTAATTGTGTCGAGTTAGAGATGAATTTCTAGCTTATAAGTAGTCGGATTGTCGCGATTTGTCGCTGAGGTATGAGGTATGAGGTATTAATATGATAGGTGGTAATGCTGGATTGTAGTTGAGTAGGTATAGGTATTATACACAAGGTATTCTTTAATGTTAAAATAAAGTGAAATAAAGTAAAGTGAAATAAAATAAAATAAAATAGGTGTAGGGTGTAGGTACCTGCGTGGAGCTTAGTTGCAGAGCGGCTGTAAAAATGAAAATGAAAAGAAATGCGTCGCTGCAGCGCGTCCTGGAAGTGTCTGGAAGTGTCTGTAAGTGGAAGGTCTTTGAAGGGCCGAACAGCTGATGTGTGTGATGTAGTCGAGGTTGTACCGAGTCGTAGCTCGCAGCTGGATTGCGTGATATTCGAGTGTTCCAGGTTCCAGGGCGTCGAGCTGTTGCCAGGCCGTCTCACTGCTAGCAGTGCTAGCGTAACCCAATTCGGGGCTCGGGCCCGGAAGGACCTCGCTTAGTTCTCATCTGAGCATTCCGAGCTGCCCGCCCCACTAGCCACTACCACTACACCTTCCTTTTCCTTTTTCCACCTTTCTTCCTCACTTTGCACTGCGTGCAGCGAGCTGAGCTTGCAAGCAACAATAACCTCAAACCTGCTCAAACCTGGAGATTGGCCATTGATTATATGTTTTGAGTTATAAACAGTAGGATGACGAAGGCACGCTAACACAATTCTTGACACTCGGACACGAGGCGCACGCGACGAGGAGGAGACTTGGGCTTTTCATCGAGACAAGCTACTGGTTATTGCTTACAAAATAGAAAATAGAAAATAGAAAGCAATACAGGTGCCCCATCGAGTGCGCTGCACTCGCTCGAAGCGAGACTGACAACTGCGTCGGGCGTCCGAGCCACGAGCCACGAGCCACGAGCCACGAGCCACGAGCCCACTATAGCGGCGTAGCGGGCACGGTCGGCCAGTCCAAGCTCCAACAGCCAACCACTCAACTCGACGACTCGCTCAACCGAGCAGACGCTTATCTCTCGAGCCGCCAGCGCTTTAGGATATACTGCGCAGACGCACAACTTTCTACCTTTTCTCCTACTTTTTACTTTTTTTACAAGAAAAAGGGATCCTCCTCCTCTCTTTAAATGCACGCTTCTTCATTCTTAATATTACCAGCGTTTATTCAAAATCCACCCCAGGTACAAATTTTCAAATAAATAAACGATTAGTATTTTCATCCAATTTATGTTACATTACGTTTTACAATATATTACTGTATTCAAATACAAATGCCGCTTTTTCGATCAATAAACTGGAAATGTCCTCGTGTTCCTACATTACATACTCTTTCATTCTTTGCACTCAGAAATTACAAAATTTCATGCATTATCTAGGACGCTTAATTGAATAATAAATCGATTTTTATCAAACTTCAATTAGTTTAATATTTGTAATAATACTTGTCCCGTTTTACAATAAGTATTTAAAATGCGCATTTTGCTGTTTAAAATTAAGCTAATGTCAAGAGCCAAAAGTTATTATTATTACTATTATTATTATTATTATTATAAGTAGAAATGCAAAATAATTTTCCATGGAAAAACTATGCTAGTGGAAGGGTTTCTCTGCTTGAATTCATTACAAAATGTAGCTTCTATACATTAAAGCTTACATTTATCAGATTTAGTCGAGTGCTAGCACAACTCGATAAACCTTTTCTATCTCTCATTGATGGATAAAAAGAGTTCATTTAATTCAACTCTTTTTAAAACAAGCCGTTTCATAGACAAATTGAAAGCAGATTTTAATGCCTGCATTTTCTAAGCTACAGAAAATTTTCATATTTTCACTGTTCATCCTTGTCTTTTGCACCATGCTTCAGAATCCTTGTAAATTCGAGATAATCAAACATAGTATTCTTGATCGGCGCTTCTCGATACATTTCATCAACATCATCATCTGTAAACCTAATAAAACAAATTGTGTAAGGCATTTATTGTTAGTAGGAACGATGTTAAGCTATCTAGATTTATATTTAAAAGCTTGATTACCGATCCCCCATAGTAGTGAGAAGTTCTCTGAGGCGTTCTTCATTAATGTGACCTGTATTTTCTTCATCGAAACAACCAAATGCATTTTTTATCACATCTTCTGGATCTGTGCCTTGTAACCTTTCTCCAAAAAGTGTCAGGAACATAGTGAAATTTATAGGTCCTGGAGCTTCATTCATCATAGCCTCCAGATACTCGTCAGTGGGATTTTTACCTAAAGATGCGAGCATGTCATGAAGGTCTTCTTTGTCGATGAAGCCATCATGATTATGATCTATCATATTAAATGCTTCTTTAAATTCTGCAATCTGAGCTTGATCGAACATTGCAAAAACATTGGAAGTAGCACGCTGTGCACGCTTCTTGGTTGTGGCACGACGACCTGCTGTTTTTCGTGACGACATCTTTATCTGAAATAACATAATGTAATAATATAATGAATTGTTGTATAACTTAATTGTAAGAAGATAACTTTCAAATCTATACAAATCAGTATCTGGATAGTTGAGTTATATTGTTTCACATAGAAATGATTACACGTAGTATTTAAGATCAAATTCTTGCAAGTTTTGTGTCTTCTAAATGACCTGACTTTCCAAAATAGAGTAACGAGGCTTATCTTTATTTTTGGATAATTAAAAGTGGATATCTTTCGCATAGTCCAACCGAAGACAAAAATAATACAGCTTGTTTGGATGCACTGGCAAATTAGGCAGATATATTTAAATTTTAAAAATGTTCAACAGCTGTGAATTACAATAACGCAGTGGTGACAGCAAAGGCATAAGTCAGCACTTTAGTTAAGACTACACCTTCTATGGAGGCTTGCTGAGTAATCTAGAATCACCAACTCATGTTTTGACTCTAACACAAGATATTTGTAGCAATAAAAAACTTTTACAATTTCAAATTACAACTATATTGCTAAATTATGATTTTGGAATATTGAACTCTTTTTTGTGACTAATTGTTATGTTAGTACAATGAAAATCATTCTTTGTTAATACAATGAAAATGTGCATACTTGTGGGATGAATAGATTGAATATAAAGAATAATTAGAAAAAATATGTCTGGCTCAATGAAATGCAAAGAATGTCGAATGTAAACAAAAGAATCAAACAATAAAGTGCAATAAACGTGATGTAGTTATTGTAACTGGTCTGGAGCAAATATCCGAAAATATGCCAAAAAAGGAGTTATGATGTCGGTGTACATCAGATGACGCATACGCATGTACGAAAAGTAAAAAACAAGTTTGGTCAAAGCAGTTGGAAAATCGAGGCCAGAGAGAATGACTGTTCGCCAGTGGCATACGAGATGCGATAATGGCTGCCTCTGACTAAGTGTAAGTTGTAAGTGAGTATGCTAAAGGCAAAGTATTCCGTCAAACGAAACTGAATAATATGAAAAAGCTTAGAAAAGAAATTTCGAATTTTCAAGAATAAGAGAAAAAAAAGTCACTCACGTTTCTTTATGCGCCGAGGAGCGAAGATAATGGAGCAAAGAGACGAGACGGTGGACCGAGCTGTGACAGAGGTGTCAGTGCACGAGACTGCGTATGACTGTTGACTGCATTCGCACGATCAACGATGAGAGAGTCAGAGAGTAGAGAGTTAGAGACTATAGAGACAGCTCGTGCCGCATGCGACCAATCGGCCATTCGCTGCCATTCACCACACCCGCGACTGAATCGCCCTCTGACGCTCATTGGGACGAACCTCCCATGCCACTCGACAAATCCTGCAATATCGTCAATTCGGAAAATCGGAATTCCTCACTAAAAGACAATCTAAGAACAAACCACGGAGCGAAAGCGGATAGAGCACAGATGCCTCGATGTTCCCCATATTTCACATACCTATACCTATAACAGGTATAAATAACCCTTTTATACCAAATATACCTCCAATAAAAACAATTTTCTTTTTCATACAAAAATCCTTTACAGCTTACAATTTACAAAAATACATCATTTACAAAGTCGCATATTTCAAAATATTCTAACTTATTTTATACTACAAAACCGAAGCATATGTATATGTGCTCAATGTGTAGTCTTTCGGGATTAAACCGAAGAAAATCCTTCGAGTTTTATTAAGATCGGTGCAGTAGTTCTTGCGTGATCAAGTAACAAGCAAACAAACAAACAAACAAACAAACAAACAAATAAACAAATAAACAAACAAACAAACTAACAAATTTTTACTTTTATATATTAGTAAGGATTATCGCAAAATTTAGCTTTTTTCTAAAACAACATTGAGAACGAGTGAGTATGACTATCTCGTTTGACCATGGGGCAACTCATTGCCATATTTGGTATTCGGTACTCGCGACCAGCCGACAATAAGCCTTATCCTCCTTATTTTGTAATCCCTTGCCGCAGTGGACTCGTTTTCAGCCTATAATAAATGAATCGACTGAATGCACATTACAAGTTCAACTCTGAATATCGCAAGATGTATACCCAACGGTAAAACCATTTTTCCGAATGAGCCCCTAATTAACAACTTTTTCATAGGCGTAAGAAACAAAATCGCATCTGAGGTCATCTTTTTGTTGACTTTTTGGTGACTTGACATTCTTACACGTATGAAAAAACAGCGTTACACGTACAATCGCCGGACATATATTCGGATCGAACTTTTTTAAAATGCTACAATGAGAGTAACCGATTCACAGAAATTAACCAATAAAGTGGCTCGATTTCAAAACATTCGATTTGAATATGTGTCCGTCGGGTGTCTTTTTTCGTATATTTTTTCATACTTTTTCACAAATTCACAAGGGAGTAAAGTCGAAGATTATTCCCGAGGGTGGGTTAGTTTATGGCTCTTTTACATTCTTCCCCATTTATTCCCTTGTATTCAATTCTAGGCATTTCTCAGCCCAAAAATGAAAAGGAAAACTCAAGAGAATCTTACAATATAATTTAAGGACGTACACCGGTTAAATGGCAATATTTATAATGAAAACCCTTCAGTTTATAATATAAAGTATTAAAGTATTAATATATTAGTAAAGAATATAAAATTTATGAAAAAGCACAGAAAACCGAAGTACGACATTATCTTTTGCATATGCTGTACCACGATATAGATATACTAATAACATTAGAGCACAACTTTAGAATAGCTATTATATCTTTAAAAAAGTACCGCTTGCTATGCCCAGATTTTCCTATTATTTCTTTGGTTGTTTTACATTACATACTAGTTTTTCAAAACGATGTAAAGAAAACCTGGTTTCAAAAGATTTTAAAGAAATTCAATTATCCGGGCATAATAATATGTGGGCGGTCCTAGGCATAAATTGTACGGGCGGTACTGAGCAAGAAATATATTTTATCAATTTAGATAATATTGCGCGAGGAAACGGAGTTATTGGTGCACCATGATTTTGTTTAGCCGCTAAAGGTTTAAATATTATGTATAAATTGCTACAAATAAGACACAAACTTATTTGCATAATAAGTACTGAACTTTTAACCCGCGAGTACGCGCATAGCGCCTTTGAGACGTCACCACACTTTTTTCAAACGGCGTTTTCTCAGCAAAAACATTTTTTTTCATATTGGAACTTTTATGTATTCTTCAGAAATGTTATTTAGCTTCAAATAAAACCAAAAAAATCTTAAAAAAGCTTTTATTAATAAACTAAAAGAAATCTATTTACAAAGTCAAAAAACATTAAACAAATGTTTATTATTGATAAACAAGTTACCCCAAACGTTTTTAGTATTTTAGATTTGTTAGAACTCGTTGCTAACACTTTTTACCTGAATTTGGCGCCTGAGAGGCAGAGGTGTTCGCGTAGGACCTATAAACACGCCTACTCGCGGGTTAAAATTAACTGTAACTCCTACTGTAACGGACAGAGCAGTGTACATTTTTTTCAAAAATAAAAATCAATATGTTTAAAGGAATTTATAAAATGTAATCTTATTAAGAATGATTTAATAAATATAATTATAAAAGAATAAGAAAGTTCAAGAACGAAGCCACTTTGGTTACTAGCATATTTAAACAGCTGATAAAATGTTTGTTTAGGGCCGACGTTGGCCTTTCGTCAACGACAAAAGAGCGAGGCAGTTGCGAATCGAAGCTCAAGATGTACACATCACACCGAATTACTCTCATTTTAATTTTTATAAGCACGTCACAAGATAATTAGGAGTTAAAAGTTAATAAAAATCTCCTCCGTGAAACTTGATTTTTTAAAAATAACACCTACCATCTATTGTGTTGGAGTGTTTGATCCTAAACCCATCTTATGTACCCCACTGAATTCCCGCATTCTCTCAGGGACATGCCTTGTGACATGGGGAAAACTTGTCTAATCAAGAAAATTCACGCCAGGGACAGCCGACAGCAAAGTCAAATTTAGGTACCCTTTACTTCCACGAAAAGCATGTCCATTTTCTCTTCCCATCTGCAACAATCATTGTCGTGACGGGATTCCTGAGCGTTCACCCATCCAAGTACTAACTGCGCCCAGCGCTGCTTAACGTGGATGATCGATCACTCGTGCTCCCACGGATCCTATCTTGAAGTATGTTAAGGGCTTCCATCTAGCAGTGCAGTAGATGATACCCACGTGAAAAATCACACATGGTTACCACATAGAAATCATATGGATTCCACATGATTCCCACATGGTTCCCATATGGTATCTTATGGGAACTACGTGGGCTTTTGGGAAGATTTCCCAGTGGGATCCCAGTTGAAAACACATGGTTCCCATGTGGTAACCACGTGGTCCCTGTCAGTGTTCCACGAGGTTCCCATATGACTTTCACATGGGTTTACAGATATTGTGAATATGCACTTATGAAAATAACTTTCAGTTCCAGAAAGTTCTTAAAAGCTATAACATTCATAAAATGAGTGCCTATATAGGTGTTACCATGCGGATGAAAGCACCAAAACTAGTAGACTCAATCTGCCACGAGACTTGCGAACTCTGCTGCGCATATCTGCTGCACCCGCCCGTCTGCAGAAATATAGCAGAATTCGAAAATATAATATACACGTTCTGCTGCAATTTCTAAGTCATGCACAAAAATTGCGTTAGAATTGCAACAGAATTGCAAATGGCATTATTACCAGAGTAAATATTCGTAAGGTTTTAGTACACCCCCCCCCCCCCTGCTACCCTTACAAAATTTATACACGGCCCCTATAAGATACGCAAAATGAAAGAAAATTATGCGAGCTTTACGGATATATGCATATTTTTGACACATCAAACGTATAAAATGACAGAAATATTTTTTTCTAATATTTATTAAATTTTAAAAATTAAAAAATGGTTACTCTTCAACAAAAATGAACTTTAAATATATTGTAAGCTACACCCATCAAAAAGAAGTGATCTATTTATATATCTTTTTGACACATCTAACGCATAAAACATAAAAGAAAAATTTTAATTTTCTAAAATAAGCAGTAAGTTTTGATCATATAGCTCCAAAATCTAATCAGTTCTACGTTGAGTCATATCTGATAATATATAACTTTTGAAGGTCACCTCATTTCGGGATGAAATTTGCTAAATCAATGCTAAATTGTGCACAATAATTACGTGTACAATTCTTATGTGTAAGAAACGCACTATGCCAGAATGTTCCGATGATTTTTTATTAAATAAACGAATCTTTAAGTATTTGTTTTTTATGAAGATTTGAATTCAGAAAAAAAAATAAAGATTCTGATTCGTTTTTGTTTTATAACGATTTATCTATTTTACGATATTTTGAATATCTATAATGCAATTCACAATCGTAAGCTTATAATTTTTTGTAATGTATTTTTTGACAAACAATGATAAAAAAAAACACCTTTTTGAGTTAATACATAGAAAGAAATATAGCAATGTTAAATTAATGTATTAGAATAAAGAAATTCATATTGAAACAATTTATTTAGTTTAAAGAAGGTATGTGCTAATGAATTGGGAGCGGTTTCTTTGTATTTGTTATTTATTTCCATTTTTATTACATAATTCGTTTTTTTATTTCAATGAATATTTTGTCACTTCACGTAAACATTTGTAGCAATTACATAAATCATAAATCTACCCTTAAGCAAATCTAAAATGGATTTGACGCATTATATATACAAAAAATACATTTACAAGGCGCCACATGGCTGTATAAACTTTCCTTTTGTACATTTGCACTGAGGAAATTATTATTATTTTTTTCTTAATCAAGTCGATTATTTCAATTGTTTCCAAAACTATTTACATATGCACTCACTATTAAGCTTTTGGCAAAAGTATATACAAATGCTATAAATATTAAATAAAAGAATGTTTTTTTACAGATATATTAAAATAACTTTAAACATATTAATTCATAAAGTTTTTATAAATGTTTACCTTTGTACATACTTTTGCTTTCAAGCTGAGAACAATTAACGAAACAAGAATACATAGTATAAAATACCTATGCTCTAGCAAAAAAAAACAACTAACATAATACTTTATTCTTGGTCTAAAGCTTTCAATAAGAATTTGAAAATATGATTTTAAGTATATTGAGAATAAATTGTACATGTAATAAAAAAATATGGAATCTGTCAGCTCACCACCGAAAAACGTATGTACAATGTTAAGTTTTGACGGCAGTATATATAGCTGTAAATTACGTTTTGGAACTCTTTGACTATGGTTTTTCAATTAGTTCAGCATCGTAAACTATCTGACGGCCACTCCATTGATGGTGATTCCATTCCTAACCACTGGTTCTGCTTCATAGTGTCCAGACCTATTATAAT
The DNA here is from genome assembly GCA_949152435.1 of Gastracanthus pulcherrimus. Classification (NCBI taxonomy): domain Eukaryota; kingdom Metazoa; phylum Arthropoda; class Insecta; order Hymenoptera; family Pteromalidae; genus Gastracanthus; species Gastracanthus pulcherrimus. Next base: position 723,825 of record OX424573.1, on the reverse strand, counting down.
TCCTTCTCGCCTGCCCCGTGCCGTATCTGTTTAATTGATGTACGCCAAGTAAATAAAGGAATTTGAATATTGAAATGTTTTAATGAATATATGTATTAAGTATTTACCCATATGTACTGCCGCTCATGCTGTATGGATGATCGTACAAACCATCCTCAGGAACATTTTCATACATTGTATTTGGCGTACCGTCATTTAGAGTCGCGTAAGACATGACAGCCGCATTTTGATCTTCTTTACGTTCTGCTGCTTGGACGTTCTCGGTATTTTTGACAGGTGTCGCCTTACGCCTGTGCAACAAAAGTCATATTTCTCAAAAAATCATTCAGCGATAATAGATACAATTACAATGATCATGCTTACAGTCTGAGGTAGACCAAGCCAATTATAATCAAAATTATTATTATTACTCCAGCTGCAATTCCTACACTTGTGCCAACACCTTGTGCTTCTGCAACTTCATTGGTTGATTCTGTAAGCAGACAATCGTTCCATTAATATTTTTTAAGGGGGTCCGAAAGTCAATTAAGAATTCAAATTTCTCGCCCTGATTTTTACCGACCGAGTAGTGAATCATTATTAATAATTTTAAAAATACTTATATTTAGACAAAATCCAATCTCGCTGGCCCTTCATTGAGTAATAATACACCTCACTACAAATATTCACGTCAAAATCAACGGAACCCTAAAAAATTATTGGAATTAAATGTTGACGAAATATCATTCCAATAATTTTTGAGGGTGCCGTTGTTTTTGATTTCTCAAAATTCGTAGAGAGGTGTATTGCTACTCAATGAAGGGTCAGCGAGTTTGGGTTTTAGCTACATATACGTTATTTTGTTTATAAAGTAAATAATGTATGGTTCGGTCGGTAATTCAGAGAATTGACTTTCGGACCCTCTTAAAACAGCTAATATGTATTACTTTAGCTTTCTTATACTGTACTGTTTAAATGTTTTAAATTGACAGGTACTATAAGCAGTTAAGCACGGCTATTTATTGTAAAAATCGACTTGACACGCAAGCTAATAAGCAAATCTTTAAGGGACTCCAAAAGTCAATTAAAAAGTCAAATTTCCCGCCTTGAATATTACCGACCGAGAAGTAAATAATTATATATAATTATAAAAATACTTATATTTAGACAAAAGAAAACACTCGCTTGCCCTTCATTGAGTAGTAATAGACCTTAGTACAAAGATTCAGACGTTAAAATCAACGGCACCCTAAAAAATTATTGGAATGATAATTGGTAAAATTTAATTCCAATAATTTTTTAGGGTCCCTTTGGTTTTAACGTCTAGAACTTCATCCATAAGTCCATTAATGTTCAATGATGGGTAAAAGAGTTTGGGTTTTAGCCAAATATACGTAATTTTGTTTATAAAATAAAATAATGTATTGTTCAGTCGGAAAAGCAGGGAATTGACTTTCCGGTCCCCTTGCTTTACCAAAGCCTACTTATATACAGATGTGCATTTGCTGGCGACGAATCATATAGCCCTTCGTATTTACCCCATTACAGTTGTTATCCGGTTTGCATATAAGAAAAATTTATTTTGGTATGTAAAGCTTTCTATAGCTACTGCCGCCCATTAATCGTAACAATCAAATACTAGGATTTCTCATCCCTTTAATCCTCTCATCTTTCCTACAATATCTTTAAAACCGACATCGAAGTAAAAATACTATTTCATAATGATTAAAAAGTATTTATTTTTATCAACTTTTAAGTAAAGATATTTTTTAAACACTTAAATATTGCCAAGAACCATGCAAATAATATTCTAGAGCATAGTTTTAACCCTAATACTTAACAATTTTCTTGACAAGTGCAGTTTTGCTCAGAGTCTGCAAACAATATTATACATAATGTCATAGTGTAAGAATGGTACCATCTCAGATTCGCGGTGAAAAACGTACCATGTCGGAAATGAAAAATTATGATCGAGACCTAAGTTGGCAACACTTTTTCCAAATATTTCAAATAAAAGGAGGTTACATAGATTTCCCGCGCGGGGTGAGGAAAGGAGAATCCCCCCAGCACCGCGCACCTCCCCGCGCAGCCAACAAGCTGTGTTTTTATTTACACTTTCGCTTCCCCATTAGCCAGATGTATGGCAAATTGTTAACAATTTGACATACACGTTTTGCTATCGATTTCCGTAAGTTTGACGTAAAACTGCGTCCGTATATGCTGGAAATTTTTTATCAAGTATTACAGCAACTATTGCTCATGATGTGCAGGCGTATCATAGGCATACATTGACATCATATTGTCGTCACATTTCTCGATTTTTGTGTTACACAAATTTCCATCAATATGCTGTTATTAATTTCTTCCCTTTCTCTCTTGCACTATCGTATATATGAGTAATTTTATTGAATATTACGTGAACAATATTGAAAATAAAATAATATAATATATTAATAATATTGAAAATAAGTTGGAAGCAAATTGATGTACAAAACTTGCCACAACAGTTACACATCAAATGTAAGTAAATCTGCGTCCGTATATGGCAGCAATTTGGTGGCTAACATGTGCAGTCAATTTTACGGCACATTGACATCAATCCTTGATATTCGTCATTTCTTGAGCGTAAGTTGGAAGCAAATTGCTAACAAACATTGCACAGCAACTATTGCCGCGATTTTGCCGCGGCAAGCCTGGTTAATGGGGTTAGTACGCGAAATCTGTCTTATCATTCGTTCACAAATTTCGCGTACATGGTGCTTTTCCAATATTTTACATTGTCGTTTATTTATTTCTTATAATTTTTAAACAATCGCACTCTAAGTTTATTGTCAGTTTACAAGTTGCTTCCATAAGAGCGAAACTTGCAAGTCAATTATCTTTAAAACGGTAATGGCCAATGCTTTCCAATTTCAAATGTTATCGTAACCTTCATAGAAGAGATGACATATTAAATTTTCAGAAACATCTTATCATTTTGACTTCACTATCGAACCTCCTTAATTGTAAGCAAATATGACGCGATTTAATAGGGCGTAAATGATTTTAATGTATAAAGTAGACGAGGAAACTTTAATTAATTGTGAAACGTACTTTTTATTTTAAATAAGAGTTTGTGAATATTATTTTAATTATTTGTAATTAATTTGTTTTAATGAATAAATAAATAAATAAATAGTAGAAGAATGAAAAAAAAATATAATTTTAAAGTGATAAAAAGCCTTTGAAGTTGGGATATATCATCAAAATATATTTTAATTATTAAATTTATTTGATTCGCTTTTAGTTTAAATTGTATTTTTTTTCATTCTTCTACTATTTATTTATTTATTTATTCATTAAAACAAATTAATTAATGAAAAATATCGATTTTCTTAGATTTACAAAAATGTGTGTCATCTTGTAAAAAAAAGAATTCATAATTTAAACTTAAAAGTTATAAAGCATTGACCTGTCTCACTTCTGTTTTTTACACAAATTATTTTGTACCTCTTCAGAGCGCTTTTACTAAAGATATTTAGAAATTTTATTTATACAAATTAAACAATAAAATAAATATAAACAATGTATTTTTTGTTTATTTTGAAAATTGATGTCATAATTCTTAATTCTATTGATTAAATCAGGCTAATTAAACTACGCTCAATCAAAAATCATGAAAATCGAAATTTTTCGTCAACTGAATTGGTAAATCGGGACCTATATATTATATAAACATAAATGCAAATCAAATAAATTTAATGATTAAAATATATTTTTATGATATTTCCCAACTTCAAAGGATTTTCATTACTTTAAAATTATATTTTTTTCATTCTGTTATTATACATGTATGTATATTTATTTATTGATTAAAACAAATTAATTACAAATAATTAAAAGAATATTCACAAACTTTTATTTAAAATAGAAAGTGCGTTACACAATTAATTAAAGTTTCCCCGTCTACTTTATGCGTTAGATCATTTACGCCCTATTAAATCGCGTCATATTAGCTTATAGTTAATTTGAAATATTTGGAAAAAGTGTTGTGTCAATTTAGATCTTGATCATAATTTTTCATTCCCGAGATTGTACGTTTTTCATCGCACTATAGAGATGGTATGTTCTTTAACGCTCCGCTGAGATGGTACGTTTTCACCGCCAACTTCAGATGGTATTTTCTTCATCACTCGGGCGAGATGGTATTGTTTTCCCTCCAACCGACGATATGTAAATACAAATTAGGATTACGAGAATTCGAACACTTCGAATCCGTCGTCAAACCCCTGATTATTACCAAAAGTTATATAGGGACACAATTTTTAATTTAATTCTAAATTTTGAAAAAAAGATCTCATTGTCACGTTGTTTGAATCAAAAGCAACGCTAAGATAAAATATGTTTTCAAAATTTTAAATTGAATAAAAAAACTTGTCCCTGTAATTATTGGTACCAGAGGGTATTTCACATCATCTTAGCATTATTTGTAAGATATAATTCCATATACTATAAACAACTTTTACTACTTACAATATTTTAGGCTTCAAATTAGTTTTTAATGATTTCTATTATGAAATTTACGCGTGCCAAATAAATGACGATAAAATATCGTTTCCATGTTATCATTTTTGGGTCACTATTATGTCACACGAACCCACAACCATTATATTTATGAAAATTTTTTATGGAAAATGAGTTTAAAATAAAAGCACTACTTGCATGAACTTATATTATCATTTCAAATGAAAATACTATTACCGTTCTTTGTATCAACATTTAATAATAGATGTATAAGAGATTATACTTAAGTCTGCATGATTAAAATTAAAGTTATATCTAGTAGAAAAATAAGCAAAAGCGCCCGCAGTAGTCTTTCAGTAAAATAGCATATAAACCAGAATATTTATAGTTCCGCAAGTGATTTGTGCATGATTTCCTTGCGAAAACAAATATATTGTTTGAATCCCGTTAAAGATATAAAAGTAATCGCTCAATAGTAAGAGTAGTGTACAGTACTATAAGTTAATTACCTTGACATCTGGGTTCCTCACCGCTCCACATTCCACTGTCTAGGCACTTTCTCAAAAAAAGACCAACTCGCTCGAACTGCGGTAAGCAATGATACTCGGCAGCTCCTCCGTAAGTCGTAGTTCCGTTAACGACAATAACTCTACCATTATCTATTGATGGTGGATGCTTACAGTCAACAGCTAAAAATGAAGATGCGCACACGTTAAAATCGTAGACAGAAATGATTTTATTTGTTGTGTATAGACATATAATAACGCACGGAAACAAGACGGAGCTCGACCAGTCCAAGATCCATTTTGCAGGCAAATCCTAGTTGCGTTGCCCTCCATTAAGTATCCTCTGGGACAGTTGTAATGAGCGACACCTCCGACACTGTGAGTCGAAACTTGCGTGCTCGCCATTCCAATCTTATCTGGCTCCTTACATTTGATTTCTGGGATTGCGAGAATGAAAGTAAAAATAAAAATGAATACGAGAATGAAGATGAGAATGAAAATGAAAGGGTGGGGGTACGAACCCTTGCAGACGGGAGTTTCGCTGCTCCAGGTGGCGTTTTCGAGGCACAGTCTCCTGGCAAATCCATCGAGTTCGTAATTTCCATCGCACTCGTAGAGGGCCGCTGCCCCGTAATACGTGACGTTCGAGGTGAGCGTGTACCGGCCGTGCTCTATGTCCATAGGTTTGCCACAGTCAACGTCTGACAAACGAAATAATGACTTGTTATTAGCATTAGCTTACTTTGACACTCCTTTACTTGTACCCGTGTATGTCGGATGTCGGATATCGGATATCGGAGTTGAACTCACAGACACATTGGGGCACCTCGCCACTCCACTTTCCATTCTCCTCGCAGGTGGAGAGCGAATCACCGACCACCTTGTAACCGCGCTCGCATCGGTACTTGGCTAGGGCACTTATTTTGTAGGAGGTTGCTCCGGTATTGGAGTTCTCGGCCGTTCCCGTCCTTATCAGTGTTCGTCCGTACATGCGGTCGTTGCCAGTCAGCGACAAAATCCCGTGCTTCGCCAACACTGGTTCTGGGCATCTGATTTCTGAAAGTCATTTTTCCATTCGCAGCTCCAATCCATTGCAAATTTCACAATTTACGATATTAATACATTGTTCGTACCTTCACATTTTGGACTGGCATCGCTCCAAACCCCGTTGTCCAAGCAATAGCGTCGAGGACTTCCGTTGAGCCTGTAGTTTTTTGTACAGCTGTATGTAATCTCGCTGCCTAAATAGGTCGTACCGTTGACGTAATCGATCGAGCCATTCGGAACAGGTAGAACCTTGCCGCAGTCGACGTCTGAAAGTAAGACAAAACATTCATCAACTGCCAGATTCTGATCGCTCGATTGGGAATAATTTTGCATCCTTGTTTATCGCATACATTCGCAATATGGCAATTCTCCAGTCCACTCTCCGTGTTTGTCGCAGGTGTGCTTGGCCTCGCCGTGCAGCAGGTAACCTTCCTCGCAATGATACTCGATAGTGCTGTGTATGTAAAGATCGTAGCCGACGACATAGCTTCCATTTGGAACTTCTGGTTCTTCGCAGGTTATCACTGAACGTGAGAAAATATTAAATGATATTAGCACGAGCTACCTGCAGAATACACGTGCATTAATATATATATGTATAATACAAAGAAAGATATTTACATTCGCACTGAGGTGTCTTATGGTTCCATTTTCCTTCCTTGGTGCACACCTGCCTGGCTTCACCATCGACCCAAAAGTCCTCCTGGCAACTGTACTCGATTAGGCTTCCGACTGTGGTCGTACCGTTCACGAGCTTCACCGTACCCTGAGATATTTGAGCTGGGGCGCCGCAGTCAACGTAACGACACTGCGGCGTCTTGCCCGACCACTGGCCGCCAATGTCGCACGCCAGGACCTTTAACGTCAATTCATATCTTATACTTATAATATTTCAGTAGATTTTTCAATATTTCTTACGTTATCTCCAAACAGCACAAATCCATTCTGACAAGTGTATGTTGCCTTAGATCCCGCTCGTTTGCCACTGAATGACACGATACCACCGTTAACTTCTGGCGGATCTGGACACCAATCGACTAAAACATTTATTTTTAATTAAGTACTTTCGAATCATCAATCGAGCTAAGCATTTTATTAAAACTTAAAACAAACGAATAAAAAGTATTTACATAAACATTGTGGCTTATGACCACTCCAAATTCCACCGTCGCCGCATCTGCGTCTCCCATCCCCAACTAACGTGTAATTCTCCTTGCATGTATAATCAGCAAAAGCTCCGTGAGTTGTTCGTCCATTAACGAGCTTGATCGTGCCATTTTCTACATCCTCCACCGGCCCGCAATCGACGACTGTAGAACAAAAATCCAAAATTGAATAATTATTTATTCATAAGGGGACATTACACAGTTAAATCTAGTCCTCCGAGTATATTGTATAAATATTTATAAGATGGCCTACATTTGCATGTTGGCGGTGAACCACTCCAAAAGCCACTGGGCTCACACGTTCTGTTCTTTGAACCGAGAAGCATGTGACCATCTTGGCACACATATTCGATTGCTGATCCTATTGTTGTCTTCGAGCTGATGATGGTCGTGTTCTCCAACTTGTCCGGACTTCCACACGTTGATGGTTCTACATAAATGAATTCAAAATAAAACATTTAAAGTAAGCTTTGCTTTTTCTATATATAATGACTAAACGTATTTCATTGTAAGCTATTTTTATTTATCATTATCTTATCTACATAAAAAAAGTCTATCAATATTTTATATAACGCTTATAAACAATTAATGTAAACAATTTTATGTTTTAAAGAGTCGGTACCCCGTTTTGTTTATAATTTTATGATCTTGCCTAAGTGTAACATGTAAGTCACTCACTGCTCTGACATATCCAATGAAGATAATCCAAATTGCATCCGACGTCATTCCAGAGCCAAGAGCGTCCACCATCCAGAACCACGCAATTCTGCTCGCCGTTGTAATTATTTGGCTGGTCTTTGCCCCAGTGGGGCTTTTGAATGACTTCACCTATGGACAATCATATTATAATATATACAATAATGTTTATTCCTTGCTATTCGCGCGAATCTTATATGCATACGCGACTTATCCTCTTTTCTATCTCGACAAACGATTGTTAATTGTCTTACGAAACAGCCTTGATACACGCTCGAGTCGTGTATACATTCTTCGGGAGATCAATGACTCGGAAAAGAATATTCTCCTCGGGCAGCTTATGTATGAGTTATACAGAAGAAAGATATGAGATCTTTCGACAAGTGGATCGAGGATTTCTCTGCGATAGGTAATGCGATAATTGCAGACGCGTAATTACGATGCAAATCGATTTCTGCCATGGAATTCGAGATCGACGAGTCGCTGGTGTAGCCAGTTAATATCTGTCAGCTTTACTACAGCATCGAGCTGTCAATTATTACTTAATCTCTCAAGCAACGTGTACAGCGGCCTCGTTCTCACCGCTGTATATCATAATACCGGCGACTGCTATTTTCTCGCTACCGAGACGCGTTCGGAGTTCATCAGATAAGCCCGAAAAGAAAATTGAAAAAACGAGGCAAACGAAGAGATCCTCTATCTACGTAAACGGCCATAATAGGCAGGATTCTCTTCAACTACCTACTAAATAGGCTACAGTCGCAGAGGCTTACTGCATGTGGCTCGACCTGCTAATCAGAAGAAGGATTCAAATCCCGATTTCGAAAGGCTCCTTTGACTTTGTTTCGAAACAATTTAATTACTCATATGCTCATATACAATTGTGGGCCAGCATGCTGCATATACGGAAAGTGTTTGACCTTTTTTGAAATACTGCAATTTCATTGGGTTTCATTGGATCGAACGTAAGTTTTCGCTAAGCGCATTGGAGGATTTCAAATGCATTCGACCAGAAATATCCCACGTCGAGTGTACCTAAACTATATCGAGACGAATTTATCACCGGACTATACCTACTATTGGTGTGTCAAAGGTAGATTGATTTCAACTCCCGCGTAGGCGAATGGTATGTGGTAGATAGGGGTCGGGAGTGAGTTACCTCGACGGCAAGTTAAACAAAATTAAAAAGAATAAACTCAAGTTAATAGTTTATTGAGAAAAATAGACGTAAAAGTCCTGACACGGGAACGTCCTAAAAGTATTCAATCCTTCTTACCTTAAAACCTATTTAACATTATTGTAAGCAGTGTTCTTTACTTCAAAAGTTCTCCAAGAGAAAGGTTAATAGTTAATAGTATTTGATGAATGTAAATTTAAGAACGTTGAGGCTGCTATATTGTAAAATCTATGTAACTTTCGGGAAAACAAAGGTCGATTCGAAAAGAGTATCCCCCAAAAGAATAGGGTACATTGTTTGCTCAAAGTTTATAAGTTCACTTTTTTTAAAGAACTGTTTAGATGAAGAAAGAGTGAAAAGCGTGGATTGAACGTTAATAGTTTTTTTCTTGATTCTCAAAGCTTCAAATGGGCTTGAAGTTGAGATTGAGACTGAGGGGTTTAGCCACTAGTAATAGCCACTTCTATAGGGTATGTACATTTTACGGTTATGAATTATCGTCGGTACGTACCGTCAACCCATTTCCAAGTTCTGACAGTTATGAGTGGCTCCTTTTGCGCACCTATCCAGACCAGTTGAGTCTTGAGCTTACTTTTTCGTCTGTCAAGGTTGTTCAGGATGAAAGTCGACGAGATACCCTATGCGTGGGAGGAGATAGAGTTTTATGAATAAGAATAATTATGACTTGGGGATGTCCAAGAATGAAGTAGATGAAAAATCACCTTAAATCCGTGCACCAAGTCCCCAGAGCGTGCCTTGCAGTAGCTCCGAGCCTGCTGGAAGGAATCGCCTTTGTTGATGACGAATTCGTAGCACGTCGAGTTGAAAGCCGCTAAATCAGCGTCAGCCGGCGTGCCGGCGTTGGCACACCTATCCACCGAGAACTCTACAACGAAATCGAACTGAGCGTGCCTTGTACCTTCCCGAGTTCGTAGTTGAGCTGGAAAATTGAGCTTTTTACTCACCGTTTGTGGCGAAGATCTCGACCTCGCAGAGACTCAAGCTGCCCTCGACGCCGACGAGCTGGAGGAATACGTACTGGCCGATCAGGGCCCGCGCGCACGTAAACGTCTTGGTGATGCCCTCCTCTGTAATTGCGAGACACGAGATCAGAATCGATTTACTTGCTACTTGCTACTCGCTACTTGCTACTTGCTACTTACCGATCGTCCCGGGAAACCAGGCGCAAAGCGGATTTCTCTGTAGCTCGGCGCTGCTGTTGCCTACGCGAATCTCGATATCTTGAAGAGGTTGATGACCTTAAGGAGAGGAGAGAGAAATAAGCGCCAAGTGCATAAAATAGGAAAGAAGTTAAGGTGCAACCGACGAAGGGGCCTACTCACCACAGCAGCCTCTGGTCGTAACTCTAATGACCTTGACCGAGTAGGCCTTGAGGAGATCGACCCTCCACCAGGGGCTCGGCTCGCTTTGAGTCTCGGTGCATCTCTTGCCGTCGTGCTCGGTGCTGAGGTCACCGTCGTTCCCGTGGCCGGCGTCTCCTCCGCGGACCGTCGTCGACTGGTTTGCCGGCTTCCTAAACCCAACGTTCACTCCTACCAACACCATTATACAAATTTTCTTACTTTTTACTTTTTTACTACATCTGCGGATTTATATACATATAATAGGGGAATCAATTTGAAAGTCAAAATCGCCCAACGTATAAAATATCTATCTCCGTTATAATTAACCTTAACTTCATTCCAAGACATCATTGAAGTGCTAGAAAACGCTTACATATGTACTAAAAGTAATATACAGTATACGTTAACCTTTTATCACTTTTTTCTCAAGATTTTTTATACTCATGCGCTTACTTTGTAAAGATTACGGCGTTCAAAATTTCGTTTAATATTTAATTTAACCAAATAAATACAGTATTGAATCTAATAAACATTTATTGAATCAATTAAATATTTCATTGCAACATTATGATTATAAGTATTTAGTTGATATAATAAATTATTTTTCTCAGTGTAGACATTTAGCCGCGTACTTTTTTTCGAAACAAGCTCAAAGTACATTTTTATTCCTTCTTCCATTAGTTTATTGACATACCTTCCAAAGCCATTATTTGTAAGATTTATAGTATCCTTTTTCTGTGCGTATTATGTTTAAGGTAGGTCTCCGGCTTTAAGTCGATCCTATGTATTAACATTTATATAGTTGTTACAAATCCCTCATAGTTAAAATGACATTGTAATACAAAATAAGAGTATCTCGTGTAATAGAAAAAAAATTTTAAACAAAAATTTGAATGTTGTAGGCGTAAATATTGCTCATTAAAGAAACGTCATATAAACTTCTTAAATATTTTTTATTTTTCTGTCGATTTTAACGTTTAAGGGCTCATTTTGTTCCTTGCGCGATTTCAGTTCGGGTATCCACGGGGAAAATTCGGAAATTGTGGATGAGATTAGCGATAAAGTACTATTATTTATACGAGTTACTCTATCCAGTTGTAAACAATCGCACTTCATCGCTAATCTCATACATAATTTCCAAAATCTTCTTCTGGATACCCCATAGCTGAAATCGTGCATGGAGCAAAATGAGCCCTTGAATGTTAAGAGCTACTGACAAATAAAGAAGTTTTAAGAAATGTATGTTACTTTATTATATACTCTTATTATATACTGAAATGTTATTTTAAGTATGATAGTTTTATAAGAATGATAAAAATTGGAATACATAGGGTCGATTTAAAGCCGGGGAAGTACCTTAATAGCTTTAAGGAATTACGTTATTATAAGTATACGTTGTTAACCGATGTAATTTTGCCATAAAGATTTTGCCACGAACTGTCTAGCGAAAATAAATATAAAAATATAGATATGTTTAAGAGAGGGGAGAGAGTGAGCGAGTTTGAAAAGTATGTTAGATAAGAGGAGCGGTAGGAGTGTTTGGCGCTGTACTGGTGGTTTGGCCGCTTCTGAGCGCCGACAGGCCAGATTACTGCAGCAGGCGCAGCAGCCAACGGGCGAACACAGTTCTCGGAGAAAGGATTTCTCATTGCGCGTTTATAATGTTCACAGCGGCAGCACCGGCTGCGGGTGCAACTTTGTTGGGATCTCGATATTTCGGCGTCTGCTGCGTGCCAGTCTATACTAATACGACACGCGTCGCCTAATAAGCCGTCAGGCCGTCGGACTCTTTATATATACATCAGGCTCTTACTTTTTCTCGCGTAGATCAACGCGGGTCAATGCACTTTGTTTCTCGCTATCGCGCACGGTGAAGTAGAAATCTCTCGCTTACCGCGAGATTATTTTGCGGAAAAATCCTTGGAGGTCGTTACCGCCGCTACTCATGCTTACCGCGCGCGCATCGTGCAGGATGCAACGTTTGCCGCAACAATCGCCGCCGATTCAACGCTAACGAACTTGCGCACTTGCGCACTTGCGCAAATCTTTCCGTTTTCTCTACTTACACGACTATCTTTATTTATTTGCTTTGGACTTCCGCGAATTCACGGATACACAAATAAAGGCTTTGTTAGATTATTAATTACTTTTTTATGCTTACCGCAGAAAGGCAGCTCTCCTTGCCATTTTCCTTTGTTTCCACAGCTCAAGCTGTTCGTGCTGAAAACAAATTTAGGATTAATATTCAATTCGTTCCAGCTGTTATACTGACAAAGACTCTGGCCATATCCCAATTATAATCTATAGGAGGCGCATATTTAAGGGGCGCATCATTTTCTGAGCATAGATATAATTAAGTTAAGATGTGATTTTCTTCATCGGAATTCAATTGTCGAGCGGAGAAAGCGCGATGGACACAGCGAGCATCGCCAATCAAGTATCTTGAACAAAAGTCACTCGCGAGTGTTCCATTCGCTCGACAATGCAATTACGCACTACTGTATTACTATCAAAAGAGCTACGCCGTCGCATGCGAAACTTTCATCTTAATAATAATCATTATTAATTTTTAATTAGCAAAGAAGAGATAGCAGCGGATAAATACATTTCAAGCTTAAAATTGTGTATTTAGCTGCAAATGGCCTTAGGATGTTGTCGCTTAAACAACTAAATTATCTCCTTACCTAGGATCTACAGTGTTAAAAAAAGGTTTTTAAAAACAAAAAAAATCGATTTTTGGCTTTTTACATTTTCTTAAAGTATGTTCCAAAGAAAATATTTCCTGAAAATTTTACATCTATTGCGGCAGAAAAATTTTAATCGCATTTTTCTCGAAATAATATTTTTTGGATAAAGTACCAATTGGTGAGCAAGATATCTCGAGAACCACAAGAGTAATCGAATTAAATCTTTTTTAGACTTTCGCACATAAGGGCCCCTTCGCAAATGAAGGATTTTTTTAATTCATAAAACTTTTATTCTTATTGGAGAAAAATGAGTAATTTCACCGCACAGTGGATATTAAAAACAGCTTTTAATTCAGTTTACAATATTTTTTAACAAAAAGATTACCAAAAGATGCTCAAGATATATATTTTTCAACATATAATTAGTAGTAAAAAAATACAATAGTTTTTTTAATCCCCGAGAATTACGCTTCTTTTGGCGCTGCAACTAGGGGTGGGGGGGGGGGGCATGACCCCTTAACGATTCTTACCCAAAGAGTTCGTAGCCCACGTCGCAGGTGTAAGTTGCCGTAGTGCCGAGCTTGAGCGATTCGTCCGACAAAGAAAGCTTCGCGTTCATTGGTACCGCTGGATGACCACATTTTTGCTCTGAAACATAATAAGATTATTTGTAGATGGTTTTTTATTACTCGTTTTGAGTAGAAGAAAAAAAACTCGACGATTATCATAATCGCGCACTGGATATAGATGCGAATACTGCAGTAGTAGCATTGACATTGCTCTCGCGATTCGCGACTCGTGGCCGGATGTCCGTCGATTAGTTAGCCGATCGCGAGCGCAGCCAGTCATGCGCGCATAATGTCCTTTTCTTACTTCTCACTGGACCACTGCGTCGGTGCAGCTGTGCAGCCTTTCATTTGCGACTGGGCAGTACTTTTTTCGCACGTGCGCGCCGCTTGCCGGTTGCCGGCTACCTTCTAGCTACGCTAGGTCACACTCCGCGATTCCTAATCAACCGTTACCCCTAAACTTCCTAAAGCTCATTTTATTAAATCTCTGCAAATTCAATCAATGGACTCGATATTTTTACAGAGGAATTCTTCCGAATCAAAATTTTCTGTGGGAAATCGAGCTGCAGCCTCAACATATACGATAACTGCAGCTGTGCTCGAGCATCGGCCTTGGACGGAATCCCACGCAAATGGTAAAATGCCATTGTTCGGATTCCACCTTTCCATATTACTCTGTACGTATACGTATATGTCTGTAAGAATCGCTTAGAGCCAGAGCCGAGCTCCAAACCATTTGGGCCCATGACAAAAATCCAGCTTTGACGAAACAATTTTCAAACTGGAGACAAATAATCGATGCATTACTTATACCCCCTATGCGTACGCGAGCGCACACGCTACCAGCTCTAGTATACCGTCTAACTTCGTGCATTCATTTTTTCAACCAAGGGAAAGTCAGTCGCGGACCTGACACGAGCGGCACGCTCTAACTATTACATGTATACATATACTATTACACTTAGTCAAGTGTATTTGTATACTGCTTCATGCTGCTGTTCGTGCGAGTGTCTACTCATAATAATATACAGCATATTATGTCCTCTCTCTAAGAAATACTACAAACGGTTCTTTTTATGAAAACGAGACCTTTTCTTCATTAAAAGTATTGTACCTTAGGTTTTCGGACTTAGGAAGATCCACTTTGAGGATATTTTTTATAAAATTTTTTTTAAATTTTCTTTTTTTTACTGTCGAATCGTTTTTGTCCTAATATTTCCAGGAATTCGTTATGTGACATATTGGTAGATTACTTTGATCAAATTCTATCCGATCTAACATCATGGTTCCCATATGGGATGTCAATTATATTACAAATTGAAGATAAAATGCTAAAACATGTTCATATAGATACAATTATATGCATTTATATTGATGGTATATGCTCATGCTTGTTTTAAAAATTAAAAATAAATATATTAACCCTCACTTAACCAAGGGGGACTCGAAGGATACATTTGTATAATTTTCAATAATAATTGAAGTTTTCCAATAAAAATTGGTGTGATTCGAGGGCACTAGTCACAAACCTGCTGTCCAAATTTAAAAATTTAAAAATGGATTCAAATGTATATAGAATTTTGCTTCCTTACCTGGAGTCATTGGTAAAGCGACGATTCCCTAAATTATATTAGTATCCAGTGCAACATGCCAAGATATCTAATCTTCGAGTTCGAAAATCGATATCCCGATCGAATGGATTTTCGCGGTTTTGATTAGACGTGTAAAGAAAGTCAGTGAAGATTATGATATGTTTTCATCTTTCTAGTAAATAAGTAATGAAAGAACTAAGACATTTTAAATAGTTATTTGTGACTGCGTATTTAATAAGTACGCATTAATAATTACAAAAGTACGATTTATTACAGAACAGTGAAACAGAGAAAAGTAAAATTCACGGTCTAAGTCTTTCTTATTCTGCATAAAATTCTGTTAAATGTTGAAAAGACTTAGGTGCGGTACACGCGCCAGTGTTACGCACTGAATTCTTTTTTTAAACAAATCGGCATTATTTTAATTTTCTACGTTAGATTATCCTAGTGATCAAGCAGCAATAATCTACACACCCACCCACACACACATAAATATACTCACAATCACACATGGACCCACACATATTCTAAAAATAGTATATTTTGATTCCAAGTGTCCCACACTGAGAAAACAATATCGTGACTAACACGATATATATCGTTGAATTAACGATACGAAAAATCGAAAAATTAAAAGTTTGGAAAAAGTCAAATTTCAATACGTAATACACATTTACATTAACTTGAAGAAAAAGGTTTATTAGGAAAATTGTACAATGTCGATATCGTATTACTTTACCATATTGTTTTCTCAGTGCAAACATATTGCTGTAATTATTTTAGCATAAACTTTTTCTCTATGACAAAGCTTAATCTTAGTCCAATGAGGTAGCGAAATAAAAATGCAGACTATAAGGTCAATTTTCAATAGTACCTTCTCTTAATCGGTACTTTTCAGAAAGAAAAAATCTGGTTTTCGCAAAAAGAATTTAACGCTACCCTTTACGACATTAATGCTTTATGTATTTTTTCTTTTGGAATAGATCAAGAGAAATTGATTGATGTCAGCTTTGTGTTAGCGGATCAACTATATGGTAATTATATGCATAGTGGAAATATTTCAAGCATAACATCATAATATATATTGCCATGAGCTATACTTAACTTTTAGTTTTCTATAATCTTTATAAAAATGTATTTCCATGTGCGAGTGGAATCGTTATCGAGAGGACATCTTTTATCTGTACAAGTAAATGAATAGACAATTCTTATATAGACTTGAGGGGATGTATATATTGTATAGAGATAGAAGAGAGCGCGATGGCATGCGCTCGAGACTTCCGTCCATGTCTCCATGTACCAAGGCCAAACTCGAAAGTATTACCTTGATTTAGCTCCGAAGCGAGACTCGCTGCTTCTACCTATGATCTTTATCGAAAAGCATTGTCGTAGGAGAATTTCTTAAGGAAGAGGGAAGAGTTGAGGCAGAAAGGGTCGAGTGATTCCGATTTGCAAGTTAGACGGTGTTTCTTCGCGTTATTTTTCTACAGCTACATACAACAATACAAGATCCTTCCACACTGGCAGTGACATTTCACTTTCGTTAATGAATAATAGCGCACGGCATAATGCATATAGGGTAACTTTCTCTGCCTCCTTTTGCGGGTTGCTTCCTCGAGGTGCGCGTGCAGCCGAGCACAGGTGCACGAGCATAGCTGCTACGCGAATTAGCTGAAATTCGAGTTCACAGGCCGTACTTTGGCGACGACTATTCTTTTCTATTAATATAATAACGGTAAGCTGTTGAGCAAGCTGATTGAACTTTGCCACGTGATCTCATAATAAGAGACTTTCTGCGCTTTCTCTATTCCCGCGGCGCACCATACAATCATGCGCGCGCGCGCGCGCGCATTGGAAGCGACCGCTCAGCTGCTGCTTCCAATACGAAAGTTGTATTTACCGTGCCATTAACTTATTACAAATCTTACAAATCTTACAAATCTTACAAATCTTACAATATTACAATTTAAAAGTCGCCAATTCGAGTGAAGCTTCATTGGATAGGATTTAAGCAAGAACGAGCTTCCAGTAGATCGGCTATGGAATTTTTAGCTCAATCGTAGCGAGAGATAGAAAAAGAGAAAAAGGTAAAAAGGTAAAAAGAAGAGGAACTGGTCGATGACTCGTCGGCGTTCGCTGAGCGCTGTTTGTCCGGAGCCTCGAGCCACGAGCCACGAGCCGCGAGGTGCGAGCTGCGCGGGGTCTGGGTCACTCGGCTACATAGCATCAAAGCCGAAATAACGGCTCTCTCTCTCTCTCTCTCTCTCTTCTCTGCGCGCAGCTCCCAATTGAAAATGTACCGCTTCGCTTCGAGCTGAGCTGCAACTCGGTAAAATCAACGCTCGCGACGCTCGATCTTCCTACACGATCCTAGCAGCTCGATATTTTCCTCTCTCCGCGAATTTCAAATTCTATCAACCGTAGCATAAAGTCAAAGGATAAAGATGCGGGGACATTGCTGATACTGTTGTATTTCTTATGGCGGATGCTTGCAGCAGGCACGCGCTGCATCGGACATTAGAGTCGATTCTCCCGGAAGCTGGTATATAGAAAGTAGGTGTGGCCGCGACTACTTCTCCGCTCTGCTCTACTCTATTCAAAGCAAGCCTGCACAAGGCTGCACGGCTCCGCCGATACACGCGTACATCTATACCTGCTTATAATATGACCGATTCTCGATCTTCCGATTCGATCGACTGGCAGGCCGATGAAAATAACAAAATAACAAAATAACAAAATAACAAAATAATAATAACGTATATACAATATATATCCGCAGCTTGCCCAATCCATTGTATTTTGTATGCGCACGCACATGCGTGCAGTACGTGTGGCTTAGAGCGGCGCGTCCTTCTTGCGCAACGATACAAGTGTCTTTCTCGCGCGGCTCGCTACAAGCTACAAGCTACAAGCTATATGTGCAGCGCATGGCTATACTTGCGAAATTTACGTACGCCACTTGCCACCTGTCGTAAGTACTATTTAGTTGGTGCGTGTGCGATGTAGCTCGGCGAGTCCTCGGCTCCTTTTTTTCTTTCGCCGCTGCTGTATCGACATTCCACGTGCTACCGGGTGCTATACGATGCGCGCCTTCCTTCCTTCCTTCCTCGCAATTGCTATTTGCCGCTAAAATCATCATTTGATGTAGCTGACACGGTTTACTTACAATCCCTCGGCGATCGCCGATTAACCACATACCTAAACTTCCAATCAAAGGACTTTGACGGATGCAATATTCTTTTTCATATTGTACAAATCTTGCGAGATAAGTGAATGAGATAGGAAGAAAATAAAGTAGCCGCCCTCTGATGAATGCAATGCGAAATGAACTACTGGATCATAGCTGGTGCGACTTGCTTACAGCACGCTCTCGTTCTCACGATACACGAGCTAAGTATACAGATCGATCGACAGATGAGAGCGGAGCTGCTGGAGAGTACCGACGGCGCCGCGCTGCACGCATTATACCTATACACTACTTATGTACACGTGTGGCTGCTCGCCACATTTTTCACTGCACAAGCAGTTTTGGGCATTTTTCTACTTTTAGCCTGACGCTGTGACGAGCTCTTGTCATCTGGACTGATTGCAAGGAGAAAGTGCACTGCACTCGAGTCGTACGCTCGCGCCGATAAGGAAGGAGACAAATTCAGAGGGAGCTCTTTCTTTAAATTTTAAATATATATATATATAGATGACCAAAAACATTGCAGTTGCAGTCTCTCTTGGCTCTACAGTTTTTTCTTACAGCTCTTTTATTCTACGCTCAGTTATTGCTACCGGCTGCTACAATTTTCAAGTGAAAGAGAAGGCCCTCGTTAAATCGAAAAAACCCCGAGCACTCGGCTTGTCTATTGCGAAATGAATGCAAACTGACTTGCGGCCGTTCGCGAGTACAGCTGCAAGTGCCTCGTAAAAATAAAAATAAAAATAAAAAACAATTTATCCATTTATTCGAGAACAACTGGTAAATAAGACTTTTTTAACAAATTCAACGCCGACGAATTGCATAATATATCTATAATCTTATAGGCGTAGCAGACCGTTTGTTTAGTACTTAGAATTAGCGAGTAATTTCACTTCACTTCAGCATGGGAAAATATACAATTACAAGTTTTAATACTTTTTCATTGCAAGCCTTTCATTAAACGGAATCGCAAGGGCTAACAAGAGATAAGAAACAGTTCGGATACTCGAAATAGCCAAAAGTAATGTGCCGTAGGTAATAGCTGTCGAGTCGAGGTCAGAAGTTCAGCTCGCAGGCTTGATAAATGCATCCGCGAAAGGGACCGCGAGCTGCCAATAAGTACAATGGCCAAGAGAGTAAATCGAGGTAGAAAAGTAGCGTGCGAAAGTGACCGTGGCTGTGTAGGAAAAAAACTGCCGATATGTGTATATATATGAAAGCGATCGAGCAACGCAGTGGCCTGCGTTGACACACCTATGCTTGTAATATTGGCCGTGCGCACGAGCAGGTGGACCGAAGCCGCAGTCCTTATCTACTGCGGTAAGCGTGATAAGCATGATACTTCCCTTATAATTAGAATAACTTTGGACGACATGCGCTCTTTCTTTACTTTATTTCCATCTGCATAATGTATTTACACGTTTTCGCATTCTAACTCTGCCTTTCTATCAAGTCATTTATAATTACATTCAATTATTTTCATTTCATGTTCGCGCCATTACATAATGGCTTTTTACTTTTGCCACTCAACTTAGCTATTGCTGCTATACTGCTACCAATAACTTTTACATCATTTTTATAAATTCCATTCTAATTTTCAGTAATGTAAGTATACATTCAGTGTCATATACTCGAAAGAAAAATAATGATTCTCGCAATGAATATAATAATTTTGTACTTTTAGAGTGCGAGCGTTGGTGAAAAAAGGAAGTAAGCGACAAAATCGAAAATGGCTCAGTGCAAGGCCTGCACGAGTTTTGAGCATGACAGGTGTACCTGGCCATCGGATCTCCCCTACTTCCGGTGTATTGCAATGAAAAGAAAGAGCGACTGGTGAGAGTCTCTCGCTTGCCGTGCTGGGACAGCATACAATACGATCGACATACTAATGACTTACAAAGCACGGACCGAGCATTATCGCGTCTCGTCTTTTTTAGAACAATTTTTTATTACGCGAATTCGAGCCGCGCTGTAACGAAAGTACGTAATCGCCCTCGGTAAAGTAGGAATAAATCGACTTGAAGTTTTGAAGGAGCACGAGAGAGCTGTTAAGAAAAAAAAACGAGAAAGTACAATCGCTCGTTGCGTGACCTCGGGCCAGCAGAAAAGTCACTTGCTCGCAGCAGGGACAACGGGCACGAGTAGGCGTAACCAGATCGGTTTTATTTCTTTTATTTGTTCACCTCGGCCAAAATGATATGCGTATTACTGGCGACTGGCCTATTTTGTCTTAATGGCAATTTTGCAAAGTAAAAGTAAAAAGTGTCCAGAATTATGGTGGTGCGAGCGCGCCATATACGCCAAAATACGTAAACGTCTTTAGAGTCGTTTTTATGGGCGCTTTTTTCCCAAGCAGCAACGGTAGCGGTACAACTGGTACATAATACAAGCGAACTAAACGGTATATTTAGGTAAAAGTAGCGCGAGCTAGATGGCAAATGCCAGAAGGTAGAATGTAGACGGAATAGGATTGTCGCGGGGTGTAGGTGTATTGATATCGATACAGACCAGTGGCGTGCACGCTGGTGGAAATTGCGAGTAGAGCGAAAAGCAGCAGCAGCGGCGGCGACGGCGGCATTCTCGGGGGCGAGCTTGCGAGGAAGCGCCCGTCGAGCAGTGTCGCATCGATTGCGAGTAGAGCGATCGGTTCTATTCAGTCCGTCCTCGAGTTCGGGCAGCGAGTTGGATCGGCCATGGGGATCGCGAGCTGCTCGCTCCTTGCTCTTGCCTGGGATGTTTGCGCACCGAGTGAAAACAGCTCGCTCGGCATCGAACTCACCGCTAGGCCGCGAGCGCGCACTCGAAAATTCGCGGCGCGATCCTGCGCTCGGGGAACGCGCTACGGGACACGATGGCTGCACTTTAAAAGAAAGGCTAAATCGGCTGCTCGCCTCGTGGCATCGCGATCGCTACTTCCACTCGTCTCAAGGAGAAAGAGAGCCAGAGCCAGCCGCGCGCACGGAATCGGAGATCCCGTCCCCTTCACCGCGGCCGAGCGTCGAGCGTCGAGCGCCGAGCGCCGAGCGCCGAGCGCCAAACAACAACGCCGTACACCTTTCCTATATTCCTATGTGTTCCCTTTTCAAAACTCAAACGATCCTCTATTCCTCTACGAGCTCTCACACAGTCACACCTCGATCCTACCAGATCGATTTTGGCTATCTCGTAGCAGTCTGCGACCTCTCGACTTACCCTTAGCATATTCAGCGCACCCTTCCCTATCTTTTTCATGAAAATTCCAACCGCTATAATAATCTAGCTATATCCTCCTAATCATCAGTTATTTATTATCTTATATTATGTATAATGTATTTTTATCGCATTTCTACAATTTCCTATATTTAAGTAAGTATATTTATATTTGACGCATGTCTTAGCAACAGCTGTTAGTGCTGTTAGTGGGGTTAGGCCGATTCTACATCCATGCGGCTCGCGGGCTCGCGGATACGTAACCTAATAAAGGCTAATAAAGCTTTAATAATAATTAATTATGGTATAAATTATTTATAATAGTGTAAATAATTTATATTGTAAATGAAAAAGTGTAGGCAACTTATCTGGAAGCTACCCTATAAGGTGGCTCGTTGAGCCCTCGACGTACCTTTACACTTTCAACTGTGAAAACTTTCTTATAACACGATGACTCGTGTCTTCATCGGGATGAATCTTTTTTTCAAATTAATCTACGGCTATTTTTCTCTACTATTAACTTGTAAGAACGTTAAATCGTTTTTAATACTCACTTTCAGCTTTGAAAATGGACTAATATAAGAGTGCAAGGTATATTAAAAATTTTCCCTTAATTTTTTCTTTAAATATATCTATGAACTTGAAATAACTTTTATATTTAATTTAAGGTATATAAATTATTTCCACTAATAAGAAGAATATAAAGTTATTATTAAAGGCATTATTAGGTATCCGCATCCTTGTCCGCGTGGATGCATGAGGTAGAAGGAGCCTGAGTGGAGTGCGAGTGCGCGAGTCTGCGCGGGCCGGCGAGTGGCGCTGGGCTAGCGGGCTGCTGGATGCGCGATCAATTGCAGGGTGCGCGAGTACAGTGGCGCCAACTGCCGTAGCGGCGGTGGCGTCCCGCGAGTCCTCCTCCAGTCTCCTACTCCTCGCGAGAGATCCGCGCCAGCGCCTAGCGCCCAGCGCCCAGCGCGACCAACAGCTCGATAAAAAGGAAAAGAAAAAGCCGCGGTGCAGAAGGTGCACGAGCCGAGCAGTCTAGCGGGATGATAGCGAGACGCAGCCGGAGGATAAGCAGCAGCAGCAGCAGCAGCAGCAGCATCTTATGCGGCCGCTGCTGTCGCCGCCGTAGCCGCCGTAGCCGCCGTAGCCGCAGCCGCAGCCGCAGCCGCAGCTGTAGCCGGCTCGTCCTCGCGCCGCGATGGATTGCCCTCGAGCCGCGGCCGTCGCTGCTCGCCTAGCTCGGTGAGACCCTCGCCAAGGGCTTGCTTATCCTTGCTCACCCACGAGCATCTCGATCGTCGCATTTTCTAATTCCCTTTCTTTTCTAACTCCCCTCCTCAGCTGAATCGAGTGGCCGACATGGCCGAGGCTGCTGCCGGGGCTAGTCACAAATCTAGCGGCCCAGCTGACAATCGGTCGGACGTAAACGAATGCCTCGCTAGCTGGCTCGCGTATCTCCAGGTACGACGATCGCCAATTATCAGCCGATCGAGCAATTTAACGCGCTCGATGTTCTTGCAGATGCTCAACGGCCTCTGCTCGGCTGGTACGAAATTGGCACTGTCCCTGCAGGCGCTTTTGTCGATGCACGACAGCATGGCCCAGTGCAGATTGACGGCCCAGTGTTTGGCGGGCTGGGAGGAACTGACTAGAGCGACAAACGTTGCCAGTCACACTGTCAAAAAGCACGTACTCGCCGCCATGAAGGACTACGAGCTCCTCGACAACGACGCCGAGAAACACGTGAGTGGACTTTTAAAGCGTCTCAACCCTATATATTGATTTCATGATTTCCATTGTATCTGAAATTCTAATCGCGAGCGCCAGAATGGTTTATCGCAGGACATCCTACGTGACAATCTGCTGACCTTCATAAATCTTCAGTATCAGTTCTGCGTCGCGTGCTGCAAATGCTTAGGTGAGACGTAGCAAATGTTAAGCTGGATGGATGATATATGTATGTAGAGTAGAGGCAAGTGCGGCGATTCTAGCCGCGCTTTTCTTATACGGCTTGCAGGCAGCATGGCGGAATGCTCTTGCTCGCAGGATGGCAGCGAATGCGACATCGCCGCGCTCCAGCAGTGCTTCGAGCGGCTGTACAGTTCACCCCCTCCGGTCTCCTCCTCGTCGACTCGTCATCCTTCGCAGCACAGTAGTCATAGGTCCCCATTGCCGTATTCGCTGTTTCCTCTGCAGGTAATACTGATCGATACACGTATAGGTGCAAGAAGTGTGCACGCTTCGATTCGATTAAAGACGCTCCTCAAACATCCTAGCAAAAGTAGTATATTACGCATCTAGGGAGGTAAAGAATTGGCGAGTTCGTAGCACGTGGAAATTTACACCGGCAAACACGTGCTATGGGGTCGCCATTTTACCTCCCATGCTGCGTATACTATTTTTCCTCACACCAGCACCGAAAATACACATTTCTCTCCAGGCGCCCGGGAAGAAAAGTGGTACTTTCGGTGCAGGTGTGGGGAAAACACTTGCTAATAACTTTTTCGTCTTCAGTTCGGTTGGCAATTTACTCGTCCTACGAACTCGCCAATTATTTACTTCCCTAGATGCGTAATATACTATTATGTCCATCTCAACGAAAATGACCACTTTTTTCCTTGAAAAGCGAGACCAAAGTACTTTTTCCAAACACTTTTTCCCCGCAACTGTGGGAAAAAAGTGACTTTACTACAAACTAGTCCAAATTCCTTTATTTCATCAAGTTCTACCAATAACCCTGATTTTCGATTGTCTTTTAACAATATAAGTTATGTTTTACCCAATAAAATTAAAACAGACATTTTATACAAAATTTATTGGAATATTCAATATTTAATAGGAAAAATTATTACTTAGAGAGTAGAGCAGCGTCGTCCACGTTTTCAAACATTCTACGTCAGCCCATTAGTCCCGCTTTCCGAGTCAAAAAGTGGCCACAGTTGAGATGGGCATAAAGTGCTATGTAACTCGAGAAAAAAGTTGATTTTTCCCTCGGATGATAAATCTCGGTAAACTCACCCGCACCGAAAGTATTCTTTTCCATCCATGTAAATATAATGTAAAGCGGGTGGAAAGTGCGTTACTTTGTCTCCCTAGGGCAGAAAATGATCCTTTCGGTACAGGCTGAGTTGAGTATATTAGGTGAGAAAGAAAATGTCGACTAGAGGCTGTAGCTCGGTTTGTGCGTATGTCGCGAAAGGTTCAGAGGAGATGGTCGGAAACTGCAGCGGCCGACATGTCCGGGGGCGGCGGCGAGTCTTCCGAACAAACCCTCCGCAGATGGTCCATGCCCTGGGACTGCCGGCACGTGACGGAGTGGCCCAGGCAAGAAGTCAGGCGGTTGAGGGTCCCACCGCTGCACGATCGCAGCAGATCCACCACGCCGGACTCGCTCTGGAAGTCGACGATGACCAGTCAAGATGGCTTGCGCGAAGCTATACAGCTTCTATCCTGCAAACCTGGCGTCAAGGTATCCTCGAGTCAACATGCGGTCTACGGGGCTCAGCATGTGCCAGGCGTCACGCTAACTACCTGTAGCTACGAAACCATCGGCTATGAATCCGCTGTTTGGCCCGATTCAAGAGCCATTCATTCTTCCAAATGCTGGCCGCACGACTCGCACTCCAGTGATCACTCGGACCATTCTGGTAATATAACAAATAACTTCTTATCCTCATCATCATTATCATTTTACAAATATAACAGCATTCTTCCTTGTAGGGCCACGCGACTCCAGCGACCACAGCGTTCACAGCGGAGATCACCGAGATTCTGGTACTCTTCTATTCGCTATGTGCATATCTATTAAGAACAATATTGCAGCAATAAATAAACCCCTAGCGTTTTTTCTATATTAAGAAAAACCTACGAAAATGATAAAAACAGTAACAATAATCTATAAACTTCTTTTGTTGATTATTAAGCCTTTAGGGCTAGCATTGATCAAACAAGTCAGAGATGCTTATTCACCGTGTTTAGTGTCCAGTAAAACCGTTTCTTAGTTAAAAAAGTAATTGTCATTCTCCCATTTATTTGGTAAGCAGCAACCACCAATAGAGCAAGTCGATGTTGAGATTGCTCTATGGGTGAGTTAACAAGGCGAATTATGCAATATATAGCTGACGATACGCTGGTTAAAAAAACTGAGGATACGGAATAAGATCGGATAAAACCGTATTCAAATGCTGCAAAGTCCGGATTGATTTTTCGATGTTACTCAGCTTTATCCGAATGCATCCGGAATCAACCGATTTTGTATTGATTCGGATATGACCATATTAAGCGGCTCCTATGTAACCCAATCTATTTACCATCAAAAGAGTAGTTACGATTTTCGCCACCTTATAGGATTCCATGTGTATTTTGTGGCGCCACTTGTGGCTAAACACGGCGAATAAGTTTATTTTACAATCCGTCCTCGTAAGTTTTTGCTTTTAACCAGGGTTGCTGCGTCTATTTTGCTTTTGCGGATTCGTCGGAGTGTAACAGACAGATCGAGAAAGTGTAGACTTTTATGTATTACAAAGCTAACCTACCTGAACCTGCAGCAATTGACCATAAATTAATTTTATTAGCCCTCGTGTACACTTGATATATATAGTATATATGGGATAGCCATGTATTTTGGATGAATATATTCGTCCTACTGCACAGGATGGTTAAACGCCGATGTAAGCTCTACTCATTTATTGGTCCAAAAGTTGTAACATTCGCTGACAGGCGACGCTGCTTGAATTATACGCATATAGTGAATATAATGCAATACTATATTATCTAAAGATTTATTATTTTAATACAGAGCATAGCGGCGGCAGCGGTAGCGCACACGGTGACAGCAAAGACAGTATTCATTCCCACAGTGACTATAGTTGTCATAGAGAGTCTGATCCTGGTACAAAATATTTACCTATACTTATAATTGTTTGAATTTTCATCGTTAACTTACATAATCATATATGGCAACGTATTTCTTTAGGTATTGTGGACTTGCTTTCGTCGCGCAAAAACAGCTCGTCCACAGACTCTTGTATATCGGCTCATAGTCGATCGGGTTCTGAAAGTGCAGCTGGCGCTGGGGTAAGAAAATTTTCGGTATTTTCACTTTTACTTTAAGGAGGTTCTATACATTTAATAAAATGGTTAAATTAAAAATGGTTATAACTGAGGAAGGAGCAGTAGGAGCGGCTCAAATGGATTTTCCTTTTTCTAATAAATTAAACATTTTTTACTGCAAATTCTTTTTCAATATTGATTATTAATGTTGAATGAATTTATCATTTATAATAATAAATGTGAAATTTCAGTAAAAACGTATTATGTATTTCCAATTGTTTGTAAAAACTACAAGTCCAACTGGCTTTATCTTGTACACATCGGTTCATTATAGTAAGCACTACGCCGAATAGCACTACTACCGAAAATAGGGGCTCAACTCCGAATCTTACTGTAAAATTATTAGCAGAAGTTTGGTATGATTACAATTTTGAGGTTAGCTTTCAATGCGTGAACACCCTATCGTATTTTCAATTAATCGGAAAAATATCTCATCAGATCAACTTTATCTTGCATGCAAAAGCTTTGTTATGAAGAACACTACAGGGCTCTGCTTTTAATTTTCCCCTGCATTCTATACTTTAAAAGGAATCTCTAACTGAAGTAACGCGATTTTAGCTTCGACAGCTCCTTAAAAACTGTAATGTAAAGACCTGTTTTCAGCCCCAAAGATAGCAACTCAGTTTTGGTTATTTTGATATATTTTATGAATTATTCATAATAAACTGTAATTTAAGCTAAACGACTGTTCTCTGACAATGGGTAAAAGCTTAATAAATGAGTAGTTGTAAAAAGATATGTATAATTGCTCGTACGACAAATTCTCTTCCCCCTTCACCTTTTGCTTAATTTAAAATTAATATAAATAATAGGTGTAATGTTGGCCAAAAGCTGTTTACCTTGACATTACCGTTTATTATGAATATTTTATTAGAAATATAAAAATATCAAAACTTGGTTATTACTTTTATGGTCTAAATGAGCTCTCATGGGACCCTCTTTATTTATAGCATCAAAGTCAAACGGTGTAGATTGCTTAAAAACATAACTAAAAATTTTGTTAGAGTATTTCTTAGAATTTTTTGTAACATGACTATTAAAAATTACATATTACTCACTGAGAAAAAAAAATATTTTATCAACTAAATATTTAATCATAATGTTGCAATGAAATATTTAATTGATTCAATAAATGTGTATTAGATACAATACTATATTTATTTGGTTCAATTAAATATTTAATAAAATTTTGATACAAAATAATTTGATTTAATATTTAGTTTAACCAAATAAATATAGTATTGAATCTAATAAACATTTATTGAACCAATTAAATATTTCATTGTAACATGTGCTGTTGAAGTTTTAATTTATTACAATAATAATAATAATAATAATAATAATGTATTTTATTGAACAGAGTATGTGTAAAGTGAGGTGATATTATTTCACAACGTACATTTGAAAGCAAAGTCGAACATTTTAGTGCATAAAATACGTTTCTGAAACGTTCGTCAACTGTATTTTAAAAGTTTCTTTAATTCAAAATACTCGTTGTAGAAACGTTTGTGAAACATTTTATGCTATCAGGAACCGTTATAAATGAATTAAAATGCCACTTTTTCTTAAATTGTTACCTGTATTCCCTTTCAATTGATTATATGTTTATGTTATAGATACCTTCAAAAATATGATTGTACTGCTTATTTAATAAAAATTTTAATACCATCCATGTTGTCGTACCTGTGGGCAATATAAAAGTCAAGATAAAAGGACTTTCGACAAGTTGTTTTATCTCTACTATTTGTGGAAAAGTATATTGTCTATCCGTTTAGTCTCATATATTACATTCTTAAAGAGTGCTATTACATATGTATACATTCATATATAATATTTTGTAAACAGCAATAAGTTACGTGTACACAAAGTTATAGGGACCTATAGGCCCAACCCTCCTATACTTACATTAGTAGTTATAATGTTAAAACCCTGTACTTTTACGCAGTACTTATTACTGAAAAGAAAATTGAGCTCTATTACACAGTAGTCTTAAGGTGTGCATGAAAATGAGAACATTATTATTTTTATAATGGAAAAGAATTACACATATTCATTTAACCACTGTACATAGCTTTGAAGAAAAAAATAATATAGAAATTGTGACTCGTATGCCAACTATTCATGAAAACGAGAAAATTATTAATTTCTTAAGTAAAAAAACTGGTTATACGTTAAAAATCTTTTCAATACGATCTGATACAGCTAGTTATTCATATACTTTGAAGGCCATGTATAAAAATCTAAAAGGAAATAAAGATTCATGATCAACTTATTAATCAATTTACACAATTTCTCTAAAACAAAATCGGTTCTAGAATTCTTTTACAAAAACCTTATTAGGCTATTGTTGAATTGATTAAAAGAACATCTTCAATTTGTAACGTTTCGTTTTCATTGAAATCTTTTAAAAATGGTTAAGCTATCTCATATACGTATTTCTAGATACTTAATACTAGATAAATTTGAAAGAAAAATATGGTTATATTTAGTAGTAAGAATAAAGTAAGAAGAATTGAACGGGTAGTAATTTAAAATGATCAATTATTTTCATAAACTTTGCATACAGGAAAAGAAATGGTTTATCAAAAATTATACTATTTCGTGTAGTAATGACAACAGTTTTTGCTATTTGTGGATTAACATTCACTCACGAGTGTATGAAAATCTATTAAATTAATATAGTAACATTTGCGAATTATGAAATTTACCAGAAAATATAGTAATTTAAGCTAGATATTTTTGTAGAATTTACTAGAAATTATAGTAATAACCGACGCCTAATATGAAGAAAAACGCGTTTCAATTTGCTACGAAGACGAACGCATTTCGGCGTTTGCGACGAAGAGTATCGTGTTTAAGCGTTTGCTACGAAGAGTATCGTAGTTCGAAGGTTTGTGACGAAGACTATCACAATTCAAAAGCTGGCGACGAAGACTAAAGCTGTCAGAGCTTTCGGACGAAAATTATCGGAGTTCAGAGTGTTTGAACGAAAACTATCAATTTAAATCTTTTTACGGAGACTATCAATTTTTATAGAACGTAAGTATATCATTTATTTTTAAGGTGAACAATTCTCTTTCTCTCTTTACCTCTATTTTCTATTGTTCTAGTTGGTTTTTTGACATTTTTTTCTTTATTTACGAAGTAATGTTTTCGAAACAATGATGTATAAAAAGTATTAAAATACGTAATAAATTAGATGTGTTGCGTACAACTTAATATTCATGATAGTATTCGTCAATCAAAATGTTCTGCATTGTCATCGTTTTTATCAGAATGCTTTGAAACGCAATACGTTTCGTTAAAAAGCTCTGAATTCGCCGAAACTCTGAACGTCTTCATCGTTAAAACCTGAACTGCGTTAAGACTTCATTTTAAACCTCTGAACCACGATACTTTTCGTTGAATTGCGATTTTCTTCGCCGCAAACGCTGATCTGCGATACTATACTCTTCGCCTTAAAGTTAGAAACGCGTTTTTCTTCGTATTGAGCGTCGATAATACGATGTGACGGATGGAATCGCGAGACCATCATCTAAGCTTAAAACTTCACTTTATTTTTGGTAATAATTGACTAATCATAATGTGATTCAAAATAAACGTAATACATTTAAAATAATACTAAATGGAAAATAGAATCTCGTAGCGCAGTCGGAGCTGACGCCCAGTTCACAAATATAGCGGGTCTCGCAAGTTTTCACATCGTATTTTTTTTCCCTTACAGATTAAGGTATTTAAAATTAAATTCTCAAATTGCCTTTCTATAAAGAAATTTGTTTAAATGCACACAATTAAGGCAATAATTATTTTTAAAACGAACTTAATAAATAAAATTACTACACTAAGATAGTAAAATTTGCTAGAATGCGACTCTGTCGCGAATTTTCAAGAAAATCTAGTAAAAATTGATACCTTTTAGGGATAAATGTTAGACCCCTTCTCTCCGTGCAGCTATTAAAAACGTATAGAAACTCCTTTCCTCTTAAATGAGGTTAATCTCCTTAATTGCAAAAGCAAACTTATATAATTTAATTGTAACATTCGTTTTAGGAGTCGGTAAGATCAAATCTTTATTCCATGTGGAGTGGCAGTGATTTGTCTTTTATAAAGCTACCCGAGAGCAGTGAAATTCCAGACGACTCCACTCATTGAATAAATAAAGTCAAAGAAAACACCAAAGAAACTTAGCAAACAATGTTGGACAGCTTTTTGTGAACAAAACGATCCGGACACTCGCCAAGTATCGGCTAAGCAGGCACAAACAATTTTCAAGATATTTATTTATCGATATATTTTAAGCCACAAAATAAAATGTATTATTGTATGGTTTTGATTTCTATCTGTAATGTTGTCGCTACGAAAGTTACATTATTTGGAAAATTATTTTCATGATTTGTGCTGTAAAAATGATTAGTATAATTTATCACGTAGATGTAAAATCTTACCCAACTGCCAAAACTTTCTAATAGAATAATTAAGACATAGATATTGCAATAATGATGAATATAGCATTTAATGTATGTTTATGTTTTCGTATACAAAAATATGAATAAAAAATTTAAAAGAATTTCACGATTTCCATTTGTAGACGTAATACGAAGAATTTAATGTCATGGCAATATGTTTATATGTACAATTTAATCCGTATGGCACAGTATACTAATTGATAGAGTAATAAGCTTAAGAATATTTCTTACAAATCTAAATTATGTTCAAGTTAATTTACTATCACTATGACACACATGCACAATCATGACTTAAAAGTGGCTAATCACAATAATTGTGGATAAATATAAAAAATTTGTCATAAAAATGAAAAAAACGCAGATGTGCGTAGAACTACACTTGCCGAATGTTGTAGCGTGAAGAAAGGACTAGACAAAGCTCTTTGCTGTAAAAAATAGAAAGAAAGAAGGTGAGATTCCGGTGAGAATTCCAGTCGCGTTTCGAGCAAGGTTGAATATGTACACATTATGCAATGTAAATCGAATGAAAAGTTGAAGATGTAAAAAATCGTAAGAAGAAGAAGAAGAAGAAGAAGAAGAAGAAGAATGATTCAGTTGTTCAATCGAGTTGGTCCTCCGTGAGCTCGTCCTCGTCTTGTCCGTAATCGTCGTACTGGTCCTTGACGTCGTCCTCCTTGTCGAGCGGACAGTGCAGGCACCTGGACTCGTTTATGCCGTAGTTGATGCAGGTGTCGCCGACGCACTCGCAGCAGCCGTCGTGGAACCAGCGGTAGCTCGTGGCGCCCATGCTCTGGCAGGCCTGTCTGCACTTGTTCCAGGAGTTGCACTGGGCCATGTAGGCCACCGTGCAGTTCACCGTCATGACGTTGGGCTTCAGGGGCTGCTGACTCTTCTCGCCGTCCGCGGATTCCGAAACTGCGCAAGCTCGAGCAATGAGAACAACAAAAACAACAAAAACAACAAAAACAACAAAAGCAGGAAAAACATGCGCTCTGCAGGGGTACTTACGCATGTGGTACTTGATTTCCTTGTCCTGCTTGGGGGAGAAGAGGGTGACGTCGAAATCGACCGGGTAGCTGAAGGTGAGCCATCGCTCGTGGGCGTCGGGCTCGGCCGTCAGGGCCTGAAACAGTCCGGGCACTGGCTCGTTGAAGTCCTCGACGTGCGACTTCTTGCTCAGTGGGTTATCCGTCACGTTCGGCTTTGGGCAGAGATCTGCAAGATCAAGGACGTCGACTATGTACATTGTGTGTGTATATATATATATATATATATATATGAGCTGGTGATGACATACCGACGCAGGAGCAGCACTCGTCGTAGAGGTAGGACAGGCAAGAGAAGCACTCCTTGCAGCAGGTGCAGGTGACCAGGTCGCACTTGCAGCTCTGGGTGAGCATGCACTTGCTGACGACGCTCGCGCAAATGGCCTCGTTGCACGCGTAGCTCCAGCCTGCCGAGATCACGAGCGCCGTCGCCAAGAGCCAGCCCGGAGCCAAGCAAAGAGCCATTCTCGGCTGGCTACGGTAATTACCTATACGCACGCTTGAAATACCTGCAGCCGCAGGAAGCGAGAGAACCTGGGAGACTTTTCACTTCGCAGTGCGTGTGCGCGCACCTGTTGTTGTCTGGCTGGCGAACGATCGCGAGTCGCGAGGCGTAGTATCGCTCGATGGCCGTCTCCGGCCGATCTCCCAGCGGCGCGAGTTTTTCTCAGCAGTGGCACTCCCGTGGCGAGAGAAACTGTAGCCGCGCTGCGACTAGGTGTAGGTGGCTGGCAAAGGAGCGTGGGACATCGTGGGCAGCGGCGCTTATTCGACTGCGTGCCTGCCGAGGCTGCACCGTGGATTCGAGAAGGCCGAAGGAGGAGGGAGGAGGGAGGAGGGAGGAGAGGAGGAAGCTCTGCTGGAGCTCTGCTGGAGCTCTGCTGGAGCTCTGCTGGAGCTCTGCTGGAGCTCTGCTGGAGCTCCGCTGACTCGCAGCTCGCAGCCGACTCGCGGATGCGAGCAGGGAGGGAGAGAGAGAGACTGGTTTTACAATTTTATTTTACTTTTTGCCCCCTTCCATCGCCGCCACCGTTCTCGCTCTTGCGGCAGATTCATTCGCCGCGGGACGACTCCATTATGGAGAACGGATAATAATGCCATCACGGATATCTCCGCATTTTTTCATTTATCAAAGCCGTTTAAGCATTTACTTACCGTTTGCGCTACTTTTTCTCACCGAAGCCCATCGAGCACTTCGTACCATATATTTATCACCTCTAACGTCTGCAGTCTGCACTTTTTCAACTCGGGAAAAGAATATTATTTTTGAGTCGAAAATTCTCTGGCTTTGGCGCCGTGTAGTTGGGAGCCGCCTAGGTATAGACTTAGTAGATGGCTCGCTGAGATAGGGAACACTTGTCTGGGACGATAGAGAGACGATGCCCGAAGAGCCAGTGACTCACAAATATCTTTCAGGTAAACACTCTTGAAGACGATTCATCCATTAGGAGCGAAATAACTTGTACGCGGGACGAATTTCAATACATTTTTCCATTCAATTTTCCTATTTGCTATTTCAATTTGCTATTTCCTTACTAAGAATGGAAGAATCTAAAAGGTCAATTTATAGCAAAAGAATTGCTTGGTCCCACGTTCACTTTCGCCCGTCTTCCTTACTTATCAAAAATATAAACAAATTTCTGGAACAATAATAATATTAATACAATATTAATAGGGATATTTTGATTTTTTTTTACTTATTCTATTTTCCTACCAAAAAAAGAAACAATTTTGTAAATATCAAATTTTGCCTTTGGAGGCTTAAACTTACTTACGTATAGGCGAATAATCGCGAACAATTTCACCGAAATTTATGATTGAAAATTAAACCTTGCTTATAGAACTAAGTTGATCGATATGCGAATATATTTAAATGGTACACGGTATATTTCCGCGAAAGCTCATGAAATCTCGGTAATATCACATACCTTTAATTAGCTTTAATGAAAATAATAAAAAGTAATAAAAGTTTGAGAGATCGAAGCAAAATGAATATTTCAAGTTTGACAAATAATAAATCTTATATACTATCATGAATAAAAATAATCATTAGATAAATATTTTATAATACCCATAAATAATTTGCATGACATAAAATTAATAGTGACTCATAAAAAATCAAGTTTTTTATGGTGTACTTTTTTTATTAATTTCAAGTATTCATAATGATGCCCCATATCCAGTATGCCTGCTCTCCTCTAAGATAACGTACCAAAAAGTTAAATCATACGAAAACATAAAGAAACGTAGGAATACGTGACAAAACGCCGGAGTTTGTTGGATTCCAGATAATTTTTACATTTCTTTAACGTTTTGTTACGTTTAATTACGCGTTTTTAGTTTTCATTACTTTTTCTCACATTTGGTAATCAATGATAATATTTTATACAAAAAGTAAGAAAACGCAAGACAATATAAGTTTCTACAAAATTTATGTTTTTTTTTATTACATTTTGTTTGATATGTTTTACTAGTATTTGCGACAATATTTGTTAAGTACGTTTACTTACGACAATATTTAAAGTATGTATTAATAACATTTTTATTTTTATACATTAATCGATTTATAAGCTCCAAGAAAACTTTACAAAGTTCCGCAATTTGCAGCCTAGTCCAAGTTTTCTTGTCATTTAGAAGCTATAAGTACTGATATTCTGCGAAATGTTCGTGATTGTTATTCTAATAAGTCACGTTTTCTCAATCAATCAAGGTATTTAGATTGATCTCGTTAAAAATCAGCACAAACAAAATTATTCATAGAGTAGGTACAGGGGAGATCGTGGCGACATCGAACGCGGTGCAAACTCGAACAAAGCCAATATTTATAAGTAGGAACAATTAACGACATAACCGACATAAGATGATGAGTCGGTTTCTTGTTTATTTTCAATGATTTTAATAAAATATTAGGTGACTAAAAATTCTTATCAATATAAATTGAAGTTATATATAAGTTAAAAACACTTGTCTGTACTTTCTATTTGGTACTCGAGGCGAACTTGTATTTAATTAATGCATCGACAGTATTAACTATACAGTAGTGGCAAAAAGTTTAAGGAACTTAAATATATTTTTTTAACACGTGCATTGAAAAGGCCTCTTTTTAATACATGTAACGCCCACAGAAAATCGAGAATACCGAGCGTCTGCGAGAGGGAAGAAAATATTTTCTACCTGCTGTGCACGGACCCTCGGAATTCTTCATTCTCCATTGGCTTCACATGCACAAAAGAGGCCTTACATGAACTTGTTTAAAAAGATACGGTGTGTAAGATGGGGAGAAAATCGAATTTTTCCAGTCTCGGATGATGATTTTGAGCAATAAGTACCTCATTAGCCAGGCTTGCCGTGGCAAAATCGCGGCAATAGTTGCCGTGCAGTGTTTGTTAGCAATTTGCTTCCAACTTGCGCTCAAGAAATGACGAATATCAAGGATTGATGTCAATGTGCCATAAAATTGACTGCAATTGCTTGCCATCAAATTGATGCCATATACGGACGCAGATTTACTTATATTTCATGTCTAACTGTTGCTGCAAGTTTTGTACATCAATTTGCTTTCAACTTGTTTTCAATATTATTAATATATTATATTTTTTATTTTCAATATTATTCACATAATTTTCAATAAAATTACTCATATATACGACAGTGCGAGAGAGAGAGGGAGGAAATTAATAACAGCATATTGATGGAAATTTGTGTAACACAAAAATCGAGAAATGTGACGACAATATGATGGCAATTTATGCCTATGATACGCCTGCACATCATAAGCAATAGTTGTTGTAATTTTGCCTTCAGTTTGCCCTCATAATTTACTTAATTACTTGATACAAAATTTCATCAAACTTAAGGAAATCGATAGCAAAACGTGTATGTCAAATTGCTAACAATTTATAATACATTTGGCTAATGGGCTAGTTTCGGGCGCCTTCGGCACCCTCGACTCCCACTTGTGCTCAATCATCATCCTCGCATAGAAAAATCCGATTTTCTCCCCTTGTTGTATAATGTACATGTTACATTTAGATACATATATTTTATTTTATGTTTGAAAACCCATAACTATGGAAGAAAAAATCGTAGAATAATTAAAAAAAAAAAAAGCAAATGAAAGATCATTTTATTCTCTTGAAGATTCCATCAAAATATTAATTTTAAATTTATTTTAAGAACAGCTACGAGTGTTTGAAATAGAACTTGACACAGTAACTTTTCTTAAAGTAAATTTAAAAGTAATATTTTGGAATAACGCGTGACGTATTATTACGTTATAGTTGCTTTGAAGCGCCATTTTCAGTCGTGAGATCCAAAGAGAAATCCAAATCATATGGAGATCGTAGTTGATGTTGCTACGTAGATTTGCCTTATACGTCCGTGTGTTATAGCAGAGATGAGTGGAGTATCATCTCTGGTTAGCGGAAGGTGGGGCACGATGGGTTTGGCGGGTGGATTGGGCATTCAAATGTTCACTAAATAAATGAATATTCTAACATGATAGTATTTTTTATATGTTGTAAATAGCTTTTACTTTTTCCCTCTGCAAATCCTAAATGAAAAAAATCAATACAAATCGTATGAGAGTTATTAGAAATTGAGGACTTCAAAACGTTGTTTTTTCCATAATTCTAATCTATTTCTCAAGAACAAATAAATCATATGAGCTTCGAAAGGGAATTACTTTTACAGTTTAAATCGTAAATTTTTAATACTATTTTTGATTGATGATCTCCGATGCTTAGGAAAAAAGTAATATTACATATAAAAATACTCTAAAATGGGGCACGACTGGCACCACTAGTGGGGCACGATTGGCATACGTGAGTCGTCAATTTATTTCCGCCGAGTTTAACAGCTGATTTTCTTAACCTTACTTTTGCGCCCTTAACATTTCGGAGTCGGAGTCTTAGATGTTGGTGAAAGAGTCAGTGTTAATGAAATGGTCTGGTTTTTAGTTTTGATCCTCAATCCTATAAAATGCAAATTTAATAGTAACGTCCAATATTTTTTTTTAAATAAATTTTTCGTTAATTCACCGTGCCAATCGTGCCCCACGAGTGGGGAAAATGGGCAGTTTTAGCGGTATTGTACTTTGCATTATAAAAAACAATGCAATATATATTTTATAATAAAAAATAATGTATCTAAATCTTGAGATATTCTACTTTAAGAAGCACTTTTAATAATTTGTATTGGTACAAAATAGAAAGTACAGGATTCTTTTGAAGTTAGGGTGCCCGTACTGCCCCACCTTCCCCTATAGGTATGTACAAGGTAGCACCAGCGTCGCTTGTGGCGGGATTGGAACTGAGCTAATTAATTTTAAAATTACTGTGAACCTAGTTGGTGTAGGTTGGGTCGTATCATGTAGACGAACAAGCTTTTTAGGCTAAGATAATTTTTTATTACGCAATCATTGTGCGAAATTCGATTAAAACAGTAATTTTAACTCATCGTGTATAGTCGTCTGCTATAATGTATAGTAAATATATCATTATACATATACGTATAGCCATACTACAGTGAGCAGAGAGTGAGCAGAGACGTTTGAGTTCAACGAGTTGAAGTTTTTGTTTTATTTAATTGACTGCACAATGATTTGACAATAAAAAATTAGCTTAGCCTAAACACCGTTTTCGCCTTTACAATTCGATCTAATCTACCTGTACCAATTTGGTTCACAATAAAGTTAACATTATTTAAAGGCTTATAACTTTGTATGCTACCTATGTATTCTTCAGCTGTGCCCCCATTAGCTTAACTCCGATTCCGCCACAAGCGGCGCTGGCGCTACTGCTAACAAGGCGATCTGGACTGGAAGTTTCTATTCTAAAAGTAAGCTGCCATTTCATAGCCAATGGCCACTCGATTCATTGCATAAAACAAGCGATTTTGACCAATCAGCGAGCTCCTTTAAAGAGGACAACTTCTATCTACTTCTATCTTACGGCCTTGCTCACGAGTCACGACTCGGTGTAATGACCCAAGATCATAATTATAATGTAAGAGCTGAGTGATAAAAAGACTTTAAGAGTACTTACACATGGTCCGGAAAATTCCTGCCGGAATGGTCTCTCAACCAATCGAAAGCTCGGAAATTATCTCCCGTCTCTTTCTTACAAAGCTTTGATTGGTCGAGAGCCCGTTCCGGACGGAATTTTCCGGACCATGTGTAAGTACCATAAGAGAAAATAAGTACAACCGTTTCTTCATACGCATCAGTGACATCAGTCATCGTCGTGATCGTGAATTTGTTATATATAGGTATGGGAGAAGCATTCTTACGTGGTTTTTCGCAGTCCAATAGCAGGACTCCTGCGATCACGGAAGGGGGGATACGTATTCTTTGTATCATTACTAGTTGAAATACGTTTAATTAATTGTGTACTTTTCCTTGATAGTAACGTGGCTCTTCCCATACGCTCTCATATTCGCATGACTATTACCGATAAAAGTAAGTAAACTTTTTTAAATAATAATTACTGACTATTTTACATTAAAAATTATACAATTATTTGTTTCTTTACGTTAAACGACTTTAACCTCATGATTATTTCTTTTAATTACAAGAAACTTTATGTGTATACAGTGACTAAAATAATAAATATTACAAAGTTCTTACAGAACAAATAAACTTTCTTATAGTTAATAATAACATGTGTTATAAATTACGTTTCTTATAGAATTTCTTAAAACAAGAAAATCGTTTGAAATTATCAAATTTTAAAATTGCAATATTGCTCAATTAATTTCCTTGTTTTCAAACAATATTATCGCCCAATACATTAATATTAATATAATATATAATATTATTTAAAATAAGTTACAGGAATAATAAAATTTCTGTTTTATAGAAAAATGAAGTACTTTTTGATACTATTAGTCTCAATTCTTATAATACAAAAATCTGTTGCTCCACCTGTCACAAAAGAGAAAAAAGATGATGAAAATGTAGTTAATGAAGCAGACGAATTGGTATGCATTTTACGTTCACCTAATGATTTCTTAATATTATTGGATTTAAATATGTATTATTTTGCTATTTTTGTTTTAGACTAATGAAGCTTTCAGAGTAATGGAATATCACAGATATTTAAAAGAAGTAGTACAAGCACTTGAAAGCGATCCAGCCTTTCGTACAAAATTAGAAAAAGCGGATGAAAGTGATATTCTAGTGAGTAAATAATTCCAAGTAAATTTAAAAAATTTTAAACACTACTCAAATACATATTTTTTATAGAATGGAAAGATTGCCGATGAACTAGAACATGTAAGCCATAACGTTAGAACAAAATTAGACGAACTGAAAAGAACCGAACTTGAAAGACTGAGGCATTTAGCCATAAAAGAATATGAGCTAGAGAATGGTCTTGATACAAACCATTTAAAAATTTCTGAACACGTGGACCATAGTAATCCTCATACCTTTGAAATAGATGATTTAAAAAAACTAATTGCTAAGGTACAATAGCAAAACTTTTTTCAAAATAATATAATTATTTTAATCTTTACTGTGTTTATTACCATTTAACAGACAACAAAAGACTTAGATGAAGCTGATAAACAAAGACGAGAAGAATTTAAAGAATATGAAATGCATAAGAAATTTGATCAAGAAGAAAAGATAAAAAGTATTGATAATATTCTGTTTACTTAAATTTATTAAATTATTGTATTGTTTTATTATAATATTTTCTTTTCAGATATGAATGAGGAGGAAAAAAAAAAATTTGAAAATGAAATTCATGATTTGGAGAAAAAACACAAAGAACACGAACCAGTAAATATTAATATTAACCAAATTATAATAATAACTATAGATACGTAATGTTGACAGTATAATGTATTTGTATTTGCTTAATTGTAGTTACATCATCCTGGCAGTAAGAAGCAGTTAGAGGAAGTCTGGGAAAAACAAGATCATATGGAACAACAATTTGATCCTAGAACCTTTTTCTTTTTACATGGTAACTATTTATATCGTATAAATAATTTTAAAATATATGCTTTTTACATAATTAAATGTTATTTTTACCTATGTATCAGATTTAGATGGAAATGGAGTTTGGGATCAAAATGAATTAAAGGCTCTTTTCATTAAAGAACTAGACAAACTTTATGCTGAAGGTCACCCAGAAGACGATCTTGTTGAAAGAGCAGAAGAAATGGAGAGAATGAGAGAACATGTTATTCGAGAAGCTGATCTTAATAAAGATGGACTTATAAGGTAAATTTGATTAAAATCATTCTCTGTTAACATTTATCAAATAACAAAAAAATATGGTATTTTCAGCTATGAAGAATTTTTAAATGAATCGAAAAAGGCTGAATTTGAGGAAGATCCTGGGTGGAAGCCAATTGATGAACAGCAAATTTACTCTGAGCAAGAGTATGAGGTGTACAAAAGGCAAAAGGCTAAGGAGATTGAGCAAGCTATAGCTAAGGGAATGGTAAGATTTTTTATAAAAAAATTAATTTGTATTTGTAAGTAAGCATGCTATACATGAATTATTTGTGTCTAATTAGTTTTCTTTTGAGTTAAGCTATTCTATAACCTTTAGTTTTTTATAAAATGTTTGCACGTATAATGTATATAATAGCGCTTGCTAAAAAAGCAAAGCATTGATTTTTAGTATTTAGAGCGATTAACAAGTTGCTTGTACATTGTTTTTTGCCAGTCACAAGAGCATTATCCTGCCGGTCACCCACAGGCTGGACATCAGCAGGTGAGATTTAGTAGAGTTTATCAAATTTTTAAATGACAAGTAGTGCATTCAATATATTTACAGTAT
Organism: Gastracanthus pulcherrimus; assembly: GCA_949152435.1. NCBI lineage: Eukaryota > Metazoa > Arthropoda > Insecta > Hymenoptera > Pteromalidae > Gastracanthus > Gastracanthus pulcherrimus. The sequence continues at coordinate 682,738 of OX424573.1, read as the reverse complement.
CTTTATGGAAATTCTTTTGCAAAAGTATTTCTAGTAGTTTAAAGTCAAAATATTAATGGCAAACAAAGAACTAATAAATTTATAAATGAATTGCAGTTCCCACCTCATCCCAATGTAGTTGCACATCAAGATTATGCACAACAGCAAGCTCAGTATAATAATCAGGTTCCTCAGCAACAACATTATCCTCAACAAGGTCAATACAATAACCAACCACCTCAGCAAGGTCATGACAATCAGATACCTTCACAACAAAGGCAATATCAGCAAGTACCTCATCAGCAAAATCAGTTTGCCAATCAAATACCTCAGCAACCAGAGTTCCATCCCAATCAACAACTTCCAGTATCGAACAATGTAAATCAAATGCCGCAACAACAAAATTTCCTTCAACCAAATCAGCAGGTGCCAGTACATCAAAATCAGTTACCACCTCATCAACAGTTTCAACACGCTCCTGTAGTACAGAATGTCAACCAAGTTCTTCAACAGAATCAGCAACCTCCAGTAGCAAATAGCTTAAATCAAGCTCCTCAGGAAGTTCAACAAAAACAGCCATCAGCTGACATAGCACATTTGTCTAATCAGCAACTTCCAGTAGCAGCTGGACAGAATCAACAAAATACTCAAAATCAAGTTCCTCAACAAACACATGAACAAATAGCTTCCATCAATAATGCTCAGATTCATCCAAACGCGCCAAATGTTGCTAAGGTATAAATACCTTAGTGTGAAAACAGAAAATACTTTAAAACTTCCAATAAAACTTTTAAAAAAATGATAGTATTTGATACACTGAAGTTGTTAAGAAGAAGCAAAGACCTAATTTTGATTTTTACTGCAAAATTATTTTTCCTTTGTGACATAAGATTTTTCGAAAGTATTACGAATTTTACAAAGTACATTATAAAAAACGACACATGCCAAAAGAAAACAATAAAATTCAATTTGACACGAATATTTTATCAAGTGTCTTCTCTATTTTTTATTCATTATTCCTGACATTCATTACTTTAATGTTGCATTGGCTGTAAGACAAAATAATAAATCCCTCGAACTTTGTTACTTAGCAGGTAATATGTTCATAATACATTGCGTAAAATGCCAACAAGTTTGTGAGTCCGGTTAAAAATTTATTAAGATTTTAATTTAACATGAGTTCTTATAGATCAGTTTACGGAATTCTGTTAGGTTATCAAACTTAATTTAAGAAAAAAGTATAAATTTTAAATCGATAGTCTTGAATGTTTTCACATTTATTCACAAATAACAAAATTTTAAATAATAGCCACTTCAAGAGTATTGCACGAGATGTAAAGTAGAAAAAGTAAGTGTTAGATTACTGGAAAATAAATCACATTACGGTTTTTTAGCTTTATTATTATAAAATATTAATGCTTATAGCAAATTATCGCTTCCCAATGTTTCGTAAACTTGTCATTAATATCTTACAGGTGATGTAAGACTATTAAGCACTATTAAGTAGAATAAAGGGATAGGGTGAGAAAAATTAATGAGAAAATTATTTTTTTTTATATATTTATTATTGCATATTGTTTACGTTAGTATATTACTTAGGTATACGTGCCAAGTAGCAACTTAAATGTATGATTGCGTGATTCTGTTTGTTCCTCGGTAGGTAGGGTAATGTACGCTTACTCTGTATTATATATAATATGGGTGTATTTATAGGTATAGTATAGTTTTTTTCGGTAAAACGTCACCTTAAGAGCTATTCGATAGAATAAATAAAAAGAATCAACGGATGGCGGCTTGCTATAAAATATCCAACTCGCTTGTTTTTACTTTTTAAGTCTTTCTTCTTTTTCCGTCTCGATTTCGCTTTTAAATATACCCTTCTTATTGTTCTAGGCGACAGAATCAAGTACGTTTTAATTTTTCATTCACTACTCTAAACCATGATAACGCTTGCTTAGCGTTCAAATATTAAATAACAAATTGATCTAGCTAAATAAAGAGGATTCGTATTCTCTTGCCGGTCTGTGAAAATCACTACAAAATTATACAATAATGAATCATGTACAGCAACGGAAAACAGGAACAATTTGAAAAAAGATCATATGGGTCTTTGGACTGATACTCTTATAATTGACAATTTGACAGCACTGTATTGATTACGAGAGACGAAACATTATTTTATCGCAAGGCAATAAATGAACATAAACCGTAAAACCCATATGTAAAAATCACGCCTGTTCTCCTTCACAATAGTTTATTATTCTGGAAATACAAGATATCAAGTAAAGGCTGTTGAGGCTGTCTTGATCAGAAAAAACGAATGATTTATGTATTTTCGTACAGGAAAAAAATTATTTGGCTTAAAAAAATACTTGAGAAAACTGTTCGCAGCTATTGCAGATTTCTTATCTTTATAACAGTCTTAAGTAGCGCCGAATAACTTTTTTCTTGATCGCCGGAAGGAGTAATAACTGTCTCCTTTCTTTCTGCAGAACGCAAAAAAAAATAAATAATTGTACAATTAATTCGTTCACTAATAGTTTAATTACATTGGAGTAATAAAGCTTAAAGAAGAGAAGAGGCCACATGATGCCTTCCTCGTTGCCGTGATAATAAAATAATAAATATATTCCGCTAACGAATTATAACACAATGATTAACGCGCTATTTACATTACATAATGTATATATAGTATACAATGTAGTCGAACGCAATCGTGCGAATGTGCGATTATGAACGATCAAGGAAGTAACGCGACTTTACCTACGTCACAATAGACTTTGATAACGTATTGCAAAAAATAAAGATACTCTTAAAGTTGTAAAAAAAAGTAAAGAAAGGGACACTGAAGATAGCATAATGTTATTTATCAGATCGTAACGCTTTAACATTGCATTCTTATATTTTGTTGCACATTCCAAATGTTAAAATCGTTATATACCTCGCAAAAGATCCTGCTATTTTTTTTTAATAAAGTTTTGCATCAGTGTTTTTACTAGTAGTTTTTATCTCTCTCACACGTTTTCTTTGCTTACATAAAATATTCTGCAGTAATTCAAAATCTTTCTTTGCAACATATACTTCTGTCAAACGAAAATGCGTGATTTCTTGTAATAATCATATAAATTAATTATTTGAACGTAAAATTCACTGTATAAAATGGAATTAACTTATTATTATTTATAACATTTTGAACTATTATAAATAAAAAAAATTGGATCTAAAAAGTAAGAAACGTAAGCCCGCTCTTATATATTCACTTCTATCTGATCAGATCTGTGTCTATGTCGGTACGTGGATAAAACTGAAATATACTAAAGTCGTCTAAATTTTAATTTTAAAAGATATTTTATCTATATGTATCTATAAAATTAGCTACGTAAAAATCATTGAGCGTTGGGCGTGATAATTTCTTTTCTTTACACACTGCTGGTATCTTATACCACGAAAAATAGCGACCTTAAGTCCAAATCAGTTCTTTTTTTGTACGTAAGCTCCTAAAGACGAAAGAAATTTAATTTTCTAACATTTTTCAGTACATGTACCCAGCAGTATCCCTCTTTTTATATATATACCTATTATATATCAATTTATATAATATATATAGCTTCTATATATATTTATATATATGTATATATATATATATATAATTCTTGTATTCTCTATCAATATAATAGCGTATTAGATACTTTTCACTTACATTTAAGTATGTAATATATAGGTGTTTATTTTTTATCATCTGTTCACAGATATTATATAAAAAAACGTGAAAATGAAACTGTTTTTCTTTAAAGCGTCCATTTTCTCTTTCTCTCCCACTCTCGTTCTTATTTTAATCTCTGACTCTCTGTTTCTCTTTCATCCTCTTTCTCACTTTTTGTTTACTTCTTTTAAAATTGATCACTCAAAGAAATGAAAAATGCTTTATTTTAAAGACATGCCATTCAGGGTATTACCGGTGTGATTTTATCCGAAACTGAAATTTTGTCGGTCATTCAAGTTCCGCATAAATACGTTACGAAACTTCTCATTTCGTATTTATAACGTACGAGACATTTCACTGACATTTGCTCATTTCATTCGTACGATATTTTACGATTACGTTAAACATAGATTTTGATATTCAAAATGATTTAACTATTTTCTTTTTTGTCGAAATATTAAACGTTTCTAAAATATTACTAATGTAATATTTATTAAATTTACATTGAAAATTGTTTTTAGTTTAACGTAATTGCAAAATAATTTCTCATTATCTCGTTACATTCACATTATGCGAAAATTTCGACTGATTTTTATCATTTACAAGTGGTCACGATCTACGAGACTCTTTTCTTAATTTTTTTTCGATAGGAAGGCACTTTCTACTTTTTTCTTATCGTCTTTTTTATACAATACATCGCTAAACATTCTTAATCGCTTTCTTCCTTTCAATAGTGCATGTTGACTCGTTTTCACTTCTAATTTGCACACTCGCGAAATCCTTTTTTTAAACGAATAACTCGCTTCGATTTTGCTTCATAACATTTTGTTTTTGAACACATTTCATGCCTAGATTTTACATCGTATAATTTCGAGGCAAGTGATCTCGAGAATTGAATTTTCCAAAGTAAAAAATAGATAGTAAAGTACAGTAAGTTCAGCTATTTAAGTTTAAAGAGCTCCAAAGACAGTCCCAGAATCTCACTTTGTTACTTACAACATTTTTTGTCAAGTCTACTCTTTTTTGCGACTTTCATCATTTTTTAGGGGAAAATATAATCAACATTATAAACAATTAAAAAGAAACAAACTTGAGTTTTAAATGTAAAAGAATCCCAGAGAAGGTATTCCATAAAGAAATCTTCATTTTGCTTATGCAACAATTCGTGTATTAACATTTTAGTACAAATAAATGGTAAAATTAAATAATTAGTTTGACTGTTAAAATCTTCTCTGTTGCTTAAAATTTTGTCGCGCAAAATTTTTTATATCAAGAATATCATTTGTCTACCAAAGAGAAGTTTGTCATTATTTTGACACTTACTGGCTTAATCGCAAAATTCATTATATCAGGCAGAGCCATGTATTCTTTGTTGATTATCACTCTTTTCGCTATTCGTAATTGAAGAAAGATGTTTGAATTTACAAAACTCAGTATAAAAAAATCTCGTAAAGCGCGACAACCAGGATTTTTTCGCTTTTTGCGACACTCACGAAGGCCACTTTGAATGTTTTTTTTATTTTCCCCTTACACAAATACAAAGCTGGATAATGACCTAAACTCGTAAATGTAATTACTCTCATTTTCAGTGAAATATTTTCATTTACTGAATATATCGGGCAAAGGCCTCGTGTGTTTGTTTTGTGTACGTTTTTTTAATCTGAAGATCTCTAAAAAATAAAAAAATTAATTCTTTATCACCTTTTTTTTTAGCAAAGTCACGCGCAATTTTTTTTACAAAATTTTGAAAAATAGTTTGCTTTTCCGAAAAGAAGCGCCCATACGTCTTTTAACATTGATCGCACGTTATGTCTGTAATTTTTGTTTCACTTTCATCTTCTTCAATTGTCCCGCCATGAACTCCTTGTCCATTCGCTTCATTCATATTTTTGTTCATCTAACATCATTGCATTCATTCTCAATCTCTCTCTCAATCACATTTACTCAATCTTTAATTTGTCATTTGTAAGCCCTAAACCTTATAATTTTTATACTTGGCATACCCCAAATATGGCAGGAAGGCAATACTTAATAACGCGTACTTTAATCTTTTTTCCATTTCTTCCACAGAAATATCATTTGTCTCATCCGTTTTTTTTTGTTTTTTTTTTGTTTCGGTTAATATAATAAGAAATTTTGTACATTTAGTAGCACACTGATGTTAATTTGAGTTCATCCGTGCTACTCTGCCTTTAACCGTCTTATGCAGTGGGACGCGCTTTTCATATTTCTTGTCTACAAAATCACAAAAATAAGCTTTCACGGAGCATCGAGTCACCATTCTGTTTGATCTCCGGTACTCTGGTAAAAATCAAAGTGCAGCAATTTTTCTCGAGTATTTTGACGTTATCGAGGAGCAATATGAGCTTTGTTCGTGTTAAAATGAATCGTAATTTTGTTGTTAAGAAGTAATGAATAATTTCAAGTTGTATGAAGTTGAAAAGAAGGAGTAGAAGTGAAAATAAATAAATAAGCCTCGATGAGTAATATAAGTTTAGGACAGCGACTCGACACTGCATTACTAGACTCGTAAGTGAAAAAAGCTGTTGCTCGATCTGGCTTTGGATTCTCGGTCCGTGTGTTTGGATCTCACGCCACCACGCTTTTCGCGGACTGTTTTTTAGTCCTCTGGGCTCTAACGGAGTCGCGTAGTTTTTTTCCTTACTAACTATTATACATTTGGCGTTATAACGTATGGTACTGTCTATGCGTTTAGGTATAAATTATGTAGTACTTGCACTTGTTTCGCGCCCTGCTGGTTCGAAAAAAAGCCAGCAAAGACGAATTCTACATACATATGCGACATCTACTCGTACATTGTCCAAACGAAAGGACTGTGACTACCTAAAATTGGAAATATATCGCAGCGGCGATTCGCGACCGAATTTGCACATTTCTTCGACTTGTCTAAATGCGCCTCTATTCGCCTCCTTATCGAGTCGAGGCGAGTAAAGGCTCGTGATCGCGACATCGTCTTCGAAAAAAGGAAGGAGCGCACTCTAAGCGCTCATAGTGTTTTTTTTTATTTTCTTTTTGATTGTAAGCCTCCGTATTGTTAACGTGTATCATCCTTGCCCTCGCATTTCAACGCAGCAGGTTGGCGCGTACGACTCCTGAGCGCATCGTTATGTGTGTGTGTGTGTGTGTGTGAGTGTGTGAGTGTGTGTGCGCGTGTTTATACGTTGAAGAGCCGCTCAGGCATCGTTTGGCTGAATTTCCTATAGTCAAGTCCATGCTCGGGGGGTAGCATAATGGGGGCTGGAGCCGGGCCTAGGTCCGGGGCTGGAAGATGCTGGGCCAGGGCCAGAGCCGGAGGCTGGGCCGGGGCCGGGGCCGGGGCCGCGAAGCGGTGGCCCCCGTACCGGGCCTACTATTCACAGCGGGAGTCGGTGAGCGGCTCGAGCTTGACGGCGATCTTGTCCTTGTCCTTGAGGGCGGCGTGCGAGCTCTTGACGAGGTCGGAGATGTCCTCCTGAAAGAGATTCTCGGGCCGGGGACTGACGAAGCTGCGCGCGGGCTTGTAGGTCATGCCGCTGACGCCGATGCCGACCTCGACGCTGGGCGGCAGGTGCGAGGGCTCCATCAGCGAGCCGAGGGGACTGGCCAGGGGCGACTCCATCGGGCTCTCGGGCGGCCCGCCCGAGCCCGGGCTGCCGAGCCCGAGGTTCAGCGGAGAGTTCCCGTTGTTGCTGTGCCCGGGCGTTCCCGCGCCCGGCATCATGCCACCGCTCCCACTGTTGTTGTTGTTGTTGTTGTTGCTGCTGCCGCTGTTGTTGTTGTTGTGGTGCAGGTGATGGTGATGGTGCTGCTGATGATGCTGCTGCTGCTGCTGCTGCTGCTGCTGCTGCTGCTGTTGATGGTGGTGATGGTGCTGCTGCTGCTGCTGCTGCTGCTGCTGCTGCTGCTGAGACAACTGCTGCTGCTGAGACAACTGCTGCTGCTGCTGCTGAGAGAGTTGCTGAGACAACTGCTGCTGCTGCTGCTGGGACAACTGCTGACTTGCCTGCTGCATGGCCGCCTGGAGATTGGACGAGAGGTTGGACGAGAGGCTGGACGAGAGGCTCGTGGAGAGGTTCGTCGCCAGCATGTCGTGCTGCTGCTGTGAGTGTGCTGCCGCTGCCATGCTGCACATCTGATGTCTGAGACCTGAGTACAAAGCAAACAAACAGTTAGCTGACATTTAGAAGCGCTAGCTAATTCGAATATCCAACACATTTTTTCTTAAATATCTCTGTGTCACGTTTGCTTTTCATTCAAGCAAAAGCTTTACTCAAATTTCAAAATTGAATAGAAAAATCGCTCTCTGCGATCAGAGCTGTGCGTTTGGTTTCTTTTGAATCGAGATTTTGAATCGAGATTCAAAATCTTCCCGATTAGGTTTTTTCACGTCTCCAAGCACAACATTCAAAACTGCGTTGATTGCTTTTTATTGATATAAAATAAGCGCAATTATTTCTGAGTATTAAAAAGTATGCCGAAAATATCTCTTTTGCTAAGCTATCTAATTAACGTTAAGCTATTTATGATCAAAGCATGAGCGGTTATGATATACTAACAAATTTAGTATTCAATATTGTATAGATAATACATTTTTTGTAATATCGAGGTTGCTTGAATAGCCCATTTTTTTTTTTTTTCAGGTTAAATCGTAAGTATTTTTGCAATGTTATTGTTTTTACTGATAATTTATAACAATAACATTACAAAATGTAAACACATACCATATGCAATTATTTTCTTGCTTATGTTATTAAGTTAAAAATCTAAGATGGTTATTTTAAAAAAATATTTTTGGAAAAAGTGTAGCCAAGAAAAAATGTATCTTACATACATATAATTTAATAAAATATACAGGAAAATAATTGCATAAGATATACTTTTACATTTTGTGATGTTATTATTACATATTATTAGTAAAACTAATAAAATTGTAAAAATGCGTTACGATTTAACCTATAAAAATGGATAAAATTGACTGTTTCAGGCAAACTCGCTATTATATAAAATTTATTAATTATACTTGATTGAATACTAAATTCGTTCGTATATTTCACCAGTATTCAAATACGATGAAATCATATCCTAACTAAGTTAAATAAACAATATATTTAGGTAGCGAATCAAGTATGCTTAGCATTCATTAGGTAGCTTAGAAAAATAGGTATTTTTGGCATATTTTTTGATACTCAGAATAATTGCGCTGATTTTATATTAATAAAAAGAAATCGCGCAATTTCGAATGTTATACTCCCAGTATTCGGTCACGTACGGTCGTGACGTCAGACGTGAAAAAGCCTAATTCATACGTAAATCGAGATTCAAATTTTATCGATTCCAACTAATCGAGATTTTGAATCGAATTCAATTTTTCCGATTCAAATGAATCGAGCTTTTGAATCGGATTCAATTTTTTCAATTCAAATATATCGAAACTTAAAATCATAATCAACTTTTCGATTCAAATAAATCGAGATTTTGAATCAGATTCAATGTTTTCGATTCAAATGAAGGGCCTATTTTACGCAAAATAGTATATCATAGTGTATAGAATTCGCTAAACATGTTGTACCATCCGGATGATAACGCTAACGCATGGTGTTTAGGGAGGGCCTAAACACTACGATAACCTGTTTTTTATTTTTCAGCCGCCATATTGGATCGGTAATTTAAAATTTTGAAATTCTGACATCGGATTCGCAATCAGCGACACCAAAAAAACCCCGGATATCAATTTTCACTGAAAAACAGTAATTTTTTTAACTTTCTGGCCGCCATATGTTATCGGACATTTTGAATTTGAATTTATGACATCGGATTCGTAATCATAGATCCGAAAAACTATGTGGTTGAGATTTTATAATTACTTGCTATAATATTCACATTTGGTGAACATTTTCTTTTGAACTGTATATTTTTTCAGATTTTCCAAATTTAAGCTGCAAATTTAACATCGCCATCTTGATTTTACCCTTCAGTCCAATTTTACTTTAAAGTATCTTGCAAAATAGAATTTTCAAAAAGAATATTTATTTTTTCAAAATAGTTTTTCTGAAAAAACCGCCATCTTGGGTGCTATCTTTTGATCTACATAATTTAAGTTGCAACATCATAAGGATTGACTCCAAATCCTTTATATACAAAGATTTAACCAAATCGATTAACAAAAATCTCGGCGATAATGTATTAAAATAAAATAAAATAAGCAATATTTTGAGACCTAGAAAAGTACCTAACATTATTTCCTTTCCGAGAAAACTTTGGAACGCAAAACCTAATCTCAATTGCAAAACTGTAATTAGAGAAGGACAGCGAATACGACTTCCTTTTAAGGATCTAAAGAACTCGAAGGTGCTGCGGAAAACTGTAATTTAATCAAACTAAATATCGAATTTGAGTTAAAAAATATTGCTCAACTAGTTTTGATATATAAATAGGCTATTTATTATGCATGCAAGGCAGATGAGGAATCAGAATTTTATTCGCCAATCACATCAATAAAACAAGAAATCAAAATTGCAATAATGTTTAAATATTTTGAATATTTTGAAAATTTTTTAAATTATTGTAATATTTGAGAATTTGAAAAATGTACAATTGCATACGATTTTATATACAATTCAAACTAAGTTTTGTTAAAGCTTTTTTTTAATTTGAAAGTGAATTTATCGTTCGTATGATATATATGGCTTTAACAATCTTCACGAACTATGACCATTTATTAACTTTCTAACAGCCGACGTTTCGAGAGTTTTAGATACTTTGGATACGGTCTTGGAGTTTTAGATACTCTTTTTTTAATTTTCTTTTTATCATAGATTCAGCCATGCCCGTGCTCATTGTACCCCATGTACCCCCACCCCTGGTGCCAGTTTCACCCCTATTTCAGCTTTTCCTTTTATTGAATTTTCATTATCTCAGTAGAAAAAACCGCTGCCAATTCATTGACACTTAGCTTCCTCAAACTAAATTAATTGTTCCAATATAAAATTCTTTGTTCTAATAAATTCTCTTTCTAAATAATACCTCAAAAAGAGTGTACTTTTTCATCATTGATGGTTTGACAGAAAATAATTTTTTACTAAAATTACAGAAAGATAGGTAATAATCCTTATCACAGCAATTTTTTCTGTGTGCGTAATTTATTAAAATTATTTAAATATTTAAATTAACTGTAATTAGATGTTAGTTCGTAGATTCACTAAATTCCTAATAATCTCAAATTTTATGAACGATTTGTTATCATAGATTTCCGAGATATAACCGTTTAAACTAAATATGTCTTTTTTTCGTATATAACAAAAGAAAGGAAAAGGCCTATCTAAAATTTGCAGTTGTAGAAGATTGGTAATTTTATGCTCTGCTTAATGGATTTACACACAAGTGATTATAATATTTCTATCATACCAAAAAACTCGAAAAAATAAAACTCAAAAATACAAAAATCCAAAAATTGTTATAAAAAAATACAACTCGACGAATCATTAAATTTCTTTACAGTTTCGAATCTTCAATAAAAAAATAAAAAAATGAGCTCTGTTTGGTAAAAATGACCGCGCTATTTTCGAGATATAAACTATCAAACAAATTTTTTAAAGAACTCGTTTAAGAGATAGTAAATAGCTACCGTTTTTGAAAGTTTCAGATCAAATGCTGCCTATATACTCCAGTATTCGCTATTGAATAAAAATCGATTTTCTTACAAAAATATTTTTTTCCCTTCTTAAGAAAAAGATTGAGCCTCAAAACTTTTACAGAATATTCTTATCCATATTCCTAATTATTTCAATTTTTTTTTCAAAAATTTACATTCTTATATTTTACAGATATAGCTGTTTGAAAAAAATAACGATTAATTTTATGCTCTTTCAATTGCATTATCACTCAATCGATGATATTATTTCTATGGTACCAAAAAACACAAAACACACACACGTACACATACACATACACGCACACATACACCAACACACACAAATTGTTCTGGTTCCCACATCGCGAAAACAAACAAAGACAATGAGCTCAGCAACATTAATTTTTACCGTGTACATCGCGAGAAACAGGGGTATACATACCGCACACACATGCACGTACACACGCACACCCACACCCACACACACACACAAACACACGCGCACACATATCCATTTTGATTACAAATATTTCAAAACATGTTCTAGTATATTTCCAATTCTTTTTACTATCACAAAGTTTCCTTTTTGAGAAGCAAAAAACCTATTAACAAAGTCGAAATTCACCAAAGAAATGTTTATTATTAAAAAACAAATTACCCTAAACGTTTTTGTATTTTAGTTCTGTTAATAAACCTTAGTTACGCCGTTTAATGTACTTAATAAAAGTCCAAAACTACATGAAAAGAAAATTGTTCCAAAAAAATTGTGACATCACAAGTGTAAATATTGTCAATTTAAAAAATATTTAGTTAAACCCCAATTTTTTTTTTATTTTTTAATCAATTTTAATGTTTTGGGTTTTAACTAAATGCTTTTTAAATTCATAATATTTACTCTTGTAACGTTATGATTTTTTTGGAAATATTGTTTTTCATTTAGTTTTAGACTATTGTTAAGTACATATCATTAGTTTTATCGTAGGACCTTTAGAAACTCTCATATGATTTTGTGTTTTATGCCCTATATCTAGCGAAAGACCATCCTTAAATGAAAAGTACCCTTTATACTTAACATATTAAATGTTAATCTCGTCAATTTAAGCTGTTTTAAAATCATTTGTATTAAAATTCACTATCAATAAAGTTTTAAATTTACGAAAAATATAAATTTATGAACTAAAACGATACATAATGTTTATTTGAATCTTATAATTGTTAAAGCAGTGTATACAGAGTGCGATGTAAATATATCGCATTTTTTATTCTACATTATCGATTAATCATTCCTAACTTTTATACAATATTAAACGCTTTGTAGCCATTATGTCACTATGTGAGATAAATAAAAATGCAAAGACGCAATAGAAGTAGTTTTTGTATCTACTCAGTCTAAGAATTATAACCATTAATTCGTAACCGTTTATTTTTAAATTTTAAATAAAAATAGTTTATATTCATCGGAGCATTTTTCAAATATAATAATTTCAAATAATTCAATGTGTTGACGTAACATTCAAATGACTTTTAGAATCTGACTACGAAATTAATCGCATATTGCTAAAATAGTGCATGTGCCATGTGACAAAATATTAGTTTTCAGAGATATTAACATGCTTTTTATGAATAAGGACGCTGCTGTTTGTTTCTTGATTCAAAAACTATGAAAACAAAACGAAATATTACGCGAAAGGACCTTCCGGATTTTAAAAGTTATTTTTGTATAGAAATAATAAAAAAAGTTTTCTCATCAATAATTTAGTTTTTTCGAGTATTGTTATTTTTCTCTTCTAATAGTATTGTTGTTTTTGTCTAGCATATAAGGGTTTCAAGGGCTTTTAATAAGGTGTCCGCTGACAATACAATTTATAAATTCTAATATAGAAATATGTGCGCATTACTACGTTAGGGAATAAAGGTGAGGGAGTCAGGAAAAAAACGGGGGGGGGGGGGGGGGGGCAAAAAGTAGAGGGGCTAATGGGAGACTTAAAAGGGGTTTTTTGTAACAAAATAATTATATGAGAGTCATGCTTTTTGACAACCTTTTTTTTAACGTAAAAATATCTTGTATAACTTGGTGAGTCCGAATATGGTACTCCCAAAATCTGTCTACCCATATCTGCGTGTGTATGTGTGTGTGTGTATTGTGTTATCATATGCAGTACAAATTTATATTTAATGACTTTTTTATGAATTCTTTATTCCTTGAATAGAATAAGTCGTTATAATTAAAATATCCTTACATAATACATAAATAGCAGAGATTGGATATAAGGCGACAGTTTTGTGTCTTTTCTGAATGTTATGAAAATAACTCAAAACAATTTACTTGAATATATCAACTACTAACAAGTAAATCGAATTCAAACACCAAATGACAAATAATAGCAGTAATAAGTTGTATAATATAAAATTGAAATATATACAATTACTGTTATTGACTATACTATATAATTCATATCTCTTTTAGAAAGCAAAGTGCCGAATCAATTGGCAGCATTTTCTGTATTGTCATATGATTTAACCTTTTCTTTGGCATAAGCGATTCTCCACTAATGTAGTAGAAACATGAATGTACTCTCATGTACTGTCACTCGGTCAATCAGCACAAGCACATGTACACTACCAAACGTTACACACATATTGATACTCCCCCCGACAGCCTGACACGTATACTCCTTAAGCTTTATACGAAAGAGAGAGTTAACGGAGCTGGTAAAGTGCAAAAATGCTACGCTCGTAACTTTTAACTTCTGAATTAAATTCGTTCGGACAGGTACAGAGGGTAGAGATTGTACAATACACTTAAGGGAAGGCGATCTCGCAAATTGCGGCTATAGGTGGCGCAACAGAGCTTCAAATCAGCAAATCAGAAAGCAGCATGGTATTCGGTATATCTATATGCATATGCTTCAGTATATACATGTATACCACAATGTTCACGTACTGATTGGCCACTTCTACGCTCAAGCGCGCCGTCTGTCGGTCGAGTTTGGCGCTCGTTTTCCCTCTACACATATTTTTAAGAATAGATTCCTGTTTTAATGGAACTGCATTCATAAAACAACTTTAGGCATTGTAGTAGTAATATGATAGATTATTATATTAAGCTAGACCAGTTTAAATTGGCTACAGGGGTAAGTTGGCACACTGGCGTATAACTCCGTCGATGAGCGATATTTGATAGCACGATCGATACAATGCTGTGCTGCAGCGCCGGTACCTGCGCTACGCAACCAAGCTGTTGTTACGTATTACGCATAGCCGAAGTTATAAGTAAGGAGCTAATTTACCTCTTGAGCCAAACAACCCCGTCTCTCCTATCGAAACGAGACGAAGATCAGAGTTTTGGGTCTTGAATAAGGCCGAGACGAGACAATACGAGACCGGAAATACTGTGATATATCATACATGAGTCGTTATTCATTTCTTATGCTATATGATTAAGAATTTTTTTAAAACCTTTAGAACTCCAAACCTATTGCTTTCTCAAAAAGAAAGCTTCGTAACGATGATTTTTTTAAATGTAAGATTACGATGTATTTCCATGTTTTTGAGGTCGCTGAATCGAAATATGTAGGTTTTAAAAGAATGTCTCTTTGTATGTGTATGTGTGTGTGTGTATGTGGGTGTGTGTGTGTGGTTGGGTGTGCGTGTGTGTGTGGTTGGGTGTGCGCGCGTGTGTGGTTGGATTGGTGTGTGTGTGTGTGTGTGTACGTGTGCGTGCGGGCATGAGGGCGTTTGTAGGTGCGTGTGTACGTGCGTACATGCGTGTATGTGTGTGTGCGAGTGTGTGTGAGTGTGTGTGTGTGTGTGTGTGTGTGTGTGTTCATGTACACGGAGAGAAATTGTGCAGTAAATTTTACAGAAAATGTCTGGAATTTTTACCAGAAAGTTTGGTAATTTGGTCACAGACTGATGTTTAGTAATAGTATATTATGACACTGTTGTGGGAGATGGTTTTCTACCTTGCTCGAGGGTTTTCGCACGAGCGAAGCGAGTGAGAAAATCGAGCAAGGTAGAAAAACACCTCCCACAACAGTCTCATACGATATTTTATAGCACAACAACCTCAAAATCGACAATAAAGTTGGCATTTTGAGGTTAGTGTGCTATAAAATTTTATAAAACAGTACTGTAATTTTTCTAACGATTTTAAATAGCTATAATAAAAAATGCTGCGACTGGTAATCGAATCTTCGTCCTCAGCACGGGAAGCGGATCACTTACCAATGTTTCATACCAACAGTACTTCTTATCGTTCTCATAGGTTACATTATTCAAAGCCAACTGATGATACAAGCCAAAATATATCTTAGAGAAATGATAATTATTATGTTTATAAATTAATTTAAGCAATGAAAACATTTTAATGTAACTATTTAGAAACTGATTACTGTCAATAAAACGTTAATAATGTTAAGAATATGTGTTTTTGATCATCGCATTTTAAGGTTATGTTTCAGCTGACGACGGAGAAACCTAAAAATGGTCTGTACCGTCCAGTAAAATTTCGTACACATTACAGTAAAATTTATCAAGCGTTTGATACATAAAGATGACTTAATTTCCTTTTAATTGATGTATCTTACATATACTTTAACGTTCTTTTTGTTAAATTTTGACATGTTTATACGCTAAAATGTCAAAATAATACATACATTCGTAAAACTAACTTAATTTTCTTTCGATTGGTGTATCTTACATATACTCTAAACTTTTTTGATAATGAATTCTGATTTTAAATTTGTAAAATTGATCTTTTGTTTTATTTAATACTTTAGATACGTTTTATATACGTACATATAATGTCCAATTATTCACAAAGAAAATGTATAGTGGTCATTGTCTCATCAATTTAATATACAAACAATACACCATTTTTATATGAGTTTACAACGTAAAATTGTTGTATATTCATAAAATAACTTTTTTGAGTAAATATTCAATAAACAATTATGCATCCAATGTCTTTGAGAAAGTATTATGCTAAAGCAGTGAGCAGCGGTTTTTAATTGAAGGCAATTTTTACTGAATAATAGTTCCATACAAAAGTATACATACCTATTCTTGCAAATTTTCGGGTCATAAAGTTGTTAGCTTTTTCGGATAATAATTTAAAAAACAAGAATTCTTATTCTACAATGATAAATTAAGTCATTTTTTACATTTCGGTTTGTAATTCATCATAATTTGCTAGGTGTAGAGAATAAGTCTATTGCTTTTTAGAGAATTTGTTCCACAAGTTTCCAAAACACTTATTTAAAGACGTGCCATTTCATCAAAATATTTTCACTCTGTATCGACGCTCAATACGAAGAAAAACGCATTTCAATTCGAAGAGTATGGCAATTCAGCTTTTGCGACGTAGAGTAACGCGATTCGGATGCATCCGCCGAAGAGTAACGCGATTCAGAGGTTTGCGACGAAGAGTAATACAATTTAAAGGTTTACAAAAATGATTATAACACTAGCCAAAAACGTAAAATAGATTTTAAATGTATGTGTTTCCCCTAAATATGCGGATACCATCCTGATGATACCACATTTTTAGTTGATAATACAAGTTCAAGAGCTATTTTACGCGTTTGCGAAGTTTGGTTAATTTGGGTTCCTGAGTTACGTTAGCCTTCGCCGCGAAAGATGAATCGCGATATTCTTCGTCTTAATCTTAGAATAGTATATTACGCATCTAGGGAGATAAAGAATTGGCGAGTCCATAGTACGTGTAAAATGGCAAACATGTGCTATGGGGTCGCCATTTTACCTCCCATGATGCGTATACTATTTTTCCTCACACCAGCACCGAAAATACACATTTATTTCCAGGCGCCCGGGAGAAAAGTGGTTCTTTCGGTGCAGGTGTGGAGAAAACGCGCTTTTCTTCGTATTGGGCGTCGGTATAATCTGTATATTTTATAAACTATAAGCTTGGATGTGATAATATTTCAGCTTCAAAAAACTTTGAACTCACAATTAGTATTTCTATGTAAAATAATAGTACATTATGCAACAAGGGAATAAAGTTGAAGATAACTGCCGTGTTGCATATAGAACTTTATTTCCGATTTATTTCCGACTCTGGTCTAATTTAAGAAATCTCCAATTTTTATTCTTTTTAATTGCCACTTTACAGGTATATTCATAGTGACTTTACGAAATTATATACCAATTTTCAGCCATTTTTATTGAGACGACTTCAAGTTATCCAGGATAAAGTGCATTTTGTCATATAAAATGCAGCTATCTATGAAGTTATCCTCGCGCATTACACATTGCTATATACCTTTGCAAAAATTTATGTACATACCATGTATGAATACAAATGAATCTGCTGGTTTTAAATTTTTAAAATTCCATCATTAACTTTGGAAAAAAACAAAATATAATTTTGTTTTTAAATTGCTAAAATAAACCTCATATTTTAGATATAAACTCACTGTAAATGAGCTTTTATATTTGGATTTCGGAAAAATTACACAAGCACTTCTTTTTATAACACTTTCAAAAAGATATTCTAAAAGTTTAATAAGAATCCATGAGTATGATTTGCGCCAGGACTATTTTTAATATTGAAAAGTTGATTAGCCAGAAAACAACGTTTTATAAAATATTTTATTTTTTCAGAACTATTTGATTATACGTAGTATATTAATATAAAAATTGAAAATCAGTTTTCTCTTGGTAATTAAATGACTAGAACACAAACATAATGCAAATACTTTATAATAATAATATACGGCAAAAAATTATTGAAATCGTAAAGAATTACCAAAAATATTAAAAAATATTTTTAAACATGTGCTTTTTTAAGTTTAGAGTGCTCATTCCATTATTTGAATATTTTTGTAGCTGAAAAATTGTTTTAACTTTCTTACAATACAATAGAAAAAATTCGACATTTTGACCAATATTTAACCGGAGAGCCACCTTAAGAGGAACCCTTGTCTTCGCTACCCTTGTCTAATCATATTTTTGCTATTTATTCAAATAGTACTTTGCTAATTGAATAACTAAGAGTTATCCCCAATTCGTCTTAATATAAGGAATATTTTGAGACCTAAAAATGTACCTAACATTATTTCTTTTTCGAGAAAACTTCGGAACGCGAAAACTAACCTTAATTTTCGCGGTCCGAAGCTTTCTCGGAACGGAAATAATGTTAGGTACATTTTTAGGTCTTGAAATATTCCTATATTAATATTAAGATGAAATATAACTCTTAGTCTTTCAATTAACAAAAAACTATTTCAATAAATAGCAAAAATATGATTAGACAATGAGAATTGCTTCCTCTTAACTGTGGCCACTTTATTGATGTAAAGAGTGGAACTCAGGAAAAATGAAAGAAATCGTTCATAATTGAAAAAAAATAAAAGAGAGAAAGCCACGTGTAATGAATTTTACTTTATTCCCCCATTTGCGGGAATAAAGCTACTGTATTCCCGCAAATTGAAAGAGGGAATAATACGGCATTTTTGTCCCGCCTTAAGGAGGTTCATCTGGTTAAGGAATGAATGAGTCGATTTTAATGAAATGTGGTATATCGATAGATATAGTTCCCAAAATGATTAAGTTACATTTTCGGAAGATAATGATACCTAAGAAACGAGATATCAATATTTTTATTTTGAGACATTTAGCATGGAGTCTTATGAGAAATCGCACTTTAGTCGTTTTCATTTGCATATGTCAAAAAAGTAGAGAAAGAGTTTTTATTGAAAATTTTTGTGTTGGATGACATATTTGACAAACATTTATTGAACTAAAAATATGCTTCGAATGCTTCCGAATGTAAAAATAAATTAATTGAAAACAAAAAAGGTGCATTTAACCTCAAAAGTAGAGTCAAATATGTGTTTGTATGAAACTTTTTATACGTAAATAAGATGGATATAATTACTTGAATTGTATGTATAATCGTAATTTCTTATAAATTTATTTATACAAAAGCTTAAATGAAGTATACTTGGCAAGCAAAAAATTAACAATAGCACATTCATTTTGACTAGCTATGTACCAGATGAACCTCCTTATAGAGGACAATAAAGTAGCGATTATAGTTAAGCCGGGGATAAAGTAAATTTACTTTATTCGCGGCCCAACTATAATGGCCACTTCATTGACCTGAAAATCGGGGCGAAAGTGACGTATTATTCCTTCTTTTACTTTTGTTTGAAATTCACTGTACTTATTGCGCACACTTTTATACACATATATACCTTACAGATGTTCTCACCTATTGTTACGCACACCTGTTCACATGCACACCGAATCGTACCCCTTTTCCGCTCTCCATATCTATAAATAGATACGCGCTCCACTGCTCTGTACTGTTAATCACACATACACGTACTTATATACTTATGCATACGTTACACATTCGCATTACACTGATTTGCACATTTCGGAAATCGTCGCGTCTCTCGCACTCTGCTTACGGCAGAGATGTTGCGACCACCGTACAAATCGCTTCGCCACACTAACACCTGTTATTGCTTATTTGTTACCGCTTATATTGTTATCGCATCATGCAATCAAGTGCCTTATTTTGTGCAACCCATCACCATCCCAATCCTGCAATCATTTACCACAATATGCAACAACTTTATTCCCGCAAATGTGCGAGAATAAAGTAAAGTTCAGTTTCTCTGGCTTTCTCTTTTTTATCAATTTTCAACTATTTATTTCTCTTTCCGTCGGTCCCACTCTTAAGTCGGAAATAAAATTCTATGTGCAACACGGGAATAAAGCCGACTGTAAACCCACCCACGGGCATAATCCTCAACTTTATTGTCATGTTGCATTATGTACTATTACTCCAACAATAAGAAGGACAGCGCATAATAAGACAGTTGCTTTCATTGCTGTCAAATAACCTTTACTTTAAAAAGAATTTGTTTTTATTTTTAAATAAGAGACAAATTGTATTTAAAACAACATTTAATTTGCAATATATGTTGATTTTAAAAATACAGAAAATAAATTGTTGAAACCTATGGCAAGAATAAATGCACATAGAGCAATATATATGCTAATCAATAAATAAAAGTCTTTCACTAATAATTTTGAATAATATTGCCTTAAATAGGGTTACAACTGTATTTTATAACTGTATAGAACATCATACATAGTAAAAATAGTGTTAAACAATACAGGATTTGAAATTTTCAGTATAGACACACCTTTATGTATAAGGAAGATTTTCACTAATGTTCATATTGATTTATAAAGAGTTGTCAACAGCCGCGCAAACTAAACAGCGCAGTGGACGTGGCTGATAACGCGAGATTTATGTATACATTGTCATATCTTCTACAATTCTTTATAAATCAATGTGAACATTTGTGAAAATCTTCCTTGTACACTGCAGTTTATATATACAGCTACATCGCTTCACTACTTTTTTTCGGTGAACGATGTAAAACATCAATTCCACCAAGTATTGTTTTTTAATGAAAAAAAAGACGCTGCCAACTGATTTGGCACTCTGTGTTCTCAAAGAGATCTTTTAAATGTATCTTTTGTAATATTTCAGAAACGTTTGTGCATTCATTTTTTTATATGAAGAAACGTTGAAAAGAGTTTTCCAATCTTTTTTTGAAATGTACGTTAGGCTCTAAATTATCTACCTTTATTCACAAATATTTATTGAGGAAACGTGGAACAATTTCATTTATATAATTGTTATTAAAATATAAAATGATAAATTATAAAAAATATATGTACCATTTTGGAAGGGAAGACAGGCCATTTTGGTTGTGTTGTTCGGATCCCAACAATAAAGGGTACTTTTATTATTTTTCATTCTTTCAAAGTAATATTTCAATTTTTTTTGTAATACTTTTACCAATGATTTTACAGAAATGTTACTCTCGCATTTTATGTCTCGTCTACTAAATGCTTGGCAACTTTATTTATAATTTTTTTTATATCCCAAATTATTGTGTTTTATATTATGCATAATTTAATATTTGATAATATTCCTAGCAATTTTCAAAAGTTATTGCAAAGCAAATTTACTTAAGGATTTTATAATTAAGTACTAAAATGTTAAGGTTAAATAAATTTTAACTACAAATTAAATTTTACTTTAGAACTGATTAATTTCATTGAATTTCATCATTTAATTTGCAAGTTAAAAAAGCTAAAAAGAATTATAACCACTCGGTATAATAAATGAAAAACGGTATATTTCAGGTCTCAAATTGAAGGATTCTATAAGTACTTTATTGTGAAAAAAAATCGAAAAGAAATCGTTATTTTTGGTTTAAATGGCGATATCTCGGAAACATATGATGGAAAATGTTTAAAATAAATTGAGCTGAAAAATGTAGCTTTCCACTATCTCTTGGCTGAGCTCTTTACCAAGACTGTAAGGTCTCTTATCTTTCAAGATATTTAAGGTTATATTTTTTTTTAATTTTATTGCTTATATCTGGAATATGTCGCGGACATTTTCTAAGAATATTTAATTGTTATTTTGATAAACATACGAAATCAGAAAAAGAATTAAAGATTCCTCGATTCGTTTTTGTTTTATAACGATTTTTCTATTTTAATGTTTTGAAATCGATAATGCAATCTATGATCACAAGCTTATAATTCTTTGTAATTTATATTTGCCAACAATCGATGATAAAGAAACTATGTACTAGAATAAAGAAATTCATATTGGAACAATTTATTTAGTTCGAGGAAGCTAAGTGCCAATAAATTGGCAGCGGGTTTTACCTAAAAATGATACAATCCCGGTCAATTTAAGACAAGCTAAACTAATTTATCTTCATATACAGCCTAATGGTATATGTTTGAAGTGGATTGTTTTAGGCAAAAATTTATTTACTGCACGTTTTCAAGAGTCTTCATAATACGTTTTGTTTCTCAAAGTAAGAGCAACATATTTAAAAAGAAATTAAATGCCGTTAACAAGGCGAATATGCTATTTTAACGTTAGATTCTCTGCAGAATGCATACTTTCAGTACGACGTGTAACGCCATTTAATATTCCGTATTTCCGGCATTCCGAATATTTAATTTCAATTTCTACAGTGATCCGAATTTTAATTTTCCGAATTTTTAACACTCAGTAAAAATATTTTCCGAATTTTTTAAATCCTATTTTACAACTTTCCGATTTTTTGATTAACCGAATTTTGAATATTCCGATATTTTGGCTTTCCGAATAAATAGTTTTTCAATATTTTAAGGAGGCCCCATTAGAGAAATTACTTTTTATCGGCATTTCTCACATGCTGACATACACACTATACCGACAACGGTAATACAACACGGCGCATTGTGGATGGCGACCTAGCCCTGGCAGATGGCAGCACGGTCTTTTCCCACTCGCGCCATCCTCATTATTACAGATTTTCGTGAGGGTGACCGGTCACTACGCCATTATAACACTAAATGATAAGACGAGTATACATACATATTAATCTGTCATAATAATAAATGAAAAATTTAGTCTGAGAAGCAGACAGAAATTACATGCGCAATATGCACAATTTCAAAGACAAATTTAGATTGGTGACTGATTGTAAATAAACGATTTGATTAGCGTCTTCAAACTTGAGACCTTGAAAGCTTGAAATACAAAAAAGAAGAAATTGATAATTTTTAGGAAAATAAATCGTAATGCCAGTATCACTCGACCAAGTTAATGAATTGTTATAAAACTATTTTTGTTTAATAAACACAGCAAAGAGGTATTAGATTAAAAGAAATATATTAAAGTAAAGCACCTTTTCATTAAAATTTTTTATAAGTATTTATACTACAATAAATTTTAGTACATGGCAAAAAGAGTCGAATAAACACTAGAAAAAAATTTGTTCATAATGTCACCAAGAATCGTGCATACCGAAAATTTTCTCCAATAAATATGGTATTAACGGTAAAAACGTTAAAGTTGACATGAGCTTGCTGATATAAACGTTAATTTTACGGACATTTTAATGAAAAATATGCACCGCGTTAATCTAAAAGTTTAAAAAAATAATAGATCTAGACCAATATCCCAATTTATCGTTTTGTGTTGCCCATGCTTAAGTTGTTTTACCACATCAAATAAAATGTATATGTGCGATGCGTTGACTTCGGTTTAGCAGGTACAGATTGCTAACGGCTCTGCGTGCGCGCACTTTGAAATTCAGTTTTGTACTTGAAAATACTTGATCAGTTAACATCTCAAATGGCATATTATTGCCCAAATAGTTATTAACGTCATAGTACGCATTTAATATTCGCAATGATCATGGATTTTTTAATATTCGCAATAATAATACAGTTAGACTGAATTGAGTAGGTATACCTTTCCAACAACGAAAAAGCAGCACTAAACAAAAACATATTTACCACAATTGAAGGTCACCGCGCGAACATAGGCCTAATTCTAAAATCGAGATTTCAAGAAAAACAAAAAAAACGATCTAACTTTATTTGTGCTTTTGGATCTCAATAGAACTTTGTTCATTAACTGTATTTATAACTTTAAAACTTCAAAACTTTATTCATATTACTATAAACAATATTGCGATAGTAGAGGAAACCAGGGTAAAGTGAACATAGTAACTCCGAAAGTCGAAAAAATTGTATTTTTCAGACTTAAAACATTACTTTGTAAGTTGCACAAGAAACGTCTTACATCAATAAACATATTAGCAACTTAAAAAAAGTCATTTATTAAGTTTAATACTATTTACTTATTTATGAAAAATACCGGTTCAATTTACCCGGGCTTTTCAGTGCGGGGTAAAGTAAACTAGAGGATAGAATTAAATATTTTGAAATTTAAAATACTGTAAAATTCGAAACAGTTAAATATGGAGGTTATGAAGACCCATTTTGGTATAAATCCGAAATGCATTGTAACAAAGGCTTTGTATATTACATTAACACTCACCTTGATCAATATTTTGTTCAATTGTCCATCTAGCCGTGTATAAAGTAAAGTATCTAGCCGTGTTGTTTGTTTAAAAAATGAGAAGCAAATAAAACGTATTTGAAGTAATTAGAAAAAAAATCTAGCTATAAAATTGATTATAAACATCTTTAATCGTTATAATGAATTCGCCAAAACAACTTTCTTTTAAGGTCGAAAAATATAATTTTTTTTCTTTGGTAAAATATTAATGTTTATGCAGTAAAGCTTTTTAATTATTATCCTTGCATAATTTTCTATCACTAAAATTAAAATTAGGCGTAAATAATAATTTGTTGAAGCATGATTCATTTTACCCGCGTGTTCACTATACCCCAGTATCCCCAATCTTAAATTTTTTTAGAAAATATTTTAATACAAAAAAGTTATAGATTGTTAAACGCATCGAGTTAGGTCCTTTTTTCGATCATCAACATTATTGCAAAAATAGGAAAATATGAAGAATTGAGAAGTAAAATCTATAAATCTATGACTTCCCAAAACCCTATTTAAATCCATTTTTTAAAATCAAGTTTACATTGGTATTTACATCCTAAGAGAGAACTCTTATACAAAAGTAGCTATCAAAAGTTTCTGAAATATTATGTCACGGTCGAAGAGAGTACAATATACAATGATTTAAGGAGGTTCGATAGATATTTTTACATCCTCATAGCGGAAGCTTTGTGATGGTAAAAATAAGTTGTGCTAAAATCATTATAGAAACATGTTGAGATATTAGGAATCAAAGTACACTATTTTTAGAAAATGTACGGATGTGTATGTGTGTCTCAGTGTGTGTGTGCATGGGTGCGTGTTAGTTTTTTTTATTTCTTAATTATTCAGTTTCAGTTTGTCGGGTTTTGTTGGTACTTTAGAAATAATATCATCGATTCAATGTAAATGCATTTGTAATAAATACAATATTTTTGGACACAGTGTGCGTAAAGTTCACGATAAGGTATCTAGCAAATGGTTACCATAATTAAACGTTGAAATCAGTTCGACGTCGGACGTTGCTTCACTAATTTCTCGACGTAATGGTAGAAAAAATGAAGGAAGCAGAGCAGGAAGGTGCGCAGGGCGGGAGGTAGGAGCGCCAGGTGGGGTCCAGTAAAAAAATACTTTAAACATTTTTAAAAAATAAAAAATTATAATATTTTGAAACTAAAAACAAGAAATTACCAATTCTTCAAAATATGTAAAATTTTTTTAATTTTTAAATTTTCTTTAAATTTCCCATTTTATCCAATATTTCAAATTTTCTCCAAATTTAGTGATTTTTTCAAAATTTTTCAAATTACTTTACGCATACTTTAATACTTTACGTACTCCCGTGCGAAGAAGTTCACATTACACACAGAAATTGGCACTTTACACATGAACTTTGCGCTCACTGTGTCAAAAAGGTAGTTTTTCACTATCTCTGGGCTGAGTTCTTTGTCCAGATTATAACGACCAATATATTCCGAAATATTTGAAGCATTTTTTAATCTTTATTTGATAGCTTATATCTCGAGAACGGTATGGCAATTTTTGATCTATAGTTAATTTTATTTTGTTTTTGATAAAGATTCAGATTGAAAAAAATTTTGAAGATTTATCGATTCGTTTTTGTTTTATAACGATTTTTCTATTTTACGATATTCTCAATTTGATAAAGCAAATTATTTTTATTTATTGTGCGAAGAAAAAAATATTTTCTGTATGAATGATTACTTGAAAAAATCAAGAGGATTTTATCTAATACTTTCCAAAAAGGTAGTTTTTTACTATGTTTTGACTGACAGGAGAGTGTTTTTTCCGGTACCTAAAAATGAAGCCTAGCACCCGTAGTTTTTTCCAATGCGCCTACTTCTCGAAATATAAGTCATTATATTCGAAGCGCGTAAGATTGTAGTTAGAAGAAACACCTCTTCTCCTCAACGTAACTCTGCACGTTTTTACTTGAGAAAAAAAATGATGATTCAAAGAAACAGCGAAACTATGAAAAAGAGCTTTAATTTAAGCTTTGTTATATATAAAAATATTAATATGAGTAAAAGTTATTAACAGTCGAAGACGGTGAGTATTCGAGGAAATTCAATTGTTATAAAATTGTCGATTTTATAACAAACAATTGACCTTTTCAGTCAGCATGTTAAATTGTTTATGAGTTTAAATTAAATTTGGATAATGTTTTCATGTAAAAACATGCAGAGTCATGAAAGAAATGTAAAAAAAGAGAAAGAGAGAAAAAGATAGGAGGGGAAGGTTTGTTACCTTGAGCGACGGCAGCGACCGCGGCGGCAGCTGCGCTGGGGCTGACTGCTCCCTCGGGTCCGTTGCAGGCGGCGTAATTCGCCAAGGCGGGATACATGGTGGTCGGCTCCTCCTTGACGATGTGGGGCGAGTGCCCGTCGCGGAAGACCACCGCGCGAATCACACCGCGGATATGCTCGTCCGGCCAGACGCCTAGCAGGATCCTCTGAGGCCTCCCCCGGCCCTTCGGTCGCAAATCTGCAAAAACATCATTATTTATTACAAAACTTCTCTTTCTCTTTCTATTACTTTTTCTTTATTTATTTCTTTTTCTTTTTCATTACACTTACCGGCTCCACCGTCAGCGCTCGGACCGAGCATGTTGTGAACTCGGTTCGCGTACAACACGAACGTCGGGTATGGAATATCGTATTTCCTGAAAAGAAGTACATTGCTTAGTATTATTATTATTGTTGCTTGGTGCACTTGTCCAATTGCCAAATTGCCAAATTGACAAATTCATTACCTCGCAGCTTGACTCAACGAAAGTCCTTCTTTGAGTACGCTAAAAATCGCTTCCGCCATCGTTTCCGGCCGCCAGGACTTCAAGGGGCCACGTTCTCGGAAGCGAAGATTGTGCACCAGGCTCTGATTGGTATTCCAGCACTTTTGCCACATCGACTGCAATTGATACTGATAGCTGTCTGCTGTAACAACCCCCCAACATTCGGGGAACAAACATTAGTACTTGTTTCACCAACACACTCGGCCATATACATCATCAATATCAATTACATAGAGATATAGAAAACTATATTTGATTGGTAAGAAAATTTCGATGCACCTACACGCAATGTGCATTGCATTGTAATATGTATGTTAGTAAAAAAGATCGTATAAGGGCATTTTCAAAGGTCTAGGTGTAATATAACTTTACTTTATTTTCTAAGCAGTACCTTGGACTGGCATGGGCGTCTGAAAAATAAGAAAATAAAAGACAAATATAAAATGAAAAACAATTGAATATATAAATTTGGTAGGAAAATAAATAAAGGCGTGCGAGTCGTGAGTAACGGAATTGACTTTATATATTCACACTATCATATACAAAATCATTATCGGCAGGCTTTTCATTAGAATCCTAACAAAAGGTAAAAAAGATAAGGCTTCCTCTTAATAATAAGTGGTATGAGGGGACGGAAGAGACTATATTATCGCTGCAGAGAAACGCTAGATTCGCCTAGCCGACTAGGCATAAGTGTACATGTACATATAAATATAAGTATATACATAGGTAGATGTGTACATCCTTCGGCGCAAGCTCAAGAAGAGCAACAGCCAGTATGCAGCACCGATGGCCCCGATCTCGAGCGATTATTTAACGGTTAAGTTATCAACTCTAATTAGGCCTCCTCCAATTTCATGATTAATACAATTAATTGGAAAAGACGCGGACGCACGGACGAGACTCGTCAAGCCCGAGGCTCTTCTTTATTGCAGCCGCCAAGAAAAAACACTCTAATTTCATTTCAACGCACTGCACACAATTATACCTATATAAAGCTGTACACTTTATTTATTTTATACTACTCTCATACTCTGTACTTGCTTCATTCCTTTTGACAAAAGTACAGTCATATAAATCACCTAAGGAAACCAGGCATTTAGATTTTATATTTTTTTTCATTTTCACAAAATACAATTCTTACTGAGTTCAAAATTTTACTTCACTCCTATTAAAAGTCACAAAATTACGGATCTGACGGTTGATGGGGTGCTGTCGACCATTTGCGTCCTTTACAAATTCACATTTTTCGAATAAGCATAAATTGTACAGCATAACTCAAATAATTTGCACGCGATTCACGATATACGAAAATTTTCAATGTTACAGACATATTTTTAAGCAATTTTGTTCTGTTAAGTATTACACTTTTTTCTTTAAACGCTCACCATTTTAACAAAAATACAATATTTTAACTTATCTATATATAGCTCTCTATATTGAATCTGATATAAATAATTAAAAAGAATTTTTTATATACTTTAAGACTTGTACAATAGTAGTGGTAAGCTAGATTTTCAAATTATCTTAATGTGTTTATACAAAATTGGCAAAATTCGTGCTATTCTTTGCACCGTAAGGCAGTCCAACCCCTTAAGGTGATGCTAAACCCCCTGTCACCATCAAATACGGGGAACCACTTATTTCATTCAATTTTCATTTTTGAGAAAATATCTCTATGGTAAGTTGTTGTTTTTTATTAGGACAATAACGTTTCATAAAGATATTTGCAAAAAATTGAAAATTAAATGAGAAAAGTGGTTCCTCGTATTTGTCGGTGACAGGTGGCTTTAGCATCACCTTAAGAACGCCATTATGACACTGCAAAAAAGTTTTCAGCCTTTTCAGAAGTTATTTGTGTGAGAGTTATGTATATTTTGAAACCTTTTTTTGATCGATTATATCTCGAGAACGGCTCGGCCATTTCAGACCAAACAGGGCAGGTTTTATCGTTTTTAATAAAGATTCGAAATTAAAAAGAAATTTAAAGATTCCTAGATTCGTTTTTGTTCGATAACGATTTTTCTATTTTACGATATTTCTAAATCCATAATGTAATTTATGATCATAAGCTTATAATTTTTTATAATTTATCTTTTCACGACAATCAATGATAAAACAATACCTTTCTTGAGCTATTAATCAGATAGAAATATAGAAATTTGAAATTAATGTATTAGAATAAAGAAATTCATATTGGGACAATTTATGAATTGGCAGCGGCTTTTTCTTTCATTGTGCAGTTATTGCAAATAGACGTAGGATTATTTAAATCAGGTTGGATTTCTTGGCAATAAGTTAGTATAAGTATAAGAACATATGAATAATTTCGACCTGAATCTACGTAAAAGTTATCATGTATTTATTACAATGCATCGGAAATATGCATATATTGCATATTTCCGATGCATTGTAATATATACATGATAACTTTTACGTATGTTGCATATTTTGGCATAAATTGTATAGATATATATTATTTATGTTGTCTTGAAAAATTGAAATACGAAAATAACGTTGTAATTGTGCGCAAAAGTTAGCAAATGCCACCAACATAGCACCTTATAAGGGCTGCGTGAACCATTGGTCAAACTGTTAGGCTCTATTCAGCTCGAGAAAGTTGGATATTTAGCGTGAGTAATATAGACGGCTTGCTAGCGTTGACCAGTATCTAAGAATTTGACCATAACTTCTGCGTACTACTCTTACAATGTTATTTTTTCATTTTCTGTTTTTTAAGATACCATTTATTACAGATATGAGGAATTCCATCAAAATACGGTACTTAGTCCGTTTAAAAAGTAACGAAAAATAATTGAGGCATACTTGGAGTACTTCTGCATCAATTTTTTTGTTCTTCAGGTCATATTATTAATACATGAATTTATGGTCTAGAAACGGTCATCATTGATATAACAATTATTTGACTTTTAAGGGTGCCATTTTTTAAACAAAACACGTAAAAATAGGTAAAAAGAGCTTTAATTTTTAGTATTGTTTTGTTTTCTGTACACATATTACAATAATTATATCAAAAGTTATTAACGATCAAAGATAGTGAATAAACTCGAAAAATCGCTAAATTTCGTAATTCTTAATTTTTTATTATTTTCTCATATGATTTACTATCTTTGATCATTTGCATTTAAAAATCGCGTTTCTTTTAGCTTTTCGTTTAATAGCCATTATTTACATAATTTTTTATTATTTTTAATATTATCTTACTGTGTTCTAATTTTTTACAAATACTTAACAATGGCTACAGCAAAAGTAAAAAAATCAACTTAATAAAATTGCTTCGCAGTCTGTATTATTAATAATCATTATCTAAAAGTATAACTCATATCTTGCATTTAACTCTTTGTAAATTATTCACTAATATATTAAAAATTACAAAATTGTAACATATTAACATTACAAAATCTAATTGCCTAGTCCCCTTAAAATGCTTGATCGATGCTTTGAAATTTTATTCGAAACATTAGAGCAATATATACATATTTATATATGACTTTAACCATAGCTTACAACTGTAGTAAAAATACAAGTTATAAAAACGTATGTCTTTTGTTTTGCTAGTGACAAATACTCTAAAACTTGTCTAGAATAATTAATAATTGTTTTCCTGGTAGAAAAGTGACCATTTTGAGGTTAGATGAAACAATATTTTAACTAGTAACCAGCTATTTTCTACTGTATTTTTGTAAAAAAAAAACTTGCTTCTAGTGTAACTAATGCATCACGCGACCTTGTGCTTCGTGCATTGGTCTCGTAATTCATATTATCTGCGGCAGTTTAGCACCAGGCGCTGGAAAGCCTTCGCTTATTACATATATTGCGGGGAAAAAGTTGTGTTTTTTGCATTTAAGGTAAGACCGATGAACCACGCGCATAGCACTATCACTGTTTTATTCAAAATATTTGGAGTACTTTGAAAGAAAAGAACATACATTGACTTGTTTTGACAAGTAATAATTATATAACGGTTTTGAAAAATAAACTGTGGGGGCGATATCTACGCTTCTTACGAAGACTGATGCATTTTACTTTTCCACAAAATTATCTAGTATTCAAAAGGCGAAAATGTCATATAAATAACAAAAAGTATAATTCTAACGAATCACAAAAATACAATATATTGACGAAGTGAACATATTGCGATAATTTTTAGACTAAGGTAATTTTCTATGTCCGATTTGTGCCTGACTGCAAATTATTATATGTTTAGTGAAGAATTTATGCCACATAGTTTCTCCTATGGGAGATCACGGGCAAGCCACTTTTGACACCTGTAAAAATGCATCAGATTTGCACGTTAATATTTTAATTGTTTTCATTAAGTCTAACTTTGAAACTTTTTGTGTCTAAATATCTCCTTCTCCTATAATATTAAGATCACGAAAGTCTCCGGTCTTCTGTGGCAGGTCTCTGATCTCCGATCTCCTGTCTCCGGTCTCTGGTCTCTGGTCACATCAATAAGTTCATATCTTTTTTTAAAAGTTCATCATATATGTACGCTACTGTGGGTGGGTTATTGTGAAGTATGGACAGATGAGTTTGTGGGTGGATCAATAGGTAGATGGATGCATGGGTGGATGATTTAGTAGGTGGGTGGATGGTTGGCTTCCTAGGTATGTGTTGTCAAACAGTATTTCTAGGCTTGACAATATTTTGCACATTATAAGTTTTGGGCATTATAATGTTTTTAGCGTTATCATTTTCGGGCATTAAATTTTATTGCGTTTTATAATGTTTGGGTTTCATAATTTATTGGACCTCAACATTTTTGCCACATCAAAAATAAACATTTTAAGCCTTGGTTCATGGAAAGTTGTCCACCGGTGCAACTGGAACCCTGTGGTAAATGAATTTTTCTATGAAAACAAGGTCCACATATGCATCGAAGAGTAGAGATGCTATTGTTGATAAATTTAAGTCTACCCGGGCTTCAATTATACTTAAATATTATATATTTTGACACAAAAAGTTTTAAAATTTGTCTCAATGAAATAAGAAATAATATTAGTGCGCAAAATGAATGCATTTATATAGGTTCCAGCGTTTGATAAAAAAGGAAATCCAATGATGCTATACAAAAAGAAACATACGCATCGAATATAGCACCTCGTCCTTTTCGAAGTCGCTTACAAAGCGATTCATATGGCGCTACAGATTTTTCTTTAAAAATCCGCAGTAAACGTTTTTTCGATTCCTTTTGATAGATATATACTTATATGAAAACACCTAAACTAACTAATCTCCATAATAGTTATTAAAATGTAATTCTACCTCTAAGAAACGTACTTATAAGGAAAGTGCACAGTGCGGTAAACAAATTTTAATCAGGCTTTTATAGAAGGTGATTTTCGGAACCCAAAAATTGCGATAATTCAGTGTAAACTGGTATCGCTACTTCCTATCATAACTGTTCAAGTTTCTACCCTAGAAAAAAGTTACTAACTATCAAAGATAGTAATGAAAAAAGTATAAAAATCCACAAATTTAAAATTCATCGATTTTTTATACATTTTTCATAACAAGCTGTGATAGTTAATAACTTTCGAAAAGAATAATATTTTTATACGAGACAACGCTAAAATTAAAGCTCTCTCTGGTTGCATGTATTGTTTCCATATCCATCACTACCCGGGAACTTTAATAGATTAGATTTCGGGTGATAATAAGGTAAAAGCATCAGTACTGGGGCACTTTTGTGATACCCGTTTAGAAAGATTTGAATTCTGAAATCTGATAG
The DNA here is from genome assembly GCA_949152435.1 of Gastracanthus pulcherrimus. Taxonomy (NCBI): domain Eukaryota; kingdom Metazoa; phylum Arthropoda; class Insecta; order Hymenoptera; family Pteromalidae; genus Gastracanthus; species Gastracanthus pulcherrimus. The sequence continues at coordinate 649,940 of OX424573.1, read as the reverse complement.
TAAAATTAGAAAAATATTTTAGTGTTATCGTGTAGCCCGTCAGTTTTCCTATCGATTGAAGAAAAATATTACATTTTAAACCTTTCCTATGCTAATAAATATTTGTTTAAATATAAGAGTTTCTGGCTACAGTAGTGGGATACGATGTTTCGAGTTGACCCACTACTGGGACAGGCAATTGGTACCAATACTGGGACAGTTATTAAGTTGCTTTATTCGTTATTATTCTGGAAACGAATAGAAAAAAGCTTATTTTCTCAATTCATTCGATAATACTAATCGATTTACATGTTTTTGTAGTTCGGTAAGAATCGGTAAATTAAAAATCACAAAAATTGATAAACTTAGACCCGTAACCTCACTTTTTGGGGTTATAGGATTACACCCCACCAAGCAAGAGTTATAGATTTCCAAAATCATTTTTTTCCAAAATTCATTCGAGTTGACATTATTGATTGTTAATTAATATCTTGTTTAGTACGCTCTAAAGTAGTTTTCAATCACTGAATCTAATAATAATTTGTATACTTTGAGTGTCCCACTACTGCTCCCTCACAAAAATATGAGACCAAAACTTGGACACCTAATTGTACAGAAAATAATTATTATTTTCACTAAATATAACTTTAATCGTATTCATGAACGTGTCATCTATTGGTAAAAACATTATTTTGATACTGGTAAAGTAAAATATTTTTTTTGAATACAAAACTCAATCCTCGCGATTTAGTCAAATCTGCACGATTCAGTAGCGCCATTCATTACTGTCAGATCCTGCTCACAACACATTTTTAGTAAAAGCGTTGAATATAATTTTTGCCGTAGATTTGGAATAATTCCTGTTCATTTGAATAGTTGATACCCTAAACAATAGATACAAATTTTTACTATAACGATTTATGGCTGTATTTTTTATGAAAACAGTAATTTCTCGTCCGTGTCCCATAGGTCCCGATTTTTTATTTGTCCAGGTACTGGTGCTTTTACCTTACCTTACCTTAGACAAAAGTTTTAAATTTCACGAAAATTACAAATGTTTTTCATATTATAATTTTTTGGATGGAAGCTAATAATGTCAATATAAACATGATTAAACACAACATGCTTTCATGATCTTCTTTTCGGCACTGGAGGGGTTAACACGGAAATAACGCATATTCAGAGTAAAATAGCTCGTAATCTCGAGAATAAGAACCCGTCGGAACAAATTACAGGTACTGGGCTCTATTTTTGAGTGTTAGAAACCACCGCTTAAAGCCTGATCAACATCTGTATATCGCAGGGTAAGCACTCTTCTTGTTAGAATGATTTTCTCTTTGATAATAAATCGCTTAGCACATTTTTTGTTTTGATGATCAATTACACCCCTTGGGAGTTGAAGGGTCAAAATTTCAAACGTAATAGTTTTGTAGTAGCATGAAACCAAATAATGTAATTTATTTTAGAAAACTGAAACACAATATTCTTCGTATGAAGCGTCGAAATTATTACTGATTGATAGAGAATTTTTGTACAATTATAACGAGAATCCGGGTATTTAGCTTAATCTGGTTCATAAGGTCGATATTATATGTTTTAAAAGCTAAATCTAAATAAACGAGGATTCTATGACGTGTAAAGCAACATGACAGAAAGGTAGATGCACTGAGAAAGCAATACCGTAACTAACAGCTACGATATAAACCATAACATTTACGATATTTCATATCGTAAAATTAAAAGGTCATATAAAAAGTTATAATTTAATTTATATTATTCCTTTAACCAGGACTGTGAGTTAGTAATGGTAACTTCTAGAAAACTATTTTGTTTACTTGCTTACGTCAAACGTTACTGAGTAGGGGAGAACGGGGTAATACCGGTCACTTGTCAATTCCGGTCATCCTTATATTTAATAATTTAAACATTTGTACATAATAATTCCAATGGTATATCATACGGAATATAATATGCTATCAATCTAATGTTCAAATAGAATTCTGTTCTGGTTTATTAGTTAATTATGCGCAAATAATGTTTAGGCGTTCATTTCTTATAAGAAATCTGATCTATAAGCTAAGCTTTTACGCATACTATTTAAACTTTATACAGTTTCTTCATGCTACTTCACCAAATTGAACACTCTAACAATATGAATTAGTAAAGAAGAAATCAAATAAATTGTTTGATTTTCTTATAATTTCTATTTAAATCATTAAGCAGAATTGAGGTAATCCCGGTCACCATGTTATTTATATGGACGCTCCCAAACATGAGGTTAGTAAAGCGTTGTTTTGCGCTCTCTGATAGTTCATCTTTGCTTAAGTGTTTCTTGTTTAACAGTGTCTTTTGGATTACATATTTCATTGTTAAACTACAATTAATAGTGTGATTGGTCATATTGAGGCTCACATAATAAATTAAAAGAAACGTTTTACCTATATAAGTAATGTTTTAATAGTGACTGCGATTGCACGAAGGCTGACCGGTATTACCTCATGCTTCAGGGTAATTCCAGCCAAATCTATTGTTTTTATTTGGTTTTATATCTTTGATACGTTTTAATTATTAACGAAATTGATTAGAAATATTTAAAGTAAATAACTTTAACTTTATCCTAATCATTTACACTTTATGAAAAACTATTTTAGAACGTGAATAATATGCATTCTTGCTTAGGTGACCGGCGATACCCCATCCTCCCCTATACATGAACAACAAAAATATTGAAATGATAATTTAATGCTTGTAAAAATAAAATAGAAACTATGATTTACTAATACTAACACAGCTCACTACACGGTTTCTTCCGTCGTCCAGGTTAAAGGGTTAAAGTCCATAGGGTACCTGCACCGGTTACTGTGGTGTCAAGCCAACTTGGATAAGATTTAATTATAAAAAGCTATTGATTTGTTTCGTACTGGTACTGATTGATATAAATAATTTGATTATTTTTCTACATGAAACAAATGATATTTTTAATGAAAACATTAATATTTAGTATGTTTTTAAAGGAAATAAAAATAAAGATTTTTGTCCGTATTACTGTGCTCTATCAATGGCTTCCGCCGTATTTCTGTACCTCCGGTTACTGAGCCCTGTCACGAATTCTGTGCTTCCAGTTACTGTGCCTGCTATATGCAAGGTTTGCAATTATGGTTTTATTTAAAGCTTTAGAGTAACATTCTCAGCATATTTTTATATACAATATTAATAAAGCATCATTTTTTGGCTATAATCAACATTTGTTCAACTTTGCTGTACACACGAACGGCGAGCAAGTTCACCGGTGACGATAAGGTTAAAAAGTTAGTTTATATTTCAAACCATAATTAAACCTCATTACTTATAACTTAATATCTTCAAATAATAAATTAAAATTTTAACATATTAAAAGCAATCCAAAAGTTTTTAAATAAGGCAGAAAAATAAAGTGTGGCACACGTGGTTACTTTTTTAATTATTATTTTTATTAGTAATTTTGTGTTTATGAATTTCTATTGTTGAAGTTAAATAGAAAAATAAATGAAGTAATTAATTAATGAACCTTAATTATTGTTAATTGCATATTAAACGAGTGTGAAATTTATTTTCGCAAACTTTTGACTTCTGAGCTCAACTCGAGCAGTGTAAGAAATTGTTTTCAACTTTAACATACTGCGTTTAACATAATAATAGAACTTAGTACAATTTCAACATTTTACAAAAAAATATTGATTATATTGCTTATATAATACTTAAAGTATGTGATAAATTAAGATAACATTTGAAAAATATAAGATATATTAAAAAAGCGGCTTACAAGAAAAGTTAGGTTAACGCATGATGTGTTTTTATTTGTATTCTGTGCTATTTCTCAAAAACGGGATTCCTAATCGTTCTAAAAATTTGTATGTGCCTTCTTGAAGACGTTAACTAGAATGTCTAAAAATATCATAGCTTTTTCACTGTTTTGAATTGAGATATGGATTAAGACGTAAGTAGTTTCAATAAAAAAATGCTTCTCTCCATAAGATCGCATGTAATTTTGATGTCAAATATCTTGAAAACAATCTTCCTAAACTTCATAAAATTTTAACATTTTATTATTTTAGTAGATATCTAACGAATCTAAAAATTTTAACAGATGTTGTTTATTTTGAATTTGGGTTAGAACTTCCTTAAGGTGGTCCTATATTTGACGAAAAAATCGAATTCTCTTTATTTCATTTTCTGATACTTTATACATTTTTATAACAGAAAATGATTTTGTATTGACAATTTTGGTCATCGAAATCATTCTAGTGAACTTGATAGTTATTTATACGTATTTTTCCTCTGACCTTCATTGTGCACAATCCAGCGTGTTCCTAAATTATCCTAATCTTCACCCGTGCCCAAATCTACCCTATACTATGCAGGCAAACTTCAGAAAACAAATAAATTATTGAAAGAGTTTTTTATGGATATTCTGCAATAGAAAAATTGTTTTAAAATCATCAGAAAATTATTTCTTATTTTTACAAAAGTGCGGTTTTCTACATTTATGGTTTTCCAATGTTCAGCAAGTCTTATGCGCATAGGATTACAATGAATCAATCTGAAACTTTAAAGATATCTTATTTAACTTATTCGCATTACAACCATGAACTTTACAATAAAAATTCAATATAATTTTATTTCTCTTTATAATTATGTTTTAGAAAATTTGGAGTTCACAGTTATGTGTGGTATAGATGTTAGAAATTACATCATTTTTTTCAAATTCTATACTTGCATTCCCATGCGCAAGGACAGTTTTGAAAATATATCAATGTAACCACCAATTAAAAGAATTTTATCATGGATCTAGCAAATTTTTCCATATTTACTATACGACCACCTTAACCTATACCTTACGTGTTAAAGTTCGCAACTTTGACATTGAATATTTCCGTAATTTTGGTACGAACTCAGAATGTCGTTAAGAACGACAGAAAAACATGCGTGTCAGGGCACAGAAATCTGGACAAGCTGTACTTTAAAAGTATAAAAGAGGCTCTTTAAGTGGTATTTGACTTAATAATTCATTAAGTTGAATCGTTTAGTCATTGAAGTTACGCTTTACACGACATAAAAATTGTTTATAAATTAATAATCGTTCCTAAATAATAGCTCAAACCTTAACCTTTCTCTTAAGAAAATCAACGTAATCATGACAAACTGCTATGTACAACTTTAAAATAATTTTTAAATAATCAAAATAGTTTGAATATAATCAAATCTTCTTGCAAAATATAATTAATTTGAAGAATTTTCGTATGAAAAAACAAATATCTCATTAAGTCCAAGCGTTCATCTTTTGAATTAATTTATATATAGCAACACAGATATCGGGATGGGCTCAAAAACTGGAACAGGTACCCTATAGCACCCAAACTTCAAGCAATATTACCATGGACCATTTGTCCATTTTTACATTGCTTTTCGAGAGTCAATATTTTTCTTGTAACACTATCACGGTTATTGTGGCAAAATTAAATCAATATTGAAACAATATTGTAATTATTGGTAAAAAATGATGAAGTAAAAGACTTAAATAAGGCTTTTTTCTGTACTCACATGTCCCTTCTGGAAATTATCATTCAGATGGTACTTTTAGAATGGGGTATGCGAGAATAAGTGTGCATTGTTTCTACACTATTCTATTCTCAAGACTATTATTATTGTTAGGTAAATGGTCCAAATAACGTTTTATTTATAACAGAAATATGAGCTCGTGTTTTAGTAATACCGTTGCAAAATGCCCAGTTTTTAGTCTAAAATTATAAAGGACAGTATTAACTAAAAATGTTTCTGGGACTTCGTTATAACTATACAATTATCCTCTGACAACTTCAGCCTCCCACCCCCCGCCCAAAGTTGAAACGGTCATGTGGCAGTTAGGAGACATGTTTACATACGTAAGGTAAATGTACTAATAACTGTATATAAATACCTAACCAACTGATGCAGATATTAATTATTGTCAAGCTATATATCCATAAAATAAGAATATTTTAAGTCATTTGTATTAATTAGATGTTCAGTTTCATATATTTATAATTTCATGGCAATCTGTACACAGTAAAAAGGATTTCTTATTTTTGTTGCATCTTAAAATTTTTTCATTCCTAAAATAAGTAACAGAATCACGAATTTTACTTATTTTAAGAAATCTTTACATAAAATAAGAATGCATTACTTATTTTAAGGAAAATAAATTACTTATAATAAGAATCTTCTAAAATAAGAAAGTAAGAAACGTAGTTACTTATATTAAGAAATAAAATTTATTTATTTCGCGCGATCTCGTGGTCGCCGCAAAATTTACAAAACTCTTGACTTCGGTGAGGTATGTAGATCTACGCGAGACCAAGACCATACGATATTTTTGAAATAAGATCATTTTTACAGAGTTTTTAGCACTTCAAGTTTTGTAGAATCTGAGAGGAACCGCTAAAGACGAAAACCTAACCTCACATTTTGCGTATGTAAACAATGCGACCAAATTTCTTAAATTAAGAAAATAAATTTCTTAAAATAAGAAACTTTTTAGCATGTCTTGAAATAAGAAAAAAAGAGTTCTTAAATTTGTTGCATCATATTTTAAGACAATTTTCTTCTTAAAACAAGTAATCCTTTTTACTGTGTATTTGCTTTCTATTATAAATATAAATTGTTTTGTAATAGGAAATGTAAAAATACAGTGGCTCCAGCGGTGGGTACCGTATCAAGCGAGGGTCTTTCTATTTTTGTTTTTGATTTTGGTTCAATTATCTTATTAAAATTTCATTTTAAAACATTGTTAACTACTTCTTAATGCTTATAAGAAAAGATTATATTAAGACGTAATAAAAAAACACGTATTTGGTCGCTAATATATAAATTGAATCACGGCATTAGATTTCCCGTGAAAAAGTCTGTAATTGCATATTACATTTATTAATAAAACTTTTTTTATAATTTACTTACAAGGGGTTCACGAATTTTGATGAATATAGTCATTGGGCCTCATTTTTAGGTACCAGAAAACGATCCCCAAAGTTTTATCAATATCTGTGACCCGGACTCCGTGCACTCCCCTTGTTAGATATGGCAAACGTGTTAAAAGTTACCTTTGTAAAAGTAGTTTTTTTGATAATATATTCTTCGACTTCAGATTTTCCTTATATATATAAAAGTTTAGTGTTCAGAGAACACTTTTGGAAAGTCGACAGCTATATTTTTATAGAAATCGCTGAAGTCACTTTAAGTTTGCTTTCTCAAACAGAATGCTTTATAACGATAAAAGATTTTCGGATCAGAGATTTTAATAAATCTCAATGTTTTCGAGGTTTCTAACACTAGGTCCTTAAAAAATGTATGTCTATATGGTTGTACATTTTCAGACATGTAAGGTATGTTTCAACTTAGAACTGATTAGATTTTGGAGTTAAATGGATAATATCTAGAACACTTTTT